>JARBWK010000001.1:57811448-58072661 GCA_030556195.1 Anolis apletophallus
TTCATGTTTTCTTCACTAGAGGAAGAAATGTGTGTGTCTGCCTTGCAGCAGTATGAAAAGATAGCAGAAATTGTACTTGGTGTGCAATCGGTCATACAAGCAGTTTTATTTTTGTAGCAATCCAAAATGAAGTTTATGATTGTACTTTGGGGTTTGTTTTTTTTTTAAAAAAAGGAATGTCCATAAATCCTATATTACAAAAGTGTGCCTTCCCTAATTCTTCTGATATTTGATAGTGTTGGTATACTCAGGAACTGAAGTTTTGTCTCTTTTGTAGTAAGTCTATACTTTTTTGTGCATTCTCTTTTGCAACTCCTAGTGACAATGCTAAGTTAGCACAGGGAGAGAAAATGGTAGTTGGGGTTGTTTTCAAAGGGCATTATGTATTGGATCAAAGTTTGCATGAAAGGGTTGCTTGCAAAATTTTGGAAAATGTTCAGCTTTAGGAGGAAAAGTGGTTAGATCGCAGTGGTTCTCAACCTGTGGGTCCCCAGATGAGTTGGCCTTCAACTCCCAGAAATCTTAACAGCTGGTAAACTGGCTGGGATTTCTGGGAAATGTAGACCAAAACACCTGAGGACCCACAAGTTGGTGCAAAACTCTGCGGCTGGACTACTAGTTGGTGCGGCACTATCGTGCCACATCATTCCAGTCCTACAGCAAGTACCGGATTGCCTTCAAAGTGCTGGTGTTAACCTTTAAGGCCTTGCATTGCCTAGGGCCAGAGTACCTGAAGGACCGCCCTATCCCTGCACATTCCCAGAGACCACTACGGTCCATGGATCAAAACCTATTGGAGGTTCCATCACTTAAGATCTGCTGTCTGTCCTCGACACAGCAGCGTACTTCTCTGTAGCGCGCCTACCCTTTGGAACGCCCTCCCAGAGGAGGCTCGAGCAATAACTGATGTACAGGCCTTCCGGAGGGACCAATCTCTTCAGACAGGCGTTTAACCTTTAAGGCTGTTAAATTCCACTCTTGCCTCAATCTGTTTTATTATGATTTTAACTATGTTGTGATTATGTTGTTCACTGGTGTGAACCACCTGAGCCTCTTTGGGAAGGGTGGTATATAAATCAAAATAATAAATAAATAAAGTTGTGAACCACTGCTAGAGCTAAAAATGAAATACAGTATCCAGAGTTGGCCCATGGTCTTAGCCACCCCACCATAGTCAACCCCAAATGGCAGAATGAGATACTTCCTCCTCTGCTTTGCCCATAAGCTTTCTGGCATTTTTGCAACTTTGGGGATGGTACATTTTGACAGGGTTTTCTTTCTTCTTTTTTTGTGACAGGTAGAACAATGATTTGTTTAGTGATTCTGAATGTAAGGTTCTTCAAAGTCCCTATGACCACCTGTGTATTAGTCCAAAATATGGCACAGCAGCCCTGGTACCTTTGGAAGCTGTCCTTCTCATTCAGCTAAGCTTCTCATTCATTCCTCGGCTTCCACCCAATCTCCTTCCTGGAGAACGTCACTGATTTTGGCTGAAATGTCCCTACCTAAGTTTCCAAAGTCTGTGCCTTCTGATACCACAATTCAAAGCATGTTTACACACCATGAAGTACAACTAATGTTAGTGGGGCATACTTTTAAAGACGTATACACAGGCTTGCAACTTTAAACAAAAAAAAGGAGCCTACAAATATGCTTTTAAAATACATTTTTAGACATACAGAATTATTTGACAACTGACTTTTTCTGTGTGGACTTTAGCACATGAAAGGCTATATGAATGGGAAGCTCAATTGTATTTTGGATGCATATATTTAGAAAATATGATGTTGTTACTATTATTACTATCTGCTCTTTGGAGCAGTTCGGGGATCTTTTCCACACATGCCCAAAAAAGGAAAATCCAAACCACTCAACAACTTGCTTTGCTCTTTGCAGATCTAGTCATTTAGATCTGCTCTGACTTGGATGCTGGAATTAATATAGATTCAGTGGATGTAACTTTGGCCTCTGCTTTGTCCAGTAGCAATCCGTATTTTTCAATTTGTGTAATCCAAGAATGTGAACAGGATTCTTGGAGATGTGAAAACCATCACATGGTTAGATCCTTGCCCTCACTGGCATATTTAAACAAGGTAGTGGGGGACTGACTGGGGGAGTAATAATAATAATAATAATAATACTTTATTACTTGTGAGTCGCCCTCCACCAATGGTGCTCCGGGCGACTTACATCCTTTAAAAACACAGATACATCAATTAAAACAGCAGATATGAGCCGTAAAAGGCTCTGCCATCCATCCAGTTCAGTCCCCGAAAGCCTGGCGGAAGAGCCAGGTTTTCAGGCCAGCCAGAAATCTGGCCGGGGCCAGTGTGGCCCTGAGCGCAGGCGGGAGCGAGTTCCAGATCGTAGGGGCCGCCACCGAGAAGGCTCTTCTACGGGTCTCTGTCAGCCGGGCCTCTCTCACCCCAGGGACAGCTAACCGGACGCCGTTTATTACGCGTGCGGGTCTTTCGCAGCGTTGGTCCGTCAGCTGATCGCCCAGGTAGGCTGGTCCCATTTTTTGCCGAGCTTTGAAGGTTATCACCATGAGTTTGTAGATCGCTCTAAGCTCAATGGGTAACCAGTGAAGATCTTTAAAATTGGTGAAATATGGCTCCTGGCCGATACCCGGAGATGAGTCTGGCCGCTGCATTCTGGATGAGTCTCAACCTCCGAGTCGTGGCCAACGGTAGGCCCACATACAAGGCATTGCAGTAGTCAAGACGGGAGACCACAGTGGCGTGAATCACCGTCCTCAGCGCCTCTGGTGGTAGATAGGGGGCCAACCGTCGGGCCCTACGGAGGTGGAAGAAGGCACCCTTAGCAGCGGCCTGGATCTGAGCCTCCATCGTCAGTTTCTCGTCCAAGAGTACTCCTAAGCTCTTTCCCGCCGGGGCTACGGACAAGGGCTCGCCCTCAAAGGGTGGTAGTGGAGAGTGGGGGTCGGGTCGGCCGGGCCAGAGGATCTCCGTTTCGCTGGGTTGATCTTTAGCCTGTGTGCTCTGAGCCAGCTTGTGACCGCCTTCAGCCCCCGGCTAAAGCTTTCGGGTACCGACAGCACCCCTGGGTCGAGCTTCAGCAGCAGCTGCGTGTCATCGGCATATTGATAACAGTTGAAACCGTAGCTTCTAGCGATACCGGCCAGGGGCTGGACGTAGATGTTAAAAAGGGTGGGGGACAGGATGGCACCCTGCGGAACCCCACACTCCAGCCCACATTTCCTGGAGACCTGGCCCTGCCACTCGACCCGCTGCGAGCGACCCCGCAGAAACGATCCTAGCCAGGTCAGGGCCTTGTCTTGGATCCCAGAGGCCGCCAAGCGGCGAGTAGCAAATCATGATCAACGGTGTCGACGGCGGCGGTTAGGTCAAGGAGGACTAGGACTGCCGAGCCCCCTCCGTCCCACTGGCGGCGGCTGGCATCTGTGATTGCTACTAGGGCCGGATTCGACGCCGTGGCCCGCTCGGAGCCTGACTGAAACGGGTCTAGGCCCCCAGATCGGTCCAAGAAGTCCCGCAGCTGGTTTTCCACTGCTCGCTCAATAGCTTCCCCAGAAAGGGCAGATTAGCGACAGGGCGGTAGTTCGCCGGATCATTGGGGTCGAGGTTCGCCTTTTTCAGAAGAGGGCTAACTCTAGCCTCCTTCAGGGACTCGGGGAAGGAGCCTGTGTCCAATGAGAGGTTCACCAGGTCCACCAGGGCGTCCAGTATGGTGTCTATGCAAGACTTGACTAAGTGCGAAGGACACGGGTCCATGGGGCAGGTCGTGAGCCCTTGCCCCGACCACCAGCTTTTTCACCTCTTCCGATGTTAGGGGTTTGAATTTGGTGAAGTAGAGCCCGTTTGTCTGGGTTGGATGTCGAGTCCACTCATTTCCTTCCTCTGGAATGGGCGGCAGGTCGCGCCGAAGTGCCGTGATTTTCCCGATGAAGTGCTCTTGGAGATCCTCTGCCGTCACCGTAGAGCTGTTGGAATCACTCTGTGGAGACCCCAGAAGGCTCTGGACCACTTTAAAGATCTGGGCTGTGCGGGAGCCG
The DNA here is from genome assembly GCA_030556195.1 of Anolis apletophallus. Lineage (NCBI taxonomy): Eukaryota > Metazoa > Chordata > Lepidosauria > Squamata > Anolidae > Anolis > Anolis apletophallus. The sequence continues at coordinate 57,815,485 of JARBWK010000001.1, forward strand.
GCGGCTGTAATCTGGGCGGCATTATAGGATTTCTTAGCCTCCTTGATCTCACGTTCGTACAGCCTATGCAGTTCTCTGTAGGTTGCTCTATTTGCCGTGCTGGGTTTCCGTCTCCAAACACTCTCCAATTGTCTCCTCCGGCGTTTCAGCTGCTTTAGGTTCGTTGTGAACCACCGTGAGCAGGGACGAAGGGGGCGCCTCGGTGCCACCTGGTCGATGGCCTTCGAGAGGACGCTGTTCCACCTGGCAACTAAGTCCGCTAGTGATCCTCCGGGGACCTCCAGGGGATCCAAAGCAGCTATGAATGCCCTCGGGGTCATCGAACTCCTTTGGCGGACTAGGATGGTCTTTTGTTCCAACCTTTCTGTAAGAGGGGTGTCAATGTCTGCCCTCACGGTCAGGTGGTCCGACCAAGGCACTGCTCTGGATTCACGATGTTTTAAGGTTAGGCCGTGGCTGAAGATCAGGTCTAACAGCGTGGCCAGCCTGATGTGTAGGGCCAGTTTTGGTCCTGGGGAGATCCAAAGCCTCCATATGTTGGAGGAGCTCCCTTGCACTGGATGTAAGAGGGTCCGAGTCCGGGTGGATGTTAAAGTCAAGGGAGAGATTAATGCCTATTTAAGATAAAGCAGACCTCCAGCTTGCCTGAAGGAGGCTGATATAAAGTCATTCATAACAACAACAACAACAACAACAACAACAACAACAAGCCCTCTCTAGATTCCACCATTCTAAATAACTATTAGCCAGTTTCGAATATTCCATTTCTGTGAAAGGTTCTGGCATTTGTAATGGTCCCTCAGTTCCAGGAGTTTCTGTTTGAGCAGATCATGTAGATTAATTTCAATCTGATTTCAGGCCTGGCCACAGGGCAAAGACAGCTTTATCACTTTTGTGGATAGGCCACGCAGGGAGTTAGATAAGGGGAGTGTTTCCCTCTTGGTTCCTTCAATGGATGACAAAACTGCTCTTCAGGCAGTTAAGAACAGACAAGAAGGTGACAGAAATAGTCAGAATCCTGAATGCAACAGTTTAGCAACTTGTGTGCAGGTACTATAATAACACTGCTTAACAAAATGTGAAAAAATATGTTCCTGTTTGAGCGTGTTATTTCATGTTTAATTGTGTGGTAGTAAAAGTCAAGGAAAAGGTTTCCCCTTAAGTCTAGTCGTGTCCGACTCTGGGGGGTGGTGCTCATCTCAATTTTTAAGCCGAAAAGTCAGCATTGTCCATAGATACCTCCAAGGTCATGTGGCTGGCACGACTGCATGGAGCGCCATTACCTTCCCACCGGAACACTACCTACTGATCTACTCACATTTGCATGTTTTCAAACTGCTAGGTTGGTAGAAGCTGGGGCTAACAGCGGAAGCTCACCCCACTCCCCGGATTCAAACCACCAACCTTTCATTCAGCAAGTTCAGCAGCTCAGCAGTTTGACCTGCTGTGCCACTGGAGGGTTACTTTGAAAGTAGTTGTTCTACTCCAGAAACTTCAATTTTGTGGCTGCCAGAAACTATGTTGAATTGGTTGAGACTCAACAAGATATTAATTGAAAAGCTATATATTTATTATTATCATATTTATTTATACCCTGCCTTTTCTGCAGGATGTCCCACAGAAACAACATTTTTGCAGTTTAATTAATTGTTCATGTTGCCATGTAATACAACCAATTAGGAAATGATATTTATAACAATGCAGAAAAATAGAAGGTAACTACAAAAAGGAAGAACAAAAAAACCTCTTCCACAGAATCTGAGAAATGAAAGGAAATTTTAAACCAAAAGTGGAGGTGCTGTGTGACATATTATATGGTGAAGTAGAAACAAAAGAATAATGGAAATAATAAATATAGAAGAACTATCTAAATGATATGAAAAGTTGACAGATTCATTCAAGGAGGAACCACATGGAAATGAATCTTCAATTTTAGAAAGTGAATCAGCACTTTGGAGAAATAAATCACTAGGAACAGGTGGCATACAAATAGAGCTGAATCTATTCTAATTTTAATGAAAATATGTCAACAAATATGAAAAATAAAACAATTCCCCACAGATTGGAAATACGTTAATTTCCCATGAAAGCAAAGTGGTGCTCAAATTTCTTCAACAAAAACTTTTACCATGTAGTTTGTGTTTTGTAGATTACAGGAAACCCTTTGATTATATAGACAAATCATGAGAAACTATAGACCAATCTTAAAGAATAGGGCAGAAAATGGAGACACAGAAGGTTTTCCAGTTGAGAAGCGGGTCAGCTAAATCTGCATGTCATTCCCTATGTATTTAACTTTCATGCTGAGCATATAATATTTAAAACTTAGACTTGGAGGATGGAGACATGAAAATTAGAGGAAGGATCATCAACAATTTAAGACAAGAAGATGACACCATATTACTAGCAGAACATAGTAAAGATTTGGAACAATTTCTGAAGAAAGTCCAAGAAGAAGCCCAAAGGCTGATGATTTACATCACTTTAAATAAGACAATGAAGACCTTGAAATAGTTTCAGATTTTCCATAACTTGGCTCAGTTATTAATCAGAATGGAGAGTGCAGTCAATAAATCAGAAGTCTAGCAATTGGCAGGCGACTATATATATACGTAACTAGAAAAGATCCTGAAGTGTCAAGATATTATAATTTAATACTAAAGTTAGGATTTTCCGGGCCATCATATTTCCCATGTCTATGTATGACTGTAAAAGCTGGACAGTGGAGAAAGCCAGTGGGAAGAAAATCAACTCATTTGAAATATGGTGCTGGAGAAGAGTTCTGAGGAGACTTTCGACTTCTAATAAGACAAAGAAATGGGTCCTAGTACAAATAAAACCTGAACTGTCCCTAGAAGCCAAGATGATTAAACAGAGACATTTGGCATGTCACGAGGAGACTCACTAGAAAAGACAAGAATGCTTGGCAAGGTAAAAAGCAGAAGGAAAAGAGGAAAGCCACTTTGCAAGTGGATAGACTCAATGAAGGAAACTATACATCTGAGTTTGTGAGACCTGATCAGGTTGTTGATAATAGTAGGGTGACTTGTAGGTCTCTCAATCATATGGTTGCCATAAGTCAAAGTTGATTTGACAGCATTTAATAACAATGGTTATTTGGGAGTGGTGGTATATAAAATCAAATAAATAAATACAGGCAAAAGAGAACATTTGATAGATCAGGACACTGCTAATGTAGCAGTTAGTTCCCCAAAGTCAGTTGCGATAGATAGAAAAACATTCATCTGCCCATGAAGGGACAATAAGAGAAAAAGAATCCTAGCTTCCCAAGACTGAATTCCAAGGAGCAGTCATATCAATGTCTATCTAATTTAGTATTGAGGTTTAAACCAATACAATAATTTTGTACTATATTTTTAATGATCTGGATCTTCTTATGATTTGGGAACTGGTTCATAAGAGTACTGGGAGGCCCTCTCAATTTCTTCTTTCATTTATCTTTATTTAAAGATAAATAAAAATAAAACTAAGATATTAATAAAAAAGAGAGAAAGAGGAGATTGAAAGAACGACAGGGATAGAAATAGCAAATAAAATAAAATATTTGGGCATAACATTGACCACAAATAATATAAACTTAGAAAAAAACAACTATGAACCAATATGGAAAGGTATTAAGAAGAATCTTGATAAATGGAAGCATCTGAATCTGTCACTTCTGGGCAGAATATCTTTGATAAAAATGAATATCCTCCCTAAGATTCTTTTTTTATTCCAAAACATACCCATTCTCACCAACGATAACCTCTTTAATAACTGGAGAAGGGATCTAACAAAATTCATATGGAGAGGAAGGCAACCTAGAATAAAATGGCTAAACATGATCGATGCCAAAACTAGAGGGGGACTGGGAGTACCAGACCTCCAAACATATCATGAGGCATGTGCCCTGGATTGGTCATGTGATTGGGCAAAATTAGGAAATGAAAATCTCCTAGCGATTGAGGGCCATGATCTTAGGGTAGGGTGGCATAGCTATATGTGCTATGGAAGAGTTAAAATAGAGAAAAACTTTAGAAGCCACCCGATAAGGAGATCAATTCTGAAGACATGGCTTAAATATAAGGAAATTTTATATGAAAAACCCACCTATGGCTATCTCCACAAGAAGCCTTCTTCAGGAGACAGTACGGGAAAGGAGAATGGCTAAAGTATAGGGATATTCTTAAAAATGCAATAATGACTGGCTCCTAAAAGAATTCCTGGAGCTAAGGGAACTTGATGGTTCGATGAACTGGTTTCAATACCTACAAATTACAGACATCTTCAATAAAGATAAAATTGCAGGATTTGAAACAAAACAAAAATTTTGGGATAAAATATTAGTGAAGCAATGCAAGAAGATAACTGCTATATACGGAAAACTACTCGAAGTAAAAACAGAACAAGAAGTAGTAAAAAGAATGCATGCTGAGGTGGGCACAAAATTTCGACCACTAGGTTCCCTTGGCTCTTTGGGAAAGAATGTGTAGAGTACATTGGGGCTACACCTATGCATATGAATTAAAAGAGAACAACATCAAAATATTTCATAGGTGGTACCTCACACCACAAAAAATTGCCAAATATAACAAAAATTATAACCAAAAATGTTGGAAATGTAAATCAGAAGTTGGAAGTTTTTTTCACCTGTGGTGGAAATGCAAAAATGTACATAGCTTCTGGGTCAAATTACATAGAATAATAGAAAATATGTTAGATCTAAAGATCCAACTGAAACCAGAATACTTTCTCCTGGGTCTGCTGGATTTTGATATAGAGAAAAATACTGAAAAGATCTTTATCTACTGTATCACAGCAGCGAGGTCGACATTGGCGAGGAAGTGGAAAGAAAGAGATATTCCGAACACAGATGCTTGGACAATCAAACTGTTCGATATCATGAAAATGGACATTTTGACTCAAAATTTGGCTCAAAATACAAATCGGACAAAAACAGACTGGTCAAAGGTGCTGACATATCTAAAACAGAATAATAGCGCTGAGTGGACTGAACTGGAACTGTATGATGCCTAATTGCTGATGCGCCGAATTTGGGCGTGTGGTAATAGTACACCGGTTGTAAATAAATATAAGGATAGAGATAAATATAGGTAACATCAGATAAGATGTTACATATGGCAAGCTCTGAAGGTTGGAAGTACTCATGTGATGTCTGTCTTAGGTGGTTGTTTTGTTTTGTATGTCTTAGAGTTTATGTTAGATATGTCTTGAGTGTTGTTTTTAATACTTTATGAAAATCAATAAATATTACCTTTCAAAATTTCTTCTTTCTATTACTGATGATTTATAATGTCTGTCATACAGCAACACATCACAGTGTGGACCACAATTCTAGTATTTCTGTAGTAGGAATGAACAAAATACAGTTCTTGTGATAACACATGCCTCCCTCCTCAGTTTTTCTTTTGGAGCCCTTGACTCCTGCAGACATGGCAGATGGGCCCTTTTCTAGCCAGAAAGTGAATGTGTGCAAATAGTTTTTTTTCGAAGGACAGCAATTCATCTTTCAAGTAATTTGCAGGAGACCTCTCTCCTTTGTTAACATTTTTTTTAAAAAACATGTTTGGTTTTTAGATGTAGGCTTCCAGCCATTTCTGTTATCTTTTGCATTTTGGCAGTTTTTGCAGCTTTTGGAAGGTTCTGGTAGAAGAGAATATTTACTCATTTAATAGATGGTTGCATTTACATCATGTCAAGCATGTAGCAGGGAGGGGGGCTTGAGGGGCTTCAGCCCCCTCCCCCCAAATTCTTAGGGTGTTCCGCAAGAAGACCTTACTTGTACATACCCCAAAGCAAGATATTTTCATTGTGCAAGTCATTGACTGAACCTTGCATTGAGTGATACATTTTCAAACTCTTATGTCAGAAATTGCCTTGGAACAATATCATTTATTTATTTATTTAAAACTTTTCTACCTCGACCTTCTCACTTCTATCGAGGTTCTCAGACCAGCATAACAGCAAAAAAAATCAATGCTATAAATTTAAAAACAACTACAGCAACATATTAAAATACATAAAAACTCAACATAAAACCACATCGCCATTAAAACAATTCCACTCAGTCTGTAAATGTGGTCATACATTCAGACAATAGCCAATCTCAGCCTATTCTGGGAAGGCTTGGTTCCACATCCAGGTCTTCACCAGCCTCCTAAAGGACAACAGAGAGGGGGCAGATCTAGCATCACTTGGTAGAGAGTTCCACAGCCGAGGGGCGACCACAGAGAAGGCCCTGTCTCTCGTCCCCACCAGCCGCGCTTGCGAAGCCGGCGGGACTGAGAGCAGGGCCTCTCCGGAGGATCTTAATGTTCTTGATGGTTCGTAGGGTAGAATCCGTTCGGACAGGTAACCTGGGCCAGAACCATATAGGGTTTTGTAGCTTAAAACCAGCACTTTGAATTGTGCCCGGAAGCTAATTGGCAGCCAGTGGAGCTGGCGCAGCAAGGGAATTGTATGCTCCCTGTGCCCCGCTCCTGTTAGTAACCTGGCTGCCAAACGTTGGACTAATTGCAGCTTCTGAGCAGTCTTCAGAGGCAACCCCACGTAGGGAGCGTTGCAGTAGTCTATTTGGGATGTAACCAGAGCATGGACCACCGTGGCCAAGTCAGACTTCCCAAGGTACAGGCGCAGCTGGCGCACAAGCTTTAACTCTGCAAAAGCTCTCCTGGCCACCGCCGAGACCTGGGGCTCCAGGTTCAGCGATGAATCCAGGATCACTCCCAGACTCCAATAGAAGAAATAACGAATTTCTTCAGAAACAGTTTAAGTGCTAAAAATATTTTGCAGATTAATATTAGCGTTCATGTGCCAGAAACAAAGGGGGGGGGGGAGACTGACATGTTAATGCAAGACTTGTTTCATTGAGAGGCATGGCAGTGTACTGACATTCGTTGAACTATTTAAGCCGATTGTAGTTAACTTAGAAGAAATCTCAGAGAAACCATGGAAAATCTCTTCTTCAGCTTCAAACTTTTTGACTGCAATTGAAAAAAAATTCATTTCATTGTTAGCCTGTTCGTTTGTGAACAACTCTTCAGCCTTACTTTGCCCCTATCAATTTTTCTTCAGGAAAAAAGTCTTGAAATGGCATTTGCCATAAACTACGCTAAGTCACTGTTAAAGTCTTTAGACTTTTTGAGAGCAGATGCAAGATCATTTTGTAAAACTCTTTGACTTAGCAAGAACAACATCTGAAAAAATATTTCAAAGCAACTTGACTATTCTAAGGCAAAGTTCAAGACAGGTGCATCGGGCAAACCCAGGGTCTAATTCTGTAGAAGATTATTTTAGAGTTGTAGTGTTCATACCATGTGTCGATTCACTCATACAGAACAATACTGAAACATTCATGTCAAATGAAGACATTTTAACCAGTTTCCATGTTCTCCTCCCTGGGTTTTCAGGTCTAGACAAAGTTCACCATATGGAACAACTGTCAGAATACTTTGAAAATGACACAAGGCTTAATACATAATGTGGTGTAATATTGCATCATCAATTAAGAAAGATACTGAGGTACTTAAAAGTGTTGGAACTGTGTGACAAAACCTACTATCGGTCAATAAATTTCCTTTTGACTGTGTTAGCTACTCTACCAGGAACAACATGCAGTGTGGAAAGATCGTTTTCAACCATGAAGAGAGTGAAAAGTGTATCTAGAAGTTTAATGACAGACTAGAGACTTAGTGGACTACCAATGATTTCTATCCATCGAGAGATCAGTATCAAACCAGAAAAAGTAATTGACAAAATGGCCGGGGAGAAAAAAAGAGGACTGTTGCTGTAAAGTAAAAAATAAGTCAAAAAGTATTCTAAATATTTTGTTAATGAAAGTAAATAAAATAATATTTATTATTTAAACTTTTATGTTTATCCATATTATTTATTTATTTATTTATTAGGTTCGATTTGGTATACCGCTCTCTCTGGAGCCCAGAGCGGTTCACAAGAATAGCGAAATAAACATAAACACATAAAAACATTAAAATACATTAAAATACATTAAAACAATTCCAATCCCCCGACTAAACAAATTGCAGGCCAAGCTGCAGTTCAGTGGCAGGCTAGCAGCAGGATAACGGGTGCGGTAGACAGCAGTCAGCTATGGGCCGAATGCCTTTCTGAACAACCACGTTTTTACTGCCCTGCGGAACGGCAGAAGGGCTCGAATGGCCCGTGTCTCCTCAGGAAGGCTGTTCCACAGAATTGGTGCCACTACAGTGAACGCCCTCCGACGGGTGGTGTCCAGTCTACAGACCCTAACACTGGGCACATCCAATAAGTTGAGCCCCTCTGAGCGCAGTGATCTCCTGGGCACATAAGGGGTAAGCCGCTCCCTCAGGTACACTGGCCCCAAACCATATAAGGCCTTGAAAGTTAAAACTAACACCTTGAAGATGACCCGGAATTCAATTGGAAGCCAGTGCAGCTCGCGCAAGAGTGGAGTCACGTGATCAGATCTTAAGGCTCCTGAGAGCAGGCGGGCTCTCAGGTGATTATGGTGATTATGATCTCATCACCATGCTCAATATATCCCATATGCATGGGTGTATTAGGATAACGGTACAAAAGGTTTGCTAGGGTAGATCCTCTCTTACTCAAACTCACCCACCCATCCCCCAAATCAAAATCCTGGCTACAGGCCTGTATCCTGTGCTTCCTCCAATTAGAAGCAGGATACATGGCTCTCTTCTGCCTAACTGATTTTACAACAAGCCTCTCGATTAGCTTAAAGTGTGAAAAGCTCACAAAGTAGGTTTGACTGAGGGTTTGAATCTAGATCTCCCAAATCCAAGACTGATACTCCAACCACAGCACTGCACAAAGTAAATGGGATACTGACTTCCCACATTGAAAAGTGTTATTTGTGCTGATAGTAAATGAAATAGGTGTTGTGTCATGGCTCCAGAGTGTAGTAGAAACTCAGAACATGAGGATTTTGTGGTGTTGGCAAGGGAAACATCAAACTCAAGCATTACTGAAGAAATCAACCCCAATGAGAGTCCTGAGACTCAAGCATTACTGAAGAAATCAACCCCAATGAGAGTCCTGAAATCCATGAGCCTGGACAAATATCAGTTTAACTCCTGAGATATCAATGGATAATACTTATAATGGGGCTATATATTATATTCAGTACTGGCTATAATAGGACTTGCTGCAAAGCTGGTCTGAATCCAACTTTGAGAAGATCGGGATATAAAGTTTTAAATAAATAAATAAAAGAAAGATACTGCTCTTCTGTTTGTTGGATTTGTGTCTGGTTGGCCACCACCATGACAACAAAATCTTGGACTGATTTGATATTATTTTTAGTATACTCCATGTAAGGAAAGAGGGTCTTTAAAATCAGTTGTTAGCTAGTCATCATAACATTCTGCATACTTTCTATATTCCATTCATCTATACTCTTCAGGTTGTCATTTCTACAAATTTCATTTTCTCAAACAGACAAAGACAACATCAGTTGAACTTGGGTCTCATTGTGTCCCAAATGGCTTAAGTCATGGCTAACTTGTCCCACCCATTTAATTGAAATATAAAACAAAGTAATGTAATCTGGATCCCATGTTACAGATGGATACTAAATTCCATATGAGAGTTGCACATGTGCTGTGGAAAAGGATGCTAGAACAACAACAGAGGCATGCACAGAATTGAGCCAAGTTGGGGAAGCAGAGAGAAAAAAAGAGGGGGTGGGGGAGCATGACATCTATTTTTAGTTCTCTTAATATAGAGACCAAGACACAGACAGAGCCAGGGAGTCATGATGATTATCTGTTGCAAGATGATGAGAGTGATAGCAATGGGCAAAAAATCTCAGTTGACAAGGAAACACTCTGACACTAGCTGCAATAAATATGAATACCAAACCTTCCAAATGTGTGGGTGGGTTTGTGGTGCATCATGGCTCAGAAAGTCTGCCTCTTTTGAATTTCCGATTCATACACAATTGCTAAAGGCAAGAAAAAAAGGCATGGTTTTTGTCTTGCCCATATGATACAGGGATGCAGGGCTGTGACAGAAATCCAACAAAATTTGTAGGACTGTAGGTTATCACCTCTGATCTATTGCAAGCCTTTTTGGGCAGGGACACTGTCATTTGCAATGCTTCCAGGTTTGGTTCCATTTGCTTCTGAGCTTGCTATGCTACATGAAACATATAAGATGGCTAAGATTAATGTATTTGCCCTACCTTTCTGGGCCATTATTTCCAACAAGGAAAATAAAACCACAGATCAGTGTTTCTGTCTCAGAGATTTTGACAGTGCAGACTGAGTGAATGTATTTTTGTAGAATGTAAATTCTCTTCGGAAACTTTTTTGATTCTCTTGTTTTTTCTGATTTCCACCCCATTAAAGGTTAATTTTACGCCTTTCTCTGTATTCCTTTTCATCCTCTGATGGATTTGATTCTTATGTTCTCTATTATGTTCTCTACATCCAGCCAAAATTGGCCAAAGAGTCGCCCTTGAAGACCTAGACATTCCTAGAAAGGTGTCCCCCCAGGTTAAAAACCCCAATTTTTGTTCCATTCCATTTTCACAGGGCCTGGACTCCTAAAGCATGTGAAAGTGGAGGACCTACTGCAATAATGGCAGCTTATTTTTGAAAGCAACTCTTTCCTTGACAGCAGTATTCTCACCCCTTTTGCAAAATGCTGTCCTAATTGATAGTATACTGAAAAGCTAAGTCTAATAATTGCTTTATTATACCTTTGCAAATCTACAAAACTGTATCTGGATCCAGATGCAAAAGATGGAAATAATAAATTAAATATGCTGTATGACCAGGGCCCCTGGTGGCACAGCAGATTAAACCACTGAGCTGCTGACCTTGCTGTCTGAAAGGTTGACGGTTAGAATATGGGGAGCAGGGAGAGTGCCTGCTGTTAGCCCCAGCTTCTGCCAATCTAGCAGTTTGAAAACATGCAGGTGTGAGTGAATCAATAGGTACTGCTTCTGTGGGAAGGTAACGGCACTTAGAAATGGAGATGAGCCCCCCCCGAGTTGGACACGGCTAGACTTAATGTCAGGAAAACCTGAAGTATGGCACCTCCCCCCCATCTATAGATTCAGTATCCACTGTTTCACTGAGCCATGCTAAAATATAATTAGAGAATAAAATCAGTAAAGATCTATTATGTAGCAGCAGTAGCAACGCCAGCAACAAACTATCCTTACAGTGGTTCCATATATGGTATAGTGTAACGCTTCAGTTTCAAAGAGCTTGTCTGCACTGGCCCTATACCACAAGTCCGACCAGAAATCATTCCTGGATGTCTACACAATGTCTAGGAACATCTAGTTAGCAATGCAGTGTAAAACTGGTTAGCCTGGTTTTGCCCTCCATTAGGAGAAGTCAGTAAATGCTTTGGAGTTTTGCCGAAACTCCAAAGCAACCCTGAATGCTGTGCTAGTGTGGAACCTGGACCAGCTCTCATTTGAACCAGTCTATGAGGCACCATCAGGAATAGTGGTGCCTCATTTGATCAGGCACCACCATTCCTTTTCGTTTTCTTTGGTTGTTCAGGCACCATTGCTAATGTCAGCAAAGGCAGTGGGGAGGGACTACGCCAGCTGCTCCAGCAACAAATACAACAATTCAGGTAAGGGAGATTTTCCAGCAGGGCTAAACCAGGTTTGGCCCAACTACACTGTCTAGGATCTCACCATGGATACCAAAATCCATGGATGCTCAAGTTTCATTATATACAGTGGTGTAGTAAAATTGTGTTCCTTATATGAAATGATAAAATCAATGTTTGCTTTTTGGAATACTTGGAGAGGGGAGCTAGAATATTTTCAAGCTGTAATATTTTCAAGATGGTTGAATCTGTGGGCACAGAATCCATGGATACTGAGGGCTGACTGTACTTCTCTATGAACTCTTTCCACACTCTCAACTCCCAAGCACTTTGTTCAGATCTTCTCCTTTCCCCTCTTCCCAATTTGCTCTATCCAACCTAATCTTCTCAAGATTTAATCTGTTCCTAACTGCCTTTTAAAACTGAACCCAGGCTTGTCCAGCTTCTGCCTCCGATTAAAAGCTGTTCTGATTGCAGGGAACATATAGAATGAGCACAATACTGAAAATATAGTTAAGTATTCCATCATAGATTAGATTTGTTCTTCAGATAATTATTTTAAATGGTGATCTTTTCACAACTCTACATCATGAAGTAAAACTGTTCCAGATTACTTAATCCAGAATCAAGTGGTCCAGAATTGTGGCTTTTCACTAGGAGTGAGCAAGTGCATTCTGGTGAGGTCTTTAAATCAGAACAGAAGTTTTGCTATTTGCTGTCACTAGAGGGTGTTAGTGTTTAAAGAACCTTCTTATCAAGTGCATGTATATGTATGTGTCCAATTCATCTGTTGATTTATGGCAATCTCACAAATTTCATAGGTTTTTTTTAAAGCAAGGACTAATCAGAGGTTGTTTGCTATAATCCTCCTCTGAAATATCCTCATATTACATTTTACTATTATTATTAGCAATGATCATGACAGTGTGTAGAAACGCTTTGTACTTGGAATTAGGTTTCACTGACTTTGAATAATGTAGTTGATAAAGGTGCATAACTGGGTGGGAAAGCTATGGCCCTCTACACATTATTGAAGTCATATGGGAATAGAATTCAGCCAGGCTACCTACTCTTGAATTATTGGATTTTAATGTCTGCTGTTGAGAAGCTTCTGCTGTACTCTAGTCCTCTCTGAGGGCTAGAGATGTACACACATTCCCCCTCCCCCCCCTCTCTCAAAAAAGATCATCATAATTATCATCAGCCAGGGATCTGTAAACCTACCAGCCAGGAAAAGTTTTAAAATGAATTGTATAGGAGTCTGTCACAAATATTTTGATGGTGATGCAGTGGTTAGTAGGAGCAAGCATGGGTTTGTCAACAACAAATCCTGCCAAAGTAATCCTATATTTTTTCAGACCAGGTCACTAGGTAGATAATGGAAATGCTGCAAATGGTATGTATCTAGATTTCAGGAAGCATTTAATAAGAATCCCCCATGATACTTTGATTAGCAAACTGATTAAATGTGGAATAGATGAGAACACTGTCAGATGGAAAACCCGGCTTGAAGAATCATCAACAATGGCTGTGTGTAAAACACGACAAACAAATGACAAATATTTAGATATATAACCAGGGCAATGAAGAGACTAAAGTAGTGGTGTGTGTTGCTGAGGCTTGACTTTAAAAATATTTTTACTTGAGGCACTTTTTTTTTTAAAAAAAGGAGTAACTCATTACCACAACCAGAATCCTTTCTTCCAATATCTTCAGCCTAAAGTAACAACATCCCATACTGTATTTAGTGAATGCTTTCTGGATAAATAATTACACTTTTCAAAGAACTTGAAAGAACGTATGGATGCTTGAAAGGGCATTTCCATCTGCAACAAAATAGTTTATTACAGATATGCCATCTGGCTTGTTCTCTACCGTTTAGTTGCTGTCTCAGCATGAAAACCACATCTGGGAAGGCTTTCAGATAATCATGTTCTACAAAAGATTCTGATTTGCATGTAGCATAATGATTAGCCAAGTCATTATGGGGCTGATATAGAAAGATTTTGTGTTCATGGTGTTGCTTTTTATACGAGCTTAGGCAAACACTAGAAATGGAAATCTTCAAGAGCATCTCATTTTGAGAGCAAGGGTTCTCACCTGGTATGTGGGGACATGCTATGTTGGATTTCCAAAACTTGTAAATGTATATTTTCTCAGAATTTCCGTTCATAGTTTTTCCAAATAAATGACTTCTCCAAAAATGAGTAAAACTGGAGAACTTCTGTGCCTTAATGGCTGTGTAGGAGAAGGAATTTCAGCAGGTACTTCTTGTCACACAACGAAGAGACACCTGCTGAAAATCCCTCTTCTATGCAACCATTAAAGATACAGGAGTTATAATTCATAATGCAGTCATTATTCTTTTTTAATCACAAATCGCAAAAAATAGATACTGAAATCTAGGTATGCCTGGTACTCCCTCTGCTGAAGACAGTGTGCACCAGCATCATATGCGTGGTATTAGGCATTCCTCTCACATGATAATATATCCCATGTGGTAGTTCTTGCCTAACCAAGCAGAAATAATTGTAAGTTTTCTTTTTAAAAGTGAGCCCTTTATGTTGGTAGGTGGCCAAGTGGCTGCCGTGGAAAGGTGGTGCCTCCAGACAAACAGCCTCTTTCAGATCTCTTCCTTTGAAGAGCAGGGGATCACTATCTTTGCTGGCAAGCTCTGCCTTTCTATTGGGAGTCTACACAAAGGCTACACAGAGCAGACACTCATTAAAGCAATGCCCTAGAGACAAAGCCTGCACTGCATGTTAAGTAAATACAAAAGTGGAAAATTGAAATCTTAGTATGGCAAAAATGAAATGCTAATAGGAGTCTCGTGTGATCACATGCATCCTCCAAGAGCAAATGACTGAGGCACAGAAATGTGGGGAGATAAGCTGCCCTTTTTGACAGAGGGCACAGAAAGGCAGCATAGAACTAATAAAATGAAAATCTACCATCCCACTTTATAAGTGCTTAGATTTAATGTTTCTGGATTTAGATGAAAGGAAGTGCTGAAAAGCTTGTTATCTAATTGACACATGTTACGGTGGTTAATCTATTGCCTTCACCACTACAAAGCCATTTCCTTCCTGTTTCCAGCTACAAAGTATGTGAATGGGCAATGATTCTGATCTGACATATGGTAACTCTGAGGCAAATATTGCTTTTCATGACTAAACCCATAGATTTCTGTTACACTTGCACTTTGCCTCCTTGTTTAATAGTTAATTTCTTTCACACCCCCCCCCCCCCTTTCTCTCCTTAGACTGCAAGTTTATTTGTCATTATCGATGCCGTGCTCTGATCCGGCTTGACTGCAGTGGCCCCAGATACCAAGACAATGATCAGAATGAAGGCAGTGAACAGACTGTGGAAAAAGATACCAATGTGGTAGGAAACAAAGTTCTGATTCTTATACATGGTATAAAAATACAAAGAGAATATTTTGCACTAAAGAAAATATGTTTGGAATGGCAGCAAATTCTTTATGGCAACAACATGCATGATAAGCATGTGGATCCAAACCAAAAAGCAAATGTCAGTCCTATGAACTTTCTGGTAAAGGATCGTGGATAATGGAAAAGATAGTGGATAATGGAAAATACTTTAGTCTGAGGCTTTCAAACCATTCTGAATTAGATGGATCAGTGGTCTGACTGATTTAGTAAGGAAGTGCCATATGTTCAAATCCTATATACAGTGTTCCCTCACTTATTGCAGGGGTTAGGTTCCAGGACCTCCCGTAATAAGTGAAAAACCATTATGTAGGGATACTCCATTTATTGTAATGTTTATACATTATTTTAGTAGTTATACACTATTTAAGTATTTATAAACTTAAAATACAGTGAAAGAAAGGAAGGAAAGGTCCTTCAAGGCTGGAGGAAGGGAGGACCGAGGAGGGAAAGCGCCTTGGAGAGCGGCAGTTGCAAAACCCCACAAAACAATGAAAATACAATAATATATATTTTAAATTAATTTTTTTAAATCTGCAAAACAGTGAGTCTGCAATAAGCGAACTGTGAAGTAGCGAGGGAACACTGTATATGTGGTGTTCCCCAGTACACATATAATTTGAATATCCCTTATTCAGAAATTTAAAATACTCCCAAAATCATTCACATGGGAGGCTGAGTTAATGGGTCTTTCTGATGGTTCAACGTACACAAACTTTATTTCAAGCAAAAATTATTGAAGATATTGTGTATAAAATTGCTTTTAAACCAAGTGTGTAACATGTATATAAAACATTGATTAATTTTGTGTTTAGAATTGGTTCCCATCTCCAATATGTGCAAATATTCCAAAATCCTAAACACTTCTGGTCCCAAGCATTTCGGATAAAGGATACTCAACCTGTATTGGAAAATGTTACATATAGTAACAAAATCTAACAATACCATTTATCTGAAAAAGCAGGATTGCTTTCTGATGATATGGAAATAAGTATATTAGCAGTTAACCTTTTGCTCCTAATGTTACAGTAGGGATAAAAGTATTTCTTTAGTCAGATACCAATTCTACAAGTTCTCCCACTTTAAAAGATGAGAGAGGCCTATAATTAATAATAATAATAATAATAATACTTTAATATTTGTGAGTCGCCCTCCACCAGTGGTGCTCCGGGCGACTTACATCATTTAAAAACCCTAAAAACAGCAATGTACAGCAGTTTAAAACAGATACATGTCTGAGGAAAGGCTCAGACATTCAGAGGTACCGATCAGGCCCCAAACGCTAGGCGGAAGAGCCAGGTCTTTAGGTCTGACCGGAATCTAGTTAGGGTCAGAGTGGCTCTGAGGGCAGGTGGCAATGAGTTCCAGATCCTGGGGGCCGCCACGGAAAAGGCTCTCCGCTGGGTTTCCATAATTGACATCATAGGTGGAAAATAAGTATTTGGTCACCTACAAACAAGCAAGATTTCTGAGTCTCGCAGACAGGCTCCTCTGTTCTCCACTCATTACCTGTAGTAATGGCACCTATTTGAACTTATTATCAGTATAAAAGACACCTGTCCACAACCTCAAGCAGTCACATTCCAAACTCCACTATGGTGAAGGCCAAAGAGCTGTCGAAGGACACCAGAAACAAAATGGTCACCCTACACCAGACTGGGAAGACTGAATCTGCAGTAGGCAAGCAGCTTGGTGTTAAGAAATCAACTGTGGGAGCAATAATTAGAAAATGGAAGAGATACAAGACCACTGATAATCTCCCTCAATCTGGGGCTCCACGCAAGATCTCACCCTGTGGGGTCAAAATGATCACAAGAACGGTGAGCAAAAATCCCAAAACCACACGGGGGAACCTAGTGAATGACCTGCAGAGAGCTGGGACCAATGTAACAAAGGCTACCATCAGTAACACACTATGCCACCAGGGACTCAGATCCTGCAGTGCCAGACGTGTCCCCCTGCTTAAGCCAGTACATGACTGAGGTTTGCTAGTGAACATGACTATTTGGATGATCCAGAAGAGTATTGGGAGAATGTAATATGGTCAGATGAAACCAAAGTAGAACTGTTTGGCAGAAACACCACTTGTCGTGTTTGGAGGAGAAAGAATGCTGAGTTGCATCCAAAGAACTCCATACTTACTGTAAATCATGGGGGTGGTACTATCATGCTTTGGGGCTGTTTCTCTGCAGAGGGACCAGGGCGACTGATCTGTATACATGATAGAATGAATGGGGCCATGTATCGTGAGATTTTGAATGCAAACCTCCTTCCATCAGCAAGGGCACTGAAGAGGAAACGTAGCTGGGTCTGTCAGCATGACAATGATCCCAAGCACACCACCAGGGCAACTGAGTGGCTTCATAAGAAGCATTTCAAGGTCCTGGAGTGGCCTAGCTGTCTCCGGATCTCAACCGTATAGAAAACCTTTGGAGGGAGTTGAAAGTCTGTGTTGCCCAGTGACAGCCCCAAAACATCACTGCTCTTGAGGAGATCTGCATGGAGGAATGGGCCAACATACCAGCAGCACTGTGTGCCAACCTTGTGAGGACTTACAGAAAACGTTTGATCTCTGTCATTGCCAATAAAGGATATATAACAAAGTATTGAGATATATAACGAAGTATTGAGATAACAAATTATGGACCAAATGCTTATTTTCCACCATAATTTGCAAATAACTGTTAAATATCAAACAATGTGATTTTCTGGATGCGTTTTTTCATGTTGTCTCTCATAGTTGAGGTCTACCTATGATTTCAATTACCGGTATAGTCCTCTCTCATCTTTTTAAGTGGGAGAACTTGTACAACTGATATGACTAAATACTTTTTCCCCCACTGTAGGAGGTGTTTTTCTTGGTCCAAGAGGAGAACCTCATATACCAAAAAGGTGCACTTGGCCCAGCTGGCCAAATCCACCCCTGCCAAGATATTCAGGAACTCTGTACCCTAATGATACTTCTTTCTTCATGAACTCCAGACTGTCAAATCTTTTTAATCTTTTATTTTATTTAGTGTAGAAAGATGCACATTGTACATATTCAGATATTCACTGCACAATAGCCAACCAAGCCTGTTTTCCCCCCACATATAGTTAAAAATAGAAACTTTAAAATTAAGTAGGAAGAAATAAAATCAAATGTTCAAAACTTTATGCCAAAAAACATAATTATCTAGTTTTGTTATTATTGCATATACTAGCACTGAGAAAATATGTTTTTAATCAGGAGGAATAAGGGCTTTTGGTGTAGCAAGAGGGACATTTTAGATCATGGAGAAGGATGACAAGAGTCTTGTTACTGGATATGTTGGTAATCACCATAATTTCCTCAACATATGGAGCAATTAGCTAAATTTTCAATACAAACTGAGGCTTAGCAGAAGGGAGAGGACTATAAATTTCAACATATTCAGTGTGACAGATCCAATTCCACGCTGTTGAGGCAGAGATGCTAGCTGCAGCTGGGGCTGGGTAATACTGACATGACCCTGGAGGCAAGGAGCAGCAGAAGGGCAGGCACTTGGAGACCTGAGGCCCATCAGCCCAGCTGGGAATGGCGTTGCCAATGAACACCTTTCCACGCATTGCAGCAAAAGCTTCTGCGGTGGGACCACATTGCCTAGCAACAGCGCTCGTGAGCTATTCCCAGGATAGATGGGACTGCCAAGATGTATATGCATTAGGGGTGTCTGCGTGGAAATCCCCAGTTGTGTGCTAACAAGGTCATATTCATGCTTTTCCATCTCTTTGGCCCCTCTCCGCACTCTGTCATGTAATTTAAACTACCTTATCCATTAAAAGCTTTCTTGTGTTGTTGAAGGCTTTCATGGCTGGAATCACTGGGTTGCTGTGAGTTTTGCAGGCTCTATGGTCATGTTCCAGAAGCATTCTCTTCTGACGTTTTTGTCCTACATTTATTGCAGACATCTTCAGAGGTTGAGGGGTCTGTTGGAAACTAGGAAAGTGCCTTTCATGTTCCTTGATTCGTGTTTCGGCAATGTTGCGCTTGGTGGTCTCTATGTAGGCTTGTCCACAGCTGCATAGTATACGGTAGACTGCTGCAGAGGTGAGAGGATCCCTCTTGTCCTTTGCTGGATGTAGCATTTGTTGGATTTTCTTAGTGGGTCTGTAGTTTGTAGGGTGTGTTTCCTCATCAGCTTCCCTATACGTTCAGTGATTCTCTTGAAGTATGGCAAGAACACTTTTCCTCTGGGTGGATATTTGACTTTACTCTTGTGGCTTGTCCTTGGTCTTGCAGTTCTTCTGATGTCTGTGGTGGAGGACCCATTGGCCTACAGAGCCCAGTTTAGATGGATCAGTTCACCTTGGTTACTATCCATTTCCCTTTTCTTGCTTAGTATCTATTTCTCCTCACAGTTGATTTTTTGACAAGGAGTTTGGAGATCCACAGCTACGAAGAAAGATTCAAGTCTGAAAAGTATTTCACATAATGTGGAGAACAACAATAGGACTAGAGCCTGCAAAATGCAGAGGTGGTCCCCTACCACTGTTGCAAAATGAAATCCTACATATAGCCAAATATCACTATTTCATGGAAATTGCACCCCCCCCCGCCTCCCCAGGCTATGCTGAAGGTTCAGATATTGACATACATGTATGTGTACTTTCAAATCACCTGTTGATTTATGGTAACTCCAAGCCTATGGATGTGAGAGCTGGACCATAAGGAAGGCTGAGCGAGGGAAGATAGGTGCTTTTGAACTGTGGTGTTGGAGCGCCTTAGACCGCAAGAAGATCCAACCAGTCCATCCTCCAGGAAATAAAACCCAGCTCTAAAGGACAAAGATGAAGGACTTTGGCCACATAATGAGAAGACAGGAAAGCTTGGGGAAGACAATGATGCTGGGGAAAATGAAAGGAAAAAGAAAGAGGGGCTGACCAAGGCAAAATGGATGGATGGTATCCTTGAAGTGACTGGCTTGACCTTGAAGGGGTGGCCACAGCCAACAGGGAGCTCTGGTGTGTGATTGTCCAGGTGGTCACGAAGAGTGGGAAGCGACTGAAGGAATAAACAACAACAGATGCTTTTTGGATACTAAACAACACTTCTGAAGATCTCTCTCTCTCTCTCTCTCTCTCTATATATATATATATATATAGTGTGTGTGTGTGTATATATATATATATATATATATGTGTATGCATTGGCATATTCTCTGTTCCTAATGGTTCAATCACCTGGAGGTCAGTCTAGCTCTGAAAACCAATTGCCAAGCATAAATATTATTATTATTTATTTTGATTAGTCACCACTCCCATCAGACTGGATACAATTTAAAAACACTGTAAAAGCTAAAACATAAAGATTAAAACTGGTTTTCCCAATTGGTCATAATCCAATAGGTCACGATCCCAAGAGATCATAATCCTCCATTTGGTTATGTCGGTAGTTCTCAATCAATGTTTTGGCCTTCAAAAATCCTAATAGCTGGTAAAGTGCCTGGGATTTCTGGGAGTTGTAGGCCTGGGGACCCACAGGATGAGAATCACTGAGCTATGTGACCAGTAAAATTATCCAATATCCATTAGGTCCTGTTGTTGACATATGTGTGCCTTCCAGTCAGGGGCGGTCCTACAAGATAGGCCAAGTAGGCGGCCGCCTAGGGCGCCATCTGGGAAGGGGGCGCCATCCTGGCCGCATGGGGCGCCATCCTGGCCCTGCCGATGTTCCTCAGACAGTGCTGCAGCTGCCTGCTTTTTGACCCTGGCCTTGTGCACTCCGGGACGCCGCTTCTGGGCACGCGCGGAGGTTTTCACGCAGGCGCAGTTGCTCGGAGCTGAAGTTGAGCGCAGGAGCAACTGCACATGCGCGAAAAACCTCTGCGCATGCCCAGTAGCCTCCCTTGCGCAGAAGCCTGTAAGCAAAGCACTCCCTATCGGGCAGGCAGGGAGTGCTTCCCTCTCCCCTTGTCTCCCAGCACACACGTTTGCAGGGAAGGAGAAAAGAATCAGTGAAGGAAGTGTAAGTGAAGGAATGAATGAAGGGCTTTCCTGCTCCTCCTCCTCTGCGATCTCTTCTCTTCCTCCTTCCTTTCTTCGGCTCTATTTCTGTCTAGACCTGAGGGGCCTGAGGCTATGAGGAGTTGTGGGAGTTGGAGGCCAAAACACTTAGAAGGAGGGAGGGCGGGCCCAAGTTTGCCCAGGCCGCGCTGCCTGTATTCGACCTCATTTGAACATTTTGGCTGTTTTTCTATTTACATTTACATTGGGATCCTAATTTTGGACTTATGGGAGACTCCTATGAATTATGAGACGGGTGATAGGTAATATATTCTGATTTTGATGCATTTACATTGCATTTCTTGTTGATTATTATACAGTTCTGCTTAATATTGTCATACAATATAATACAAATACAATATAACAATAGAATAATGATATATTTTATATTACATGTAATATTACAAACAATATTGCAGTATAGTGGTATTGTACAAAATAGTAATATATAATATTTTATTTTACTTTATTTTTGGGTTATTTGAGTTTTTAGGAGTAATGAAAATATTTAGTAGAGGATAATTTTATTTAAATAAATAATTTTATTATTTTATAATAATAATATAATAGAATGTTACATTATATTATAATGTCAATATATTATAATATAATTATATTCTAATGTAGTATAATATAATTATGATATAATATAGTATGAGTATGGTATAATATATTGTATATACATTGATACAATATAATACTACTAATGGTATTGTGATCTTATAATTGTATATTTGGTTTTCATGGGGGCGGCAAAATAATGTTTTAGGGGGCACCAAAATAATGTTCGCCTACCATTTAAAATTACCTTAGACCGCCCCTGCATACAAACCTCATCATAGTATCTCTCCAATCTCTCTCAAGTATCTCTCAAGCCTCACACAAGTCTCTCTCAAATCTTCTGTATACCTTTATAAAACGGAATGTTTGTGTGTATGCGGAGGGCGGAAGGGCGGATTGTGGCAGCCACTTACACAGGCCAGGGCGGATATGTGGCAGCCACTTTCACAGGCCAGGGTGGATATGTGGCAGCCACTTTCACAGGCCAGGGCGGATATGTGGCAGCCACTTTCACAGGCCAGGGGGATATGTGGCAGCCACTTTCACAGGCCAGGGCGGATATGTGGCAGCCACTTTCACAGGCCAGGGCGGATTGTGGCAGCCACTTACACAGGCCAGGGCGGATATGTGGCAGCCACTTTCACAGGCCAGGGCGGATATGTGGCAGCCACTTTCACAGGCCAGGGCGGATATGTGGCAGCCACTTTCACAGGCCAGGGCGGATTGTGGCAGCCACTTACACAGGCCAGGGCGGATATGTGGCAGCCACTTTCGCAGGCCAGGAGGCGGATATGTGGCAGCCACTTTCACAGGCCAGGGCGGATATGTGGCAGCCACTTTCACAGGCCAGGGCGGATATGTGGCAGCCACTTTCACAGGCCAGGGCGGATATGGGGCAGCCACTTTCACAGGCCAGGGCGGATATGGGGCAGCCACTTACACAGGCCAGGGCGGATATGGGGCAGCCACTTTCACAGGCCAGGGCGGATATGGGGCAGCCACTTTCACAGGCCAGGGCGGATATGGGGCAGCCACTTTCACAGGCCAGGGGCGGATATGTGGCAGCCACTTTCACAGGCCAGGGCGGATATGTGGCAGCCACTTTCACAGGCCAGGGCGGATATGTGGCAGCCACTTTCACAGGCCAGGGCGGATACGTGGCAGCCACTTTCAGGCCACAGCGACCAGCGGGTGATGGACCTGCACCAAACTTGGTACACATAACCCCCTAACCCCTTTTACGCCCTGGCGGGGTCGGGGACATGACCCACGGATTATGGGATTTGTAGTACTTTCCAACACTTTGGTTCCCACAGACCACTGAGGCCACCAAAAAGGACCAATACAGACCACACTCAGCACACACAGCCCCCATGACCCACTCTACGTCCTGGTGCAGTTCGGAGGAGGGAGGACCATGGATGTTCGCCTACCATTTAAAATTACCTTAGACCGAAACATGGGGGGCGGCAAAATAATGTTTTTTGGGGGGGACCGCCCCTGCTTCCAGTCCCTTGTTGATGTATGGCAACTGCATGGATTTGTGACTGGCTTTTCTTAGGCCAGGAATGCTCAGAGGTGGTTTGGCCAGTTCCTTCCTCCGAAATGCAGCCTGGTTGGCGGTTCCCCAGCCATCCCAGCCATCCACGCGCTCAGCAGAAGCCGGCTCGCCTGAGCTTGCTTTTCCAGCGAACGCTTGGAGCTGCTTTGGGGATGAAATCACTGCAGAAGGGAAGGCGGGGCGAAGAGGGAGGAAAGTCGTTGGTTTTCTGGAGGGGAGGGGGCTGCGCGCGAGGAGGAGAAGGAGGGAGGGAGGGCGAGCCGCGCGCCGGCTTCCCCACCCCCGTCGTCCAATCAGGGAGCCGCGTTGGGGAGAAGTGTGTACGTTTCAAACCCAACGGCTGCCAGGAGCGCGTGGGAGGGATTCGAGGAAGGAGGCGCTTCCTCCCTCCATTAGTGCCACACTCGCAGCAGAGGAGGAGGAGGGGAAAGGCAGCGCGCGCTGCGGTGCTTCCCTGTTTGGCGGCTCCGTCGGTTCTGCGGTTCTTTGAGGGCGCGGCCCAGGCGGAGAGAGAGCCATTTTAACCACCTGGCCGAGAGGAGGAGGAGGAGGCTCTCCTTCTCTTCCTTCCTTCCCATTAAGGCCGAGCTGGGGATGAGCGAGGGCGAGGCGGGGGCCACCCCTTCCTTCGAGATGACCTGGAGCAGCACCACCAGCAGCGGCTACTGCAGCCAAGAGGACTCCGACTCCGAGCTGGAACAGTACTTCACAGCCCGGACCTCCTTCATCCGAAAGCCCCACAAGGAGAAGAAGAAGGTGAGGCGCAGCAGCAGCAGCAACCACCCAGACCCACCTCTACCCGACGATGCTCCAGAACAGGCCTGGGCAAACTTCGGCCCTCCAGGTGTTTTGGACTCCAACTCCCACACTTCCTAACAGCCGGTAGGCTGTTAGGAAGTGTGGGAGTTGGAGTCCAAAACACCTGGAGGGCCGAAGTTTGCCCAGGCCTGCTCCAGAAGCATTCTCTCCTGACATTTCGCCCACATCTATGGCCAGGCATCGTCAGAGGTTGTGAGCTCTGTTGGAAACTTGGCAAGTTAGGTTTATATCTGTGGAATCATGTCCAGAGTAGTAGGAGGAACTCTTTGTTTGTTTGAGGCAAGTGTGAATGTTCCAATTGGCCACCTTGATTAGCATTGAATAGCCTTGCAGCTTCAAAGAGCAGCACTCAAAATGCAAGGGAATCCCAGACAAGAATTAGCACGATACAGCACTTTAGATGGGATTGAAATGGCAAACTGGTGGGCATGACCTAAGGCAGTGTTTCCCAACCAGTGTGCCGTGAGCGATCATCAAGTGTGCCGTGGAAAACTGGAACCTCCAGGAAGGGGGGGGGGGGAGAGAGTCTAGTGTGTTGAAGTATAAAAACCCTAAGAAACCTACCTCGATAACGGCACAAAATTACAAACGCCCCCCTCCCCACCCGTTGTCTACTTGGTCTCTCCCTCTCCATGCATTGGGAAGGCCTGTCTCCCTTTCCCTAAGTAGAGACCTCCTCTTGCCTCCTGGGGGTTCTGTGTGGGAAGTTGGTGGGGTTCAGAATGCTCTTTGATTGTAGGGGAGCTATAAATCCCAGCAAACTCCCAAGTGTCAAGGTCTATTTCCCCTGAACTCCCATCTGCGTTCATATTTGGGCATATTGAGTATTCATGGCAAGTTTGGTCCTGATCCAACATTGTTTGAGTCTACAGTGCTCTCTGGATATAGGGGAACTACAACTCCAAAACTCAAGGTCAATGCCCACCAAACTCTTAGAGCATTTTTTCTTGGTTATGGGAGTTCTGTGTGGGAAGTTTGTGTCTTTCTGCCATTCCTGCCAGAATATCTATGTTTTCATCGAAACAGGCCCAGGTTTCACACTGAGTGTATAAATATTTTTTAAAAACATATTAACTATATGTATTACTGTGTTAGAGTGTTATTTTGTGTCATTTTGGTTGGTGGTGTGCCCCAGGATTTTGCAAATGTAAAAAGTGTGCCGCGGCTCAAAAAAGGTTGGGAAACACTGACCTAAGGCTTCTATTATGGACGGAATACTGTTTTTAACCTATGTGAATGTATTTGATATACAGGTCCTTCTCAAAAAATTAGCATATAGTGCTAAAGTTCATTGTTTTCCATAATGTAATGATACAAATTAAACTTTCATATATTGCACACCAACTGAAATATTTCAGGTCTTTTTTTTGTTTTGTACTGATGATTTTGGCATACAGCTCCTGAAAACCCAAAATACTGTCTCAAAAAATTAGCATATTTGGTTGGATGGAATATGCTAATTTTTTGAGATATGTATGCCAAAATCATCAGTATTAAAACAAAAAAAGACCTGAAATATTTCAGTTGGTGTGCAATGAATCGAAAATATATGAAAGTTTAATTTTTATCATTACATTATGGAAAATAATGAACTTTAGCACTATATGCTAATTTTTTGAGAAGGACCTGTATTTTAATGCTAATTATATTTTAATGTATTTTAATGTTAACTGTATTTAATGTATTTTAAATTTTTGACCCTTGTGGTTTCTATTATATGTTTACTGTGTTTTGGGCATTGAATTGTTGCCATTGTGAGGCCGCTCTGAGTCCCCCCTCGGGTGTTGAGAAGATGCGGGGTAGAAATGGTGGAAATAAATAAATAATAAATAAATAATGGTTGCTCCCTGGGGAATCTTTTTGTTGAGAGGTGTTAGCTGGCCCTTTTTGATTCTTGTCTGGAATACAACAGAAAGGAGGAAACCATGAAAATGAACAAAATCTGGCTACCATTATTAAAATAACTCTAAAATCATAACAGTAAATAAAGAGCAACACTCAAAACGGAGGGGAATTCCAGACAAGAATCAATGAGGGCCAGCTAACACCTCCCAACAAATGATCCCCAGGCAGCAACCAGCCAGACTCTGAAGCTGCAAGGCCATTCAATGCTAATCAAGGTGGCTAATTGCAACATTCACTCCTGCCTCAAAGCAGACAACAGTTCCCACCCTGGACATTTCACAGATATATAAACTTAACATGCCTAGTTTTCAACAGACCCCTCAACCTCTGAGGATGCCTGACATAGATGTGGGTGAAACGTCAGGAGAGAATGCTTCTGGAACTCACAGCAACCCAGGGATTCCGGCCATGAAAGCCTTTGACAACATAATTGAAGATATTGAGAGGGCACTACTGCTTAGTCCACACCAGGCCTAGGCAAACTTCAGCCCTCCAGTAAGCTGTTGGGAATGGTGGTGGGAGTTGGAGTTGAGTCCAAAACACTGGAGGGCATAAGTATTTCAAACCAGCTCACGTGTTTCTCTTTTCTGTATCTCAGCTTTTTCAGTAAGCAATGCTGGTGAAAATCAAAACTAGGATGATTTACGGTACTTTATTTATTTGCTGTCTTTTTCTCTCACACAGGGTTGCTAATACATTTTTTAAAGCAGACAAAAATTTATTTTATTTATTTACTATATTTCTATTCCACTCTATCTTACCCCTAGGAGGATTCAGAGCGGCTTATAGTTTGGCAAAATTCAATACCAAATTATACATAAGAAAAAAGCAATACATGACATAGTTAACTAAAATCAATAAACATGCCAATACAAATAAAAACCATTGAAAGATATTAGCATATTAAAACATCATAAAACATATTGAATATTGCACCATGGTTCTAATTGTATTTCTGAGGAATAATTAAACAAGTGTAGGGCTTGCTAAATAGAGCCAGCATAGTGTCCGGTTTGAGCATTGGACTTGTGGCTGGAGATCTGAGTTCAAATTCCTGCACAGCCATGGTTACCCACTGCATGCACTTGGGCTAGTCACATTCTCTTAAGAGGAAGGCATACACAACCCCACAATGAAAAATCTTGCCAAGAAAATCCTATGATGGGTCGCCATAAGTCGGAAATGACTTCAAGGCACACAGCAACAACAGGGTGAACAAGTTCCTGTTAATAAAAGTCAATTTTCACTGGAGAACAGCCCAGGAAAATATAACTTGAAAATTAATAAGACTAATAGGATGGTTTATTTTATTTTCCATAGCCATAAAGCTGGCTTAGAAATACTCAGTTTGTCTCAACTCACTTTGGCTTGTCTCCTTTTTGGGGAGTGATGGGGTATTAAGAATGTGGTTAAGCGTACTTGACATTTGGGGGATAAGGACTCGCATGCAGTAGCAGTTTGGCAGAGGTACCTAAGTCCAAAAATAAAAATGCTAAAACAACAGGCAACAATAAACAAAATTGTATAGTTTTTTTAGATTGTGTGAACAGAGTCCAAATAGGGATACCAATTTTCTTTGAAAATGGAGTAGATAGTGGATTTGGAAGAAATGGCACTATGTATACATCAAGTATTGCTGTTGGCAGGACTTCAGAGAGATAGCAATGCTTTAAGCTACTTAGAGTGGGGATGGTATGAATAAAAAGAAATGCAGGTTAATACTGACGTTGCTGGAGGACTATCACTTGCCATTTTTCTTACTATTTGTTTCTGTCAGTAAGCTCAAAGGGAACAGTTGCCTGTGCATGCCCATTAATGTGTCATCACACAGAAATACACTTGGGGAAGGAGGCCTAACAGAAACACCAGGTGTGGGATTATGTCTTAAAAAGGAAGATTGTCTACAGCCGGAAGGCCTTAAACAACTGTGGCAGATTAGCAAACTTCATTTGAAAGGAATGAATGGTCATTTGAGGACAAAATGGAATTACTGTATGATACTTCAATGTGAAGCAGCTGAAATAACTATCATCCGTGTTTGCTTTACATGGGCAATATTCCATTGTATGTATGGGTGGGAAGATCGTCATATAAAATGTTGCCTTGCCTTTGGTTTGTATGGGAAAGTTCCCGAAGTTATTTCTCCATTCTGGCTTAATTTCCAGATAGCAAATTTCCTATTCTTCTGAATGTTTGGCTCAAGGTATGTTGTACCTTGTTACCATTTTCTAAGGATTGCAGCACAAGAGCTAAATAATGTTTGGATCTCCACAAGAAGAATCCTTGACTTGCTGCCACTTTGATCTGCCAATGCCTTTTACCAATTTGGAAAGTTTTAAAAATGTTGGCAACCCAGTAAGTAAACTATTCGGGAATTATACATGAGCCGTATAGGGAAGAGGACCCTGCTTATGTCAGTTAGCAGGAAAGAGGACAAATTCATGCGAAGAAACCAGAATTGATTAGCATCATC
The DNA here is from genome assembly GCA_030556195.1 of Anolis apletophallus. NCBI lineage: Eukaryota > Metazoa > Chordata > Lepidosauria > Squamata > Anolidae > Anolis > Anolis apletophallus. The sequence continues at coordinate 57,843,893 of JARBWK010000001.1, forward strand.
ACTGATTCTACCAGGGATGATGCCAAGATACAAAATTTCACTAAAGAAGGGAAACCATAGACTTTAAAAAAATGTGATAGAATAAGTCAGACCATTTCACATGATTTCACATTACCATTACCTCTTGGTTCTCAGACTTCCTTCTGCAAAATTGGAACAATGTTTGAAAATTAACAGTTACTGTTACATTTTAACACGTATTAAAATGAAATCATTTTACTTTAGTTACTTTATGCTAGATAAGAGGCTTAGTTACTATTACTACTTAAGGGAAAGTTGCATGAGTTTAAAACTGCCTAGAATGCATCCATGTGGGCAGATCCCAGTTCCTGGATGCTTAGTTATGTATTATGCAGTTTTCATAACCGGTTTTGTGACATTCAAATTCACTCAAGGTCCTGATTTGTACAGTAATGAAAGCTAAACACCTTTTTGTCATATTGAAATGGGAACAAAGCTCTTCTGAAAAAAAGTTTTTCTGAGCAAATCACAATAAACATTTAATTTCGAAATCTGTTGTTTTCCCTTTCCTCTGCCAAATTTGTACTCTTGACATTATTTAAGCAGAAAATAACTGTCATAGAGGATCTCAATGTTATTACCATTGTTTTGATAGGTGACGTGATGTGGCCAGTATTCCTGTGAATACATTGTAATACTAAACTCTGTAAGTTATCTAACCCAGGCTACCCAATCCCAGAATTAAGTGATGGTGATTTGTCCTCAATGCAATCATGCTGAAGTTTAGTACTTCACTTATCCTCATGAAGAATGAATTGAATGGGAGGTAAATATTCCCATTAATCTTAAGCATGTATTATCAGTGATTACCTGATTATCAGTGATTGCCTGACTATGGATTCTATTTCCTGCCAGTTATAGATGCTTGGAATGCATCGTGCCACATTGTGATGTTGAAATTCACTCTTACATTGTTGATCCAATCCCTGATGATTCACGGTGCTGCCTAAGCAAGGCAGTGGGTATCTTGTTAAACATTATATAAAGCAGTGGTTCTCAACCTGTGGGTCCCAATATGTTTTGGCCTACAACTCCCAGAAATCCCAGCCAATTACCAGCGTTTAGGATTTCTGGGAGTTAAAGGCCAAAACATCTGGGGACCCACAAGTTGAGAACCACTGCTATAAAGACATTATGAAAATACACAGTGACACCATGCAAGAACTATGCTCCTTGGCTGGATTGAAGGGCAACTGCAGAAATTGCAATTCGTTCAAATTTTTCTCTGTGTGCTACTAGATGTTCATTGCTAGGGAAGAAAAAAGACTAGTTGTTACTATTATTGTGTGATTGGAAATAACTGAACTTGCCTGAGGAATCAAAGCAAGTGTAGGTGTAAACATGCAGGTGCAAGATGTAGCCAAGGCAGTCTGGACTTGTCTGAATAAAAACAGCTGTTTGAGCTTTCCCTACTGCAAGGGTTCTCAAACTTTTTCAGCCGCAGAGCCCTTTTTGAAGCAGAAGTTTCTTGTGGACTCCCAAGAAATGTTTATATATTATATTATATATATATTGTACATATATTGGACATGGGCCAGGTCAGTGGCGGATGGAGAGTGTGTGAGCTATTTCACAACGTATCAAAAAACTCCAATATTTAAAATGAAGAACAATTTTAACCAACATAAACTTAATAGTATTTCAGTGGAAAGACCCCCAGGGCCATCCAGTCCAACCCACTACTGCCATACAGGAAAAACACAAGCTCCCCAATAAATGACCATCTAGCCTTTGTAATAATAACAAAAACAGCAGCAGGAATCCCAAAGACCATCCAGTCCAACCCCCTTCTGCCATGCAGGAAATACACAATCAAAGCACCCCAACAGATGGCCACCCAGCCTTTGTGATGATAATAATAGAAAACCATGGCAGATTTGGGGTGGGGGGATTCCTCATCGTCCTCTTCCTTCTTGGCAGTGGCAGTTTCAGTGGTAATGGGTCACTCATTGTCCTCTTCAGCAGCAGCAATGGCTTCCTCATGCTGCAAGGGTTGCTTCAGTGGAGGTCACGTCGTCACCAGGACCATGTGGACAGCATGCTTCAAAGGTTGCTAGCACTAAAAGAGGGAAGTGAAGGAAGAGAAGCCATGGGCTGGGGATGACAGAGAATGGCAGGAAGGAGGTGGGGTGCCCGTGGAGCCCCTGAGCACTTTCTGTGAAGCCCCAAGGGCTCCACAGGGGGCACAGTTTGAGAACTGCTGCCATAGTGGATACAAAGCCAGACAATTTTTTCCCTTGGAGTTTAAGTACAATTTACTTCTATCTTAGCTTGCAGATCTTGCTTTTGATATATTTGTGTGGCAATGTTCATTGAAATCAACAGCTGAAAGGGCTCTTGCTCATGTGGCCCAAATGTGTCTAACTTGGGGATGATGTAGATCTAGGAGACCTTTGAGGAGTCATATTTTTGAAAAAATAGAGCAGAAGGATGTGAATCGCTAGTGATTAAAGATGAGAGAGCCGAGTTGTAATACAGTTTATTGCATCTGATAAGAGCAGAGCAGAAGGAAGAAAAATGTGAAAGAGGAGATAAATTAGCAGTAAAATATATCTGGTGATATTAAGATGTAACTAGGAAAAAGGTTGACAACTATCTCATACATGCTGAGCACGAAGTGGTCCAGAAGGTCTGGAATTTATTTAATTATTTATTTGATTTCTATCTCGACTTTCTCCCAAAATCCATTCAGATTAATCTCAGTTAAATAAATTTGGACTAGGCCTTAGTGTGTATTTTGTCATTGCAAAATGATGTGTTATTTTCAAAACAGTATTATTTGCTGTTTTCAAATCCAGAAGGGAAACATGTATATTGTTTGATTCTGGAATTCTTGTGATGGAACTTCGAAAGTGCAGTAAGACATTACAATTGCTCCAATCATCTATGTTTTTAGCCATGGGATCTGGGTGACTCTCCTTCCCTAGATAATTTCTCAATTATGCAAACAACATTCTTCCATTTTGGGAACAACAAATCTGTTGAAAAAATAAACTGAAATGTCCTCTAGCCTGTCATCCCTGTATGGTTTTAGGCTGCCTCCAGAATATTTTTCCTGGACAACCAAAACTGTTTATGGTGGAGGCGTCTTAAAATGACTGCAGTAAAAAGGAAATAGCATAATGGTTAGCTCACTTTCTGGGTCTCTGTTAAATATTACAGGTCTTTTCCTATCTGTCAAGGGAAGTATAAGTCTTTAAAAGTATGGTATATGAGTTGAACTTTTCTTATTTCCTTTTCCATGCATTCCTGTCCATGTGATCACTTAGGTAATTATTGTAGTGCGTGGCAGAAGGTTTTTATTTCAGGATAGCAGAGAATCTGATAGAGACCCACACTGTACCACAAGAGGATGAACTTAGCTTAAGAGGCTACAGTTATTGCAGATACATCTAAAATTGTTACCAAGGTAAAAAATTATACGATACCATTAAAGCAAGATCTTTAAGTAAAGAAATTAAACTAGCAATTTTCCTTTAGAGTTTATCTCAGTTTCCTGTTTTGAGGATTGACAGTGGGTTTTTTTTCCAGTGGAGTTATTTTGACAACATAAATTATGTTTCTTTTAATATTTGTTTTTACAGAAATGGAAATCAGTCAATGCCTTAAAAATGTTCTGCCTCATGTGAAAATGTATTATCTGGTCCTTGGTGTTTGGATGCGGTGAAATACTGTTCACTATACTCATAGGTCTGTCTACATCAGATAAGATTAAGGGCAGGAGCAAAAAAAAGGGAAGGAAGAAAAGATTCAGTGGAGAAAATGCCAAACATTTTGAATATGGAGCATTTTTTTAATCACCCAAAATATTTCATCATTCCTGAAGTCAGAATATTTCCAGAAGTCATTCAATGCAAGTGTTGAAAACAAGTTACAGTAGCTAATTTCTGTCTTATCTTTCCCCCAGTGCACAACTCAAGGTGGCTTCATTAAAAAATAAATATGAACCTCGGTACAAATGGTTGGATTGATTTTTAAAAACTTAAGCTTGTTAGATTTTCACACACACACTTTAAAACCAGGTCCCAATTAGTTGCAGTAAATGAGGTTGCCAGAAATCTATTTGGAGATTTGTTAATATAAACAAACTCCCTTGATCAAGACAGCAAAAGAGCTTATAGCTCAAATATATTGTAGGTGGTTATAATTGCACATGACATAAAATACACTTTTTGTATGTTTTAATTGTATTCTTTTAAATTGCAATCTGGGGAAAAGCAGGAATAATAACAGCAACAATAACAATAATAGTGACTTTCAGGTTAGTGTTAATATTTTGTAGTATGCAATAATGAAAATAGGACAGGTTTCATTTAATGTTTGCTTACCAGCCTTTCTAGTAATTTACAGTAATCATGTTTATAGATCTCTTCTAGCACAGAAGACACCATTAGTTTCCTAGGTAGAAATGAGAGAGGGAGAGTGCTATTACCTCATGACTGTCTCATGACCTTCCCAGAGGCATTAGTTTGGCCTTTGTGGGAAATAAGCATGTAGGACTAGATGGTGCTGTGGCCTGATCTAGCAAGGCTCGTGTGGAGATGCTTTTGATATCTCAGTAAAATGGAGTTCAATTTTTCTTTCCTCACCACTGGTATCAAAAGGACAGAATGTTGTAAGCAGCATGGGTTGTCAGTTGCTGGCATTTCCTTCAGCAGTTGTTGAGTACAATACTCTGCTTTTAATTCAGATCTTTAAAGTACTTTGCCAATTCAAACCCCATTAAATATTTTCAGGCTTTTGCTCTTTTAAGTAGAGGCTGGATTGCCATATGTTGGGGATTACTTGATTGTGTATTCCTGCATGGCAGGGAGTTGAATTGGATGACCCTTGGGATCTCTTCCAGTTCTGATTCTATTCTAGTTCTTTCTGCCTGCATGTATACTTCATTACTACATTTGCTAAGCAGTGGCCATCTTCCTTATTCTTTCTTGCAAAAGAGCCACTCATGCCACATAAGTGCTCTAAGAAAGTGAAACAAAATTAAATATGGGCTCTTAGCTTGCCTGAGCTAAGAGCCCATATCAGATTATATGAGGGCGGGTCAATAAGTCTGATTTTTTGAATTTCCCGCCTCTTAACTGAAAGGGCAACACTGCTCCTGTCAACAGGCATCTGTCAGTTGACTCCTGTCAAAATTTGAACAAGCTGTGTCATTTAGTTTGTGTTTGACAGCCATTTATAGCAGACTACCGCGTGATTTGAGGAGAAAATGGAAAGAAGTGAATTCCATGTGCTCATTAAGCTTTTTTGGGGGGGGGGGGGGGAACCATCACTCAAACCAAGACTAAGCTTGATAAATACTATGGGGACCCTGTACCATCAATTTCAATGGTAAAAAAATGGTTTACTGAATTTCGTTGTGGCCGTATAAGCACGGAAGACGTCGAACATTCTGGACGCCCAGTTGAGGTCTCTACACCTGAAACAATTGAAAAAATTCACGATATGGTGTTGGAGATTGAAAGTGCGAGAGATTGTGGAAGCCATAGGCATCTCACATGGCTCAGTGATTTCAATTTTCAAATGATCACTTGGGTATGAGAAAGCTTTCCGCAAGATGGGTGCCGTGTTTGCTCACAATCGACCACAAACGCAATCGTGTGACAATTTTGCAGGAGTGTTTGGCGTTGTTCATAACTGTAGACGAAACGTGGATCCACCACAACACACCAGAGACCAAACAGCAGTCAAAACAGTGGGTTTCTCAGGGTGAATTGGAGCCAAAGAAGGCCAAGGTGGGTTTGCCAGCCAATAAAGTCATGGCGACTTTTTAATGAGGATTTGGGGGGGGGATGACATTTGGCCAAGAAAAAAGGTTTTTTGCACCAGGACAATGCAAGGGTGCACACATATGCAGTTGCCATGACAACAGTCCATGAATTGGGATACAAATTGCTCCCTCATCTACCCTATTCTCCGGATTTAGCCCTGAGTGACTATTGTTTCCAAACCTGAAGAAATGGCTTGTGGGAAAGAGATTTGACTCCCAACAATGAAATAATCTCACAAATACCTATTTTGATGACCTCAACAAATCTTATTTTTTGGAAGGGATAAAACAATTGGAGAAAAGTTGGACAAAGTGTATAGAGCTCAAAGGAGACTGCGTTGAAAAATAAAAAAAAATTATCCAAAAACCCATGTTTCATTCAAAAAGTCACAGACTTATTGACCCGCCCTCGTATTCCAGTAATTTCCAACCTAACTGCTCTGCTCTGCTCTGGATGAAAAAGGTAAATTTTAGTGGGCACATTTCTGATAACTCCATGTCCCCATATACTGGCAGAGAATGCTAACTCTTAATAGTTCACCAGGAATCAAACTACATGCTAAGAAGTTTGCTGTGGGGTTCTTCCTTTCTTTCTTTTTGCAGAGATGAGTCAGGGTGGGGGGCACTCTTAAGCTCAGTTTGATCATAAGATTGCTTATTTCCTTTCCCAAAGTAAGCCTTTCACATGCTTTAATTTATGCTACATCCAAGCCCATTAATTAATGTACATCAAAACCATGTGTTTTGGAAGGACTCTAGTCTTCAACAGAACCAAAGCAATGATGGAGAATACAGTATTATCTAATGCAGGGGCGGGCAAACTGCGGCCCGGGGGCCGGATGCGGCCCTTTGGCTGATTCTATCCGGCCCGCCTAAGGGCCTCTGGCTTGCCTCCCCTGCCTGGCCTCTGCATAAAAATCTCCAGAGAAGGGGACTATAAGGAAGCATTATTTTATTTTAGTGGTTTTTATTATTATTGTATAATAATTTTATAAGAATTATAAAATAATATAATAAATAATATAATATAATGTTATATGATATATTATAATTTCAATATGTTATAATGTCTATATATATACTATAATAATTATGATATTAATACTAATAATATATGAATATTTCTTGATATATTAATATGTTAATATTAATGATGTGTAATATATAGTAAATATAGTAAGTGAATAAATAAATAAATTATGTAGATTAGCATGTAGTTCCGCCTTTAGGTGCGGCCCTCCATAATATTTTTTGGCTCTCGTGTGGCCCCTTGGAAAAAATAGTTGCCCACCCCTGATCTAATGGATCATTTTGTTTGTTTGGGATATTTTTATACTGCTTTTCTCCGAAGACCCAAGGCAGTTTATAGTAGCAATTACACACACATATAAAAATAACCAACAAATAAGAGTCCATTAAATTAATCCCCCACCATCCTAGTAGCAACAGTAAACAGAGTGTGATGAAACAGAATTTTAAAAATGTTTTCTAAGTTTCTAAGTTATAATCAGACCAGCTTCCTATGGACAAAAGCCCCTTTTGTTTTCACAATAAATAAAAATAAAAAACTTTATTTGTATTCCGCCCTGTCTCCCCGAGGGGACTCAGGGCAGATACATATGCTACAATAGCCAGAGTAGTTCAATAATTTGAGTTTTGGACTACAGCTCTGGAGATCGGGATTCAAATCTCCATTCAGCCATGCAAAACCACTGGATGAACTTGGACAAGTCATACACTCAGCCTCAGAGGAAGGAAATAGTGAACAAATCCGTGTGGTAGGGTTGCCTTAGGACCACCATAAGTCTGAAATGACTTGAATGCACAGAACAACCATCAACAACAGTATTGATGGTTACAGATTTGAAAAAATATATATTATTATATTATATTATTTCAATATTAATTTATTTTCAGTATTGATCACTGGTTACTGATATTTATGGAGATAATTCTTCACTGAATGTTCAGTGAAGATTAAAGAACAATTTCTAAAATCAATTATAGTTCTTATTATTTATTGGTTCAAATTTTACAAAGAATACACTGTTCTTGAGATTCAGTCTACCACATCTCGGGAGTAATTATGCCATCTGTAGAACTTTTACATTTCATAATCTTTATTTAAATTTATCTCAAGGAAAGATGTGCAGGCTATCTACATATATGAGTACTATGATAACTTCAAGAAAAATAACTTAGATGTTGTTATAGGCTGTACCTTTAAAACATTTTAATGGTATATTCCATCTTTCAGTATTCTACTCTTAAGTTGACTAACAATTTTGAAAAATAATAACAATTATTTAACATTCTATTTAATAGCAGAAGCATCAAAAACATTAGATCATAAATTATAGCAATAGAATTATGCTAGTTTTAATGGCATTTCAAAAGGCCTGGGAAAATTGAAATGATTTTCTCTGGTGCCTGAAAAACCTCCAGGAAGGATGCAAGTCAAGCCTCCCTATGAAGAATGCTCCAGAGATTGTCATACAGCTGTGAACGTGCTTTCTTTGGGTGACTTCTGTCTGACTTCCAAGAGCACGTAAAAAAGGGTCCCTGACACTGATCTCAGTGCATAGATAGGTTCTTGTGATCAAGGTGGCCCTTAGGGTGTCCAGTTGTCAAGGTACACAATATTTTAAAGATGAGCACCTGCAGTTGGAATTGTGCTGAGAAATTGACAATTGTAGGGTTTCCAAGACCAGCAGTATATGCTCCCTAAAGTTAGTCCCAATGAGTTGTTTAGGAACTGCATTTGAAACTAGGTGAAGTTTTAGGGATCGATCTTCAAAAGCAGTTCCATCTAAAATACATTGACACACTTTTTGTGGAAACTGCCAGGGTATTATTTGCTGTTGATATCTTGTTCTAGTAGAAGCTATGTCCAGGTTGACATTCTTCCCTTTGGACCATTGTTACCCAAAGTTAAGGTCCATGGACCACAGTTGGTTCATGCATGATTTCCAGGGAAGAAAAACAGTTTCAGCCAATAGACACATACAGTGTTGGACACCGGCACATTGGAAAATAAAAATTTGCTGGTACGTGTACCACACCTCAATTAGATTGAGAAGCACTGCTTTAGGCAGTATTGGTTTCTGTCATATAATGTTATCTATGACTGCATAATAACACCAGCCATGAGTGTCTTCAAAAAGTAAATTGTGCATTGATTTTATTTGGGGTTTGGGCCTTGAAACAGTTCCCCATTTTGTAAACTGGATGTGTATGTCTCTGCCTTGCCAGGTTTAAGAGCAGGAGAGGGTGGAGATCTTCCCATTCTGTCTAGAGCAATCTTTCCCTTTTGTTTGTCCCACCCTTGCAGATTTCCTCTTGTTCTTTTCCACAGGATACAGGAACTTCCCATTTAGTTCCTTGGGTCACATCTTTATACATGGGAAAGGCTGTTTATCACAACACACCCAGGTTTTTTTTACAGTCCAACCATGGTGTAGGCATCACTGAACTTTTGGGCTTTTTGCAGAATGATGAATGACCGGCTACTATTAAAGATATCTCTTCCAGACCTATTCAAATAACAAATTGGAAGTTGTATGAATAATTTATTAAAATTTATGAAGGACAGAAAAATTAATCCAATACAGGATTTTTACTGGAAAAGCTTATAAGAAATTTAAAACGGGACTAAGATGGAAAGAGAGATATGCCATTATAGAGAGAGCTAAGAGGGAAGATACTATTTTTTGTAAACGCGGAAAAGATGATTTGGAAGTGTCACGAACGCCGACTTAGAACTGCCCCTTTAACACACACACGGAGACGTATCAAAGGCTAACTAGTTTATTGAATATAAAAACAGTCCAAACGGTATATAGTCCAATAAATGCAAGTGTTCAAAGTATAGAGTCAATAGTCCAAAGTATAATGGCAAATAGCTTGAAGCGAGGCAAGGTTCCGCAATTCAATGCGGATCAGGAAACAGGACAAGGTTTCGCAATCCAATGCGAATCAGGAACCAGGGCAAGGTGCCGCAAACCACTGCGGCTCAGGATACAAGGCAAAGGCAAGGCAAGACTTGATGACCACGGTTAACTTGTGGTCCCACTCGCCGCTCGCGCCTATTCAGTATAGACGTGGCCGGAGAACTGAGGATCAGTTCCCACGGGGCCGTACTTAATCCTCGGCCGGGACCCCCGACGATCTAGGGCCCGGCGCCCAGTCTCTAATTTCCGAACGGTGACGGTCTAGGGACAGATGCCAGCTCCTCCTGCCCTCCTCTATGTCCCTGCGCCTGTTATGAGAACGGCCCCGCTCTTCCAGCCTAGTATCGCTATCTTCCTGAGAAGTAGCCTCCCCCGAAGTTTCCCATCCGCTAGCCTCCATCTGCTGCTCGGCCAGCTCCTGGGAACCTCGGCCATTTGGGAATTCATAACTATCTCCGCTATCTGCTTCACTGCCTCCCATCTCCACCTGGTCCGCTCCTTCCCCGGGAGAATGCTCCCATTCGAAATCCCAGGCTAAACTCTCTGGCGGTGGACTGGGCAAAGGCACCGCTGACCAATCTTGTTCTGGGCCTTCCAACTCATCCTCCGAATCCCTTTCAGCCTGTGCGGGTCCCAATGCCAACGGGACCCCCGGTGCATTACCCCTCCCCCGTTGCCCGAGCGGACCCATGGGTGCTACAGGAAGGCACGAACCCCTACCCTTCCCAAACTTACCTAAGTTTATCTAAACAATTTCACATACCTTTTCCCAATCCCAACTTTCCTTAAAACTTTTCATCCCCAATACACTAGATAAGTAATATTTTAATCAATGTATATGTGAAAATGTATGTTTATATATATATATATATATATATACTGTATATTCCACAAAACTGCCTACTACGGAGATATTATGTGGCTCATAAACTGAATTCCAGAATAAAATGAGAGAACAAAGCCACATAACTTTCAGGGAATATATATTCTTGAAGAGGGGAATTGAGAAAAGCCAGTATTTTCTTGCTCTGGAATAAAGCCCAGTACCCTTCCTCCACAGAAATGTGTCCTCTCTTGCTACAGGAAATACCATTTAGTGTAAAACAGCAAAGGAGATAATTTATGAAATAGCCAGTGATTTATGATAGCCAGTAGTTTTGCTTAAAAAGTTATAATCGGCTGGTGTCTCCATATGTATTTATTACTATCAGAAGACCTAAAGTGAAATATTTACAGAGATGCAATGCTTATGTGGCATAGGATGCCGGATGGGAATATCATGTTTCCTTTAAACTCAGTGTGCCTCTCTAAATCTTTCTGTGATAGCCATTCTCCCATGAGTGTTGTCCCATAACTATTATCCCATAGCTAAGCAAACGTATTCTGAAAGATGATCCAAGCACCTTGACTCCAAAATGTAGTATTAAAGTTGGCAGTCTGCTTTGGAAACCTTTCTCGTTTCATCAGGTGAAACAAAGGAGAAGGTTGTGGCATCATTTCTGGTGAATTCCTTTCTTTCTTTTTTTCTTTTTTAAGAATCACTTAGTGCCTATACTTTTATTTTCTTTACGCGGGCATTCTTTATCATCTTTGAGTCCCATGAATTATTGTGGCAGTTTACAAAACAAAAATAAACTTTTAAAATGACAAATGAATTTTAAGAGCTTTTTATTTTCCCAAATTTCAAAAATGTTATAAATGCTCAGTACCAGTTATGGTATTTTCTTCCTATACTGATATTTTGTATTCGAGTTTTTATTGGTATTTTTATGATTTCTGTAGAAAGGTGACGTTTCTGTATTGAAACAAACACTAACTTTGTTATACAAACATAGCCATTGCCTTCATAGCACATGATAATTCTTTGTCTCCAGCTACATTTATTATTATTACTCATAAGATTTATACTCCATCTTTCTTTGGAAGAACTGAGGTTAACTTTGACTGCTTGGTGCTGTATCTATATACTTTATTTGTGTCTAAATGCTTCATTTGTAAAGACGTCTCTTGGGACATGGAAATCAGTCTCTCCCATTTCTCCTTGCTTGTGTGGTTATTTTTGTGATGGGAAAGGAAGTGGTTTCCAGTAATCCCTGAAGCATTCCAATTGGTGTTCGGTGATCTCACTTGGATTTCCCCATAACCTCCCTCCCCCAGCAAAGAGAGTGACATCAACAGGAAAGCAGGCTGATGCAACCGGGAGTAACAAATTTCTGCTGAAAAGCTATGGAAGAGAAACTGGTTTGAGTTATTCATGTGGGAAGGTGCACGTAATTCTGTAAGGAGCTGCAGTGTTCCCGGTTAAGCGAGATTTTTACAGCATAGATTCCTGATTATCATCTGGATAGGGGGCCCTGATTTATTTTTTAATGGGAAGATCTAATGTTTTTAATGTATTGGTGTGTTGGGCATTGCTCTTCTCACTGCCTTTTTATCTTTTAAAAACCTGGATTAAATATTCCTTTTACACTTACTTGCAAAGCAGACCATTGACAATCAAAATTATCCAGATGTCTCTTGGAAATGTCATCACTGTCCATGATCACAGAATAACTAATTGGAAAAGTTTGATGTCCTTAAGTCACATGTGTAGTGTACCTCTGAAAAAATAATAGCTTGTTATGTTTTGAAATGAAACAATAAAAAGTAGAATAGCTGTACCACATCGTTCACAGTTGTACCCCTGAAAATGTTTAGAAAGGGGTTATTGTGAGTTGAAGTTGATTTTATCTGGTGAGTTCATTTTTAATTGTATTTTAATGTTTTATCCATGTATTTTATTCACATATTTTAATGTATATGTTTTGCATTGAATTTTGCTGTAAGGCCCATCTGAGTCCCTCTTTGAGGTGAGAAGATTGGGATATAAAAGTTTTAAATAAATAAATATTTCCATTTCTGTATATTCTGGAGCAGTAAGGATTTTACACTGAATAAAAAGTCCTAGGAATCAAAAAGTACATTAAATCCTGCAGCTGTCTCACAAGTACTATGACTGTCTTTTCTGTATTCTGATGTAGAGTTCGTGATATACAGGCTTGAGACTTAGTGTTAGTTCTATTCTGTCAAGAATCTTGTTTGCAATATTCTGAAAACACCTGTCACTGGGATACTACCTTTGATGTTAGTATATATGTGTATATATGTGTATATCATATGTGTTGTCTTTGAAACAATTTGCTATATACAGCAGTACAATTGAGCAAATGAGTTTGAGAATCCCAGGATCCATAGATAATGCCTATTAAACATGCTCCCTGAATCATTAGAAAGAGTGCAAATTATTAATTAAAGTAATCAAATACGGTAGTTAAAATAGCAAATGGATTTATACTGGCTGCAGGATTTTCTCATCTTGCATCTCATCAATGGTATTTTGTATTGAATGCCCATTTTGTAGTTTCACAATTTGCAGGTGGAGTAATAATATATCTTGCCACCCTTCGGTTAATAACAGGGTTTAGAATCCTCAGTCTAGTACCTTTTAATCATAAGATGAAAGTGCAGTCATATTGCTGGGTTGGCATAACTCTCAAAAAAGGCAGTGTGAATATTTCAGTTTCTCATGTCACACCCAGAGATGATGACAAAGATTTTAGTCATTTGTTCGGAAATCCAGACACTGTTAAAGAATGCGGTTTGGTACATTGAGCTTACTAGGGGAGCTAAAGAAGAGAGCTAGAATAAGGACTTCATCTTAGGCCTGTCATTTCTCTTGGCACATCATATACTTTTATGCTGGGACTGGTGTGCTACATCTGGTTCAAGGTTGCAGTTGTGGGATCTGAAATAAATTATTAGTATGACTGAGTAACAAAATTAAGTGTGTCTTTGAGAGAAACTTTCTGGATAGAACACACACACATGTGCATCACACATATGCCTTCTATAAATAGATTGTGACCAGTAGCTGAGGGCTTTATAGATTATATATAACAGATGTGTTGGTTTGTGTCTTTTCAGTAGGTTAAGATCTTTTGTGGTCCATTATCCCTTCCTTTCCCATAATTACATATATACACTGAATTTGGGAGAGGGACTTTTGTCCTTGCACTTGCTATTTCACTAAATCTCAATGTGCAGGACAGAAGGCATTTCTTTTTTTATATTCTGTGGAGAAAAGGGGGTGGGGTGGTTTACTTTCTTCATGCCAGATAATGGCAGTAGCAAGAGGGAAGGGCAGCTAAAACATTCTCAGGAGTGAATTCTGAGGTAGCAAAGTTTGCAGACGACACTAAATTGTTCAGGGTAGTTAAAAATGAAACTGATTGTAAAGAGCTCCAGAAAGATCTCTCGAAATTGAGTGAATGGGCAACAAAGTGGCAAATGCATTTTAACCTAAACAAGTGTAAAGTCATGCACATCGGGGCAAAGAACCCCAACTACACTTATCAACTGATGGGGTCAAAGCTTTCCGAGACAAACCAGGAAAGGGATCTTGGGGTCTTGGTGGACAGCTCAATGAAGATGTCAACCCAGTGCGCTGCAGCAGTGAAAAAGCAAATTCTATGCTAGGCATGATCAGAAAGGGAATCGAAAATAGGTCAGCAAATGTTGTATTACCTCTCTACAAATCTATGGTAAGGCCACATTTGGAGTACTGTGTAATTCTGGTCTCCGCACCTTAAGAAGGATATAACGGAACTGGAAAAGGTACAGAAAAGGGCAACAAGAATGATCCAAGGGATGGAGCGGCTCCCTTATGAAACCAGGTTGCAACGCCTTGGTCTTTTCAGCCTTGAAAGACGGCGTTTAAGAGGTGACTTGATCGAAGTGTATAAAATCATGCATGGGATAGAAAAGGTGAATAAAGAAAAATTATTTTCTTTGTCACAAAACACTAGGACTAGAGGGCACTCCCTGAAGCTCCAAGGTAGGAAAATTAGGACTAATAAAGGGAAATATTTCTTCACCCAGAGGGTCATTGGGTTATGGAACTCACTTCCAGAAGAGGTTGTGACAGCTGTCAGCCTGAACAACTTCAAGGCAGGATTAGACAGATTCATGGATACCAAGTGTATCGGTAGTTACTGAAAAGGACATTCAAGTGCCACCTCGGAGTTGGTTGAGGTAGGCAGGATTTCCCTGGGTACTGGTTGTGGGGGTCGGGAGCAGGTCAGGGTTTTGCCCTCCCTTCTGCTCGAGATCCCCGTGTACAACTGGTGGGCCACTGTGTGATACAGAATGCTGGACTAGATGGGCTGAGGTCCAATTCAGCATGGCTCTTCTTATGTTCTTATGTTCTTATTCTGTAACATCCCAGCTACTTGGGTCTCAGCCTTCCTCTATTCATAAATGTCTTCTGAAAAAGGCAGGTATTCCTCTCTCGTATTTAATCCTATTTTCCTTAATGGAAAACTTGCAGAGAGGAAAGATTCAGTTGCTTTTTTCTGGAAGTATGCACTGACCAGAACTGATGACAAGGGGTCTGTTGGTAAGCAAGCTAATTTATAGACTATATTGGTGTACTGTAGGCTATAGCAGAACAAAAGTCATTCAGTTTTGTTTTTTTCAGAATCAAAGTTGTCTAACAGAATGTGAGGGTATTTTAGTAGGTATTCTATTCAATTATTCTGCATTTCAGAAAAATGAAGTAAAAACGACTGAGTTGTGAACCCATGTGCAAGCATTCTGCTTTCTGAAAGTGATGTGTAGACTAACTCAACTGTTATTTTTGCAGGATGAGCTCATTGACTGGGAGAAGCCTATTCTGTCTCAGACTGAGATTGAGCAGAAGATAAAAGAATATAATAGCCAAATCAACAGCAACCTTTTTATGAGCTTGGTAAGTCTCAATAAAGGTATGATCAAAATAAAATGACACCTGAACCTCTAAGGCCTGTTTGTTTCCTCTCAACAAACCCCTTAAAAGTATTATATAGTAACCATTCCATGCATGGGGTTCTGTCCTTCATTTTGTGGCGTCCTCAGTTCTAACTGGTTACATGTTAGTTTCTGGCCAAAGTACAAAGTGTTGATTGTAATATTTAAAAGCCCTACATGGTTTGCATTCAGGTTACCTACAGAATCACCTTCTCCCATACAATACATCCCTTAGAACACTGAGGTCCTCAAGAGATGCTTACTCCAGCCAGCCATAAGCTGACTGGCAACAGTCACCCAGAGGACCTTTTTCATCAGCCACCCCACAGCCATGGAGTGACTTGCCAGAAGAGAGCTGACAGCTAAACAAGCTGTCATTTAAGAAACAACTAAAGACCCCTCACTTCCAGCATGCCTACCCAGTCAACTTTGAATCATGAGTTTTGGATTTGCATTCTATTCTCACTGTATATTGATCTTTGTACCCTGTGTTTGGATATATGTATTTTGCTCTGTGCATTTTATGTTGATACATTTTGACTTGCACCTTGCCTCAAGCCATATTATTATTATTATTATTATGAGTGTGAAATGTCTCATTTGGACCTTCCTCTCCCAGAGGCATAATCTAGAACAGGCATGGGTAAACTTCGGTCCTCCAGGAGTTTCGGACTTCAACTCCCAGAAATCCCAGCCTGCTTACCAGCTGTTAAGAATTGTGGGAGTTGAAATCCAAAACACCTGGAGGTTCAAAGTTTGCCCATGGCTGATGTAGAGTTGTTTCTGCAAAGCTTCTTTGAATTTTTTTTAAACTTCTTGGTTGCTAAGACTTTCTTACCTAATTTTGAGAGGTTTTTTTGTCCTGCCCCTTCTGACCAACTGACTTTGTATTTATACAGAGCAAAGATGGTTCATACACTGGCTTTATCAAGGTGCAATTAAAGCTGATCCGGCCTGTCTCGGTGCCTTCCAACAAGAAGGCACCCTCCATCCAGGACACCAGGAAAAGCTCCTCCCGCAGCCAAGCTGTAAAGCGTCGTACCTCTTTCTACTTACCCAAGGACACAGTTAAGCACTTACACATAATTTCTCGTACACGTGCCAGCGAAGTCATTGAGGCCCTGCTGAAGAAATTCATGGTAGTTGACAACCCTCGCAAGTTTGCCCTCTTTGAGAGAACAGAAAAAGATGACCAAGGTACATTCTTGGGGGTGGAGTGCAAATAGCCATTTTAGTAAACTATTAAGAATTGTTTGCAGACAACCAGGAAGTCAAAGTTTTATTAAATGAAAAAGAGTAGTTTCTGTAAGTAAGTAAATGGGAACAGTCAGACTAGTAAAATTTTCCAACCAGGAACATGTCTAATTTATTCATATATTTTCATCAATAAGTGATATAATCTAATGTATATATTTGATCCAGAGATCACTCAGAGCAAGTTTGTTCACTTTCTGACGAAGAATGGTTGAAAATACAGTCCTGACTTCATTTGTGAAAGGTTGGCAGATGTACCACTGGTGCTGCTTCTATGACTATGGTTTCATTATTGTTAATTACAGATGTGCGTTACAGTCAGTCTCATCCTTTTATCTTTCCTTTAAAACATAAAACTCCATAACAACTGTTGCTACTCATCATCAGTTTCTTTCTGTACTCTTTCATGAAAGAAACGGGGATTAGGAAACGATTATGTTAATAGTACCATCTCCTGGAAGAGAATAGACTGACCTAAAGTAGACAAGGTTTGTTTTGTTCTCTCCAGGGAAATGGGTTGAATTCTCTTTCTTTTCTATCAGTATATCTCCGCAAACTTTCTGATGAAGAGCAGCCTCTGCGTCTTCGACTGCTAGCTGGACCTAGTGAAAAGACATTGAGCTTTGTTCTGAAGGAGAACGAAACGGGAGAAGTCAATGTGAGTATGAGTATTGTGGGTTTCTCTGAGGCTACTTTATATGAGGGTGACTACTGATTTTTCTGGCAAGTTAAAGACCATTGCTATCGACCAGTTATCTTGCCTTTTAAAAAAATCTCATGAAATAGAGATGGACAATGGCAAGGTTGACTTATGTGAAATAATGTGGAGTGGAAATTTTCCTGCAATGATTTTTTCTGTGAGCTCTTTCCAATTGTTTTACAATATCAACTAATGATGGAATATGCAGTTCAAATAAAACAGTTTGAAAATTATAGTTAATTCTCTTCAGGTGACTGTCCCTAAAAATCATGTAGACTCATATATGTGTATATATAAATAATAATTTATTCAGTTAAATAGCTCTTACCATCTGGGAGTTCTTTCTAAGGTTTTGGTGGAATCTCTTTTCCTGTCATTTGAATCTATTGCTCCATGTCCTAGCCTCTGGGGCATCAGAAAACAAGCTTGCTACTTCCTCAATATTTCACATATGTAAACATGGCTATCATGTCACCTCTTAATCTCTTCCCAAGCTAAATATACTCAGTTCCCCTAGCTCCTCATAGGGTATGGTTTTACACGTGCGCGCTCCACATCTAACCAGATCTTTGTAATACATGTCAGGTCAGTATGTTAATCTAGGATCAAGTCCTGAATGGCAGCAGTTTTGCCATTAACTGACCTGGCATTAAATCACAGTGCTTTCAACCTAGGTGGACTGCTGCCATACCTATCCAGATTATTTGGAATGGGAAACAATTTGTATGTGACAACACCTTATTGTGAACTATATGCCTAGAATAGTGCAGCCATGTTCTTCGGCTCTATATAACTTGGATGGCTGCTGCCTGAGCACCATTACCTTCCTTCCTTTGGTGTCAATGCAATTCCCTTCCTTATTGTTTATGTACTCTTTTATATATTGTAAAACGATAAAAGCATTTTTTTAAAAAACCAACACTCCTCTTAGAAATGGTCAGCAGTTTATCCTAACAGGGCAGTATTCATAGGCATACAAATTATTCTTATCTGCTAAACACTAACAGGATAGGCCCTTATTCTCATGCCACCACCAATAGGGCAACCCTCCTCCCCTTTGGAGTCAGCAGTGTACTCACTAGCAGACCCACCTCCATAGTAGCCCCACTTTTATTCTCCAGCCCAAGAGAACTAGCTCAGTCTAATTAGAGTACCTGCTGGGAGATTGCTGGCGGCATCTCAGTCCTGCAAAGAGGAAAGTCGTTGTGGTAAAAGAGTAAAGGAAGAGATGACAGATGGAAGATGCAGCAACTGGCAGCCTCCCTGTCCTTCACTCCCACATGGTTTTTGAGTCCTCTTTTTTTTTGAGGGATGTAGTCTAGTGGTACCTTGCTGACATTGATCTAAGAATTTTTGCAGCAGGTATTAATATCAGAGCTCAGGAAGTGAATATAAGACACAGAGAAGAATAATTGGGTTGAACATAGTTATCGTGTGTGCTTCTGATTAATTCTATTTTTCAGGAGCATATTGGCAAGATAGAGCAACTCAGACTATTGCTTAGTCTGCAGAGGCTATATGGATACCCTAATACTTTTAGGCACTCTGTAATCAAACTTTTTTGGAAGTTTTGAAAGTGCCATTTCTGGGTAATTCTTTCAGTACAGGTCCATAAAGGTGCCAACTGTGTTATGTTAAACATATATATAATCTCTAGTTTTTCTTTCTCTCTTCATTTCTTTTCCTAACTGTCTATCTCAGGGTGGGCAACCACCGGGGCCGGATGCGGCCTTGCCTGGCCTCTGCATAAAAATCTCCAGAGAAGGGGACTATAAGGAAGCATTATTTTATTTTAGTGGTTTTTATTATTATTGTATAATAATTTTATAACAATAATAAAATAATATAATAAATAATATAATGTTATAAGATATATTATAATTTCAATATATTATGTTTATATATATATATACTATAATATAATAATTATGATATTAATACTAATAATATATTAATATTTCTTGATATATTAATATGTTAATATTAATGATGTGTAATATATAGTAAATATAGTAAGTGAATAAATAAATACTTTATGTAGATTAGCATGTAGTTCCGCCTTTAGGTGCGGCCCTCCATAATATTTTTTGGCTCTCGTGTGGCCCCTTGGAAAAAAATAGTTGCCCATCCCTGGTCTATCTTATCCCACGTACGTGGGCTGTGTTTCTCTTTTTTGAACTGAAACTCAGTTCCTGACTGTAATGTAAGTCCTCTTGTACCCACACTGTTGTTTCTTTTTTCTTTTTTAAAATAGTTTTTATTGAATTTTTTGGAATGCAGTTATTATGGGAAAGACAGTTGTGGGGTTAAGGATGTTTGGGGGGGGGGGAGTTGAAGGGAGAAGGGACTCAAAGGGAAGGATAAAAAGAAAGAAAAAGGGGAAAAGGAATATATATAACACACCAAATCAAACATAACTACATCAAACACATATTTTGACTTTCATTCTTCTTGGTGGTGTTCCAAATTGTATATATAAAATAAAGTGTTTTCTATAGCCCCCCTTCTAACCAAAGTTATTAATCTGTCTAGATTCTTGTTTTAAATGTTTATATTTTTAATCACTTGTTTTCAATATATTCTTCAAATACTTTCCAATCTGTTTGTCTCATTGATCTCCCTTCATTCTTCCTTAGGAAGAAGGTTAATTTGTCCATATCTCTTATTTCAATTATTTTATCTATCCGTTGTTCTATTTGAGGGATCTGTTCTGTTTCCCACTATTTTGAATAGATTATACAGGCTGCTGTGGAAATGTATGTGAATAAAATGTCCTCATTTCTGTCTAGCTTTAGTTCATTATCTGTTAATCCTAATAGAAAGTATTCAGGTTTCAATGGGAACCTTCTCTTTAGGATCTTTTGGGCTTCCTTATGTATTGATCTCCAGTATTTAGTGACTTATTCACAGGTCCGCCACATGTGGTAGAAGCTTCCTGTATGTAATTTACATTTCCAAAAGTTTTGGCTATTTTTATACATTAGTCCAATTTTTGAGGGGAGATATACCATCTATGGAATATCTTCAACCAGTTCTCTTTTAAATCCGATGAATTGTTGTTTCTACTTGCTTTTTATACTTGTTTGCAGTGGGATGCCTTCAGCATGCCTGAGTTGCAGAATTTCCTGCGTATCCTGCAGCGCGAAGAAGAAGAGCATGTTCGGCAGATCCTGCAAAAATATGCCAATTGCCGCCAAAAGATGCAAGAGGCCTTGGCTACCTGCACACCAGGTTGACAGACTGCCCCATCCCCAGTCTGGCACTCCAGTAAATGGCAGATGGCAGATGCACAGAAGCAGTGAAACCGAATGGACCACGAGTGAAGCAATCCTGGGACTGTCTGTGGACTGAATGTATCCTGGAGGGGGTGGGGAAGGGAGAACAGGGATGTGTGGATCTCCTTGTGAGCCCATGATTGGTGCATGTGTGTGTGCTCTCCATGGAGTGAGTGGTTAATACAGATGTTGCATGCATGACACAGTGGGATCAGGGAGGGAAGTAAGAAAGTGTCTGTGGGATGTATCTGAAGATAAAAATCTATAATAGTACTGTTGTAACAGCTGCTTTTGAAAGTGCCAAGATGCTAATGCCAACTGTACCCACAGACTGGCTGAGTTTTGTTCATCTGGTCTTGAGTATAAAGATGATTTAAGATTCTGAATGTAACATCAACCAAAGTGACCTAAAACTCAGGTGTAATTCCCGAGAAAATAGATGTTCTTGACAAGCACTTTCCTCAAAAATGTTGCCTTTATGTTTTTTATCTGACTTGGTTTGAAGTCTTTCTTGGACTCATCATACAGAACAAAGGAGAATAAAATCTGTCTCGGATCTGAGTCAGGGAGAGCAATTGGACCAAAATCTTCATAGCTTGTGATCAAAACCAAATGCTAAAGGAAGCTGCTGTAATAACTTGAAATGAAATCCTGAAGAGTTTTTGGTAATTATTCTGATACAAAAAAGAACATGTAACTCCAAAGGCATCATTATTGCAGTTCTTACTGTTAGTCTTAAGATGACTGTTGAGCTTGTTGATTTTGAAGAAACAAAGTCAATACATGGCCCATACAGAATAGAGTAGCTCTGCAAGAACTGAAAATATATCACAGAGGAAGGAATAAAGGCTCTTTTTTCTTTACCAGGGATGTCTTTTTTCAGCCCAAGGTATGGAAACCAGTGGCTTAACAAATCTCAAGATTGCTGAATACTGCAGGTTCTGTGTGTACTCATGCATGAAGAACCCATTGGTGTGTGTATAAGGGGCCAGCTTAATGTAAACGGGACCATGCCAGAAATTTCCTAAGTCATGATTGCAGTTGCATTTACATGGAAGGCCATAGATACACCTGCACTAAACATGCCTCTATTTTAAAAGTCACATACATTCTCTAGAGCCAATATCACTAGTAGCAACTGGTCCTGCTGAATGATTGTGTCTTTGAAACCAACCCAAAGAATAAAGGTTTTGTGGACTCGGGTTATTATAGTTGCTTATATACCAATCAACAAAGATTCAGGAGGTGAGAAAAGCCAAGTGTAAGTACTCATTCTGTTGCTGGGACAATAAGAACAGTTCACCACACTATTAGTAGAATCTGTCTTCAGTATGAAGCCTACTTGTAGTTCTATTGTGGGCCTATTCATATTGTATATCGTGAATGTGCCCCTTTGCCACTCTTCACTCAGATTCTAGTAAGGAGATGACCAGTACCAAGTCAAATCACAAGATTGTGATAAATTACATTCATGTCACTTTTGAAATTTGATTGGCCTAAATTAGTTTATTAATATTTATTTTAATGCACAGAATTGACAGAAGGCAATCAGAATGTATGTGCAGAAACAGTAGCTCGCATGTATAACATAAAAGCAAAATTCTCAAATGTTCCAATAGAAAATAATTGTCCACCATCAGACCATTGATTTCTTGTTCCAATTTTGACTGACAAAAGTTTGTTCACAGGTGTTGATACTATTGGTATGGAACCAGGCCTTTGATCCAGGTACATGAATTAATAGAGGAACACTAATTGATGGCCAAGCTAGAGCATAGGAATAGAAAAAAAAATATTTGGCAGATTCTGCCTTCTGATTATTACCTAAACTGCTGGTGAAAGAGGAATACCATAATAGTTTTCTTCCAGTATGTGGGGGATCTAAAAAAAAACCCCAAAAAACCCAAGGTCATCAAATTGCACATACAGCAAGGTCCTGGGGGGAAAACCCAGTCTTGTTTAATCAAAGTGATTACAGAGTTGAATTTCACTTGATGTAGAGAGGAAAGTTTATTTATTTATTTATTTGCATCATTTATATTCCACCCTTCTCACCCCGCAGGGGACTCAGGGCGGATCACAATGCACATATACAGGCAGACATTCATGCCATTTGATATACAACATATATAGACAGACATAGAGGTAATTTAACATTCCAGCTTCTGGCCACCAGGAGCAGCTGTCGCATTCCTTCATTCTTTTTTGTGTACTTCCTGGAGATTTTATGGCCTCGTAAATCAGTTAAATTTAGCCTTCCCACACAAAGTGGTACCTAAATTTCCTACTTGACAGTCTTTCTGGTTGCAAAGATAGACAACGAGCTATACAATTGGTCAAGAGCTCACTCTGACTCAGGCAGGCCTCAAACTCATGACCTTCTGGTCAGTAGAGATCTTATGCAGCTGACACCCAGCCACCTGTGCCACATTCCTGGTGCCCCGCCACAATCCACATACTTCATCCAAATATTGCTGTAACTGGTATCAAAAACAAAATTGCCCTATTGCCATTCTGAGAAATGCAGGTCTACCTCAGTTAATGGAGTAGATGTGTTCCTGGGCATTAGGACTTTAAAAGAAAACCTGGTATCATACACAGAAATAAATGGAAAGAATAGAGATGGGAATCTTAAACCACAACAAGAAAAGCAGTTCAACATACTTTAGCAAACTTCATTCAAAACTAACAACGTGCACATATCAGATTGATTCAGGTAATCCGCCCTGAGTCCCTTGCAAGGTGAGAAGGGCAGAATAGAAATGCTGCAAATAAATCTGGTCTAAACAAAAACATGTTGAATATTTTAAAGATTATTTGAACATTTCTTCCAGAATCTATCCAAGAATGGTTTTTCTTTTACCAGACTTTACTTTTTATTATTTCCATTTTGATACACATACATAGAGATCTATGTTTTTTAACCATTACTATTAGGTTTACCTGATGTGGAACACTTCAAATTTTTCTGTTTTACTATTTATGCATGCTCAATAAAGAATGCTGGAGGCAGCTGCAGTTTATTGTGCATGTTGTAGGCAGGCACAAACAGTTACCGCAGATTGACTATCATAAAATCCCATTTTTCCCAGCTCAAGGTTCTCATTGTTTACTACAGTATATAGTTGTAACCAAATAATGAGTCTGCTTCAATCTTTCCAGTGCTGAGGCTGCTAAAAATTCTCCAAGTAGAGGACAAAGGAAGAAGGAAAGTTGAGCAGATGTAAACACTTTGTAAAAAGGAGAATTTTTTTCCAGAGATTCTGTTAACAGGTATACCTCAGTGTAGTCAAAAATAACCAAGTCCTCAATACCAAAAGGGCATGATCCTCTTTCCATGAATATGGAGGACACTTCTTTGTAAGAAGACACTTGAACGAAAATGGAACCAGACTGCTGGCGACTAATATTAAAAAGATTTCAGAGCAGCTTTTAAACTGATTCCTAGGGGAAAGTCGACAGGAGCTGGGCAGCTTCCGGTTCGAGAGGGTGAAATGCCAAGTATGGAGGACGAAATCCATACACAAATGGCTGAGTCAACAGAAAAGATAGATAGTAGTAGTCGAGAGGTAGGACATGGTAGGCCTTCTACAAATTCTCACAAACAGCCAAAGTTGAAAGTGCACCAGAGAAATAAATATAAATGTCTGTATGCAAATGCTAGAAGCCTTCGAACAAAAATAGGGAGTTGGAATATTTGGCAAAAGAAAAAATATTTATATTATTGGCATAACAGAAACCTGGTGGACGGAGGAAAACAAATGGGACACAAAGATTCCAGGTTATAAACTGTACAGGAAAGACAGGAGAGGGAAAAATGGTGGCGGTGTGGCCCTGTACATAAATGAAGAGCTAGAATCTCATGAATTAGAACTTCAAGAAATTTCAAACTCACCTACAGAAACATTGTGGGTAAAAATCCCAGGACAAAAAACTAATCTAGCATTAGGGATCTGCTATCGCCCTCCCAACCAAACTCCAGAGGCAGACTGCTATCTGGAAAATGAAGTTAAACAGGCCTCAAAAAGAAATAAATTAGTCATAATGGGGGACTTCAACTATCCCCGAATAGATTGGCCAAATTCTTGTTCTACGCATGAAAGAGAGACAAGGTTCCTCGACATGCTAGCTGATTATTCCCTTGAGCAGATGGTCATGGAACCAACCAGGGAAAGGGGATCCTGGACTTGGTGCTAACTAATGAACAAGATCTCGTTCAAGATGTCCTTGTAGCTGAGCCCATAGGTACCAGTGACCATAACACAATAACCTTCAACGTAAGTTTGGATAGCAAACTGTCAGTGAAAACTAACACAGAGACATTAAACTTTCACAAAGGGAATTTCACCAAAATGAGAAAAATTGTAAAGAACAAACTAAAAGGAGCAGTAAAAAAATCAAATCCCTCCAAAATGCTTGGAAACTGTTTAAAAATACCTTAAAACAGGCCGAACTAAAATGCATTCCAATAAAAAGAAAGGGCATGGAAAGTCCAAAAGGACACCAGTATGGCTTACAAATGAAGTAAAAGATGTGATTGGAAAGAAGAAAAACTCATTTAAGAAATGGAAGGCTCTTCCTACCGAGGAGAACAGAAAGGAACACAAGCTCTGGCAAACTAAATGCAAAGCAACAGTCAGGAAAGCCAAGAGAGATTTTGAGGCACACATAGCAAAGAATATTAAAAAAAACAACAAAAACTTCTTTAAGTACATCAGAAGCAGGAACCCAACTAGAAAAGCAGTTGGGCCACACGACGACAATGGTCAGAAAGGGAAAATCAGCGAAGACAAGGAGATTGCTGAGCGGCTAAATGACTTCTTTGCCTCCGTTTTCACACAGGAGGACAGACAACATATGCCTGCAGCTGAGTCAGTTTTTCAGGGAGGAATTAAATGAATTGAACCAGATAGAGATAAACAAGGAAGATGTTCTCACATGCCTTACTAAACTAAATGTCAACAAATCACCAGGGCCAGATGGCATCCACCCCAGAGTTCTTAAGGAACTCAAGTGTGAAATTGCTGAAATTCTAGCCAAAATATATAACCTTTCTCTAAGATCAGGCACTGTACCGAGGACTGGAGGGAGGCAAATGTAACTCCGATCTTCAAGAAAGGATCCAGGGGTGATCCAGGAAATTATAGGCCAGTTAGTCTAACCTCAGTTCCAGGCAAAGTGATGGAAACCATTATTAAAGAAAAAATTACTAAGCACATAGAAGAACAGGCATTGCTGAAGGAAAATCAACATGGTTTCTGCAAAGGCAAATCATGTCTTACTAACTTGTTAGAATTCTTTGAGGGTGTAAATAAACACATAGATAAAGGGGACCCAATTGATATTGTTTACCTTGACTTTCAAAAGGCTTTTGACAAAGTCCCTCACCAAAGGCTCCTAAATAAGCTCTTCAGCCATGGAATCAGAGGACAGGTCTTGTCCTGGATTGGAACCTGGCTAAACTGTAGGAAACAAAGGGTGGTAATAAACGGACATTTCTCTGGGTGGAAAGAGGTGAGAAGTGGCGTACCCCAAGGTTCAGTTTTGGGTCCGTTACTTTTTAATTTATTCATTAATGATCTGGATGTAGGAGTGAATTCTGAGGTAGCAAAGTTTGCAGACGACACTAAATTGTTCAGGGTAGTTAAAA
This sequence comes from Anolis apletophallus, assembly GCA_030556195.1. Classification (NCBI taxonomy): domain Eukaryota; kingdom Metazoa; phylum Chordata; class Lepidosauria; order Squamata; family Anolidae; genus Anolis; species Anolis apletophallus. The sequence continues at coordinate 57,870,339 of JARBWK010000001.1, forward strand.
ATGAAACTGATTGTAAAGAGCTCCAGAAAGATCTCTCGAAATTGAGTGAATGGGCAACAAAGTGGCAAATGCATTTTAACCTAAACAAGTGTAAAGTCATGCACATCGGGGCAAAGAACCCCAACTATACCTACAAATTGATGGGGTCAAAGCTTTCCGAGACAAACCAGGAAAGGGATCTTGGGGTTTTGGTGGACAGCTCAATGAAGATGTCAACCCAGTGCGCAGCAGCAGTGAAAAAAGCAAATTCTATGCTAGGCATGATCCAGAAAGGGAATCGAAAATAGGTCAGCAAATGTTGTATTACCTCTCTACAAATCGATGGTAAGGCCACATTTGGAGTACTGTGTACAATTCTGGTCTCCGCACCTTAAGAAGGATATAACGGAACTGGAAAAGGTACAGAAAAGGGCAACAAGAATGATCCAAGGGATGGAGCGGCTCCCTTATGAAACCAGGTTGCAACGCCTTGGTCTTTTCAGCCTTGAAAGACGGCGTTTAAGAGGTGACTTGATCGAAGTGTATAAAATCGTGCATGGGATAGAAAAGGTGAATAAAGAAAAACTGTTTTCTTTGTCACAAAACACTAGGACTAGAGGGCACTCCCTAAAGCTCCAAGGTAGGAAAATTAGGACTAATAAAGGGAAATATTTCTTCACCCAGAGGGTCATTGGGTTATGGAACTCACTTCCAGAAGAGGTTGTGACAGCTGTCAGCCTGAACAACTTCAAGGCAGGATTAGACAGATTCATGGATACCAAGTGTATCGGTAGTTACTGAAAAGGACATTCAAGTGCCACCTCGGAGTTGGTTGAGGTAGGCAGGATTTCCCTGGGTACTGGTTGTGGGGGGTCGGGAGCAGGTCAGGGTTTTGCCCTCCCTTCTGCTCGAGATCCCCGTGTACAACTGGTGGGCCACTGTGTGATACAGAATGCTGGACTAGATGGGCTGAGGTCCGATTCAGCATGGCTCTTCTTATGTTCTTATGTTCTTATTTCTTTGGGTGTTGTGATTCTACAATGCAGCCCTTTGTAATCTCTGAATGATTTCTAGTTATTAACTGGCCTTTTTTCTCAGATTATGATTTTCAAGCAAGGAGTAATGTATAAACTCTTCAACTGGAATAATGTGAGCAGGCATATTAAAAAGAGTTTTGGCCAACTAGACTAAACGGCATCTTGATATGCTAGTGCTTTCATCTGTCATAGTTATTTGATGGGTCTATGCTGGTTAGGACTAGGATTCAGACAAGAATAAGAAGTTAGAGGAAATTCCTAGGGGCACTCTGGGACAATACGCTTCAGCTAAGAATTTGAACTATGGAATGGCCCTGGGCTTGTGCAGCTGAAAAGCATGGTTTCTGCTTTGTCACAAAGAGCCTGAAAGTTTAAAAGAAAATGTTGATGCAGAATACAAACCTACTTCTGTACAGAATAATGGTATGACTCAAATTTGTAGTGTGGGTTAATGTCTACAGAAATAAGCTTATTGTGTCCCACAGCTGTCTCAGTACCTGCTGCTTCAAATAATGCCCCTTGGTAGTTAAGCATGCTGCATATACTGTATCTTACCATTCAAGCTGAGGCAGTAATGTGTACTGTGAAGGTAAAGGTTTTCCCCTAGCATCAAGTCCAGTCATGACCGATTCTGGGGGTTGGTGCTCATCTCCATTTCTAAGCCAAAGAGCTGGCATTGTCTATGTAGACACCTCCAGGGTCATGTGGCCAACATGACTGCATGGAGTGCCATTACCTTCCTGCTGGAGTGGTTCCTATTGATCTACTCACATTTGTATATTTTCAAACTACTAGGTTGTCAGAAGCTCAGAGTCCCGTCCCGTCCCCCGGAGGGGGGATTGAGAAGGGCGGGGTAAAAATACTGTAAATAAATAAGCTGGGGCTGACTGGGAGCTCACGCCACTCCCCAGATTCGGACCTACAACTTTTCGGTAAGCAAGTTCAGCAGCTCAGTGGTTTAACCCACTGTGCCACCAAGGACTCCACTAGCAGAAGGACTAGCGTATCAAGATACCTTTTATTGGGTAAGTGTACTGTACTTAATATGTCATTTGCCAGAGAAAATCTTCCTCTTTAGTTGTCACGGTTTTCTATTGCAGCCAGCTACACAAGTTTGATACAATTAGATTCAAGGTATCATTGAGGGCAACTATAAGACTGCTATTTACATTCTCAGTGCTGGTAAATTCAACCAACACTCAAGACACTACACTGCGCTGGCTGCCTTGCACCTAAACAATTTCCTTATATTTGCTTTGCTTAGTATGTGGACTAGTCGCCATCTGCTGGGCTCAAAAAAAAATTAAAGGAAATAGTATCTGGTAGATTTGGAATTAAATAAAGTTGCATGACTGCTGAGAAAGGTCTCACAAATCTAATTTGGAAATGATTGCCCTTTTTGACCTGGCTTTATTTCCTCGCATTGATGGCCATAGCGAAATCTGGCTATCCTATTTATTACGTGATCCCAATTTTGTGTAATTATAATCAGGATGATAACCCAATTATAAAGGCAAAAGGTATGCAAAGTACCAGTAAGTAGGAACATTTGCATAATCCATAGATGTTGGGCAAAACTATGCTGCAACTGAAAGCATTGTTTTAGACAACTATTGGTGTGTGTCAAACCATAGATATCGGCCTTATTTTGGCAGGAGCCCTCCCAGGTTTACAGTTCCCAAAGGGTTATTCATCTATTGCACTATGTTCAGAGTAAGAATCCTGGATGGACAGTCCTTTTACTTTCAGTGGTAAAGACCTTTACATGGACTCTTGCAACCACTGGCAGTCCTTTACCACCACACTCCGTCATAATTGGGAGTCTGACTTGAAAGCTTTGCAGTGGAAGATCACTAACAAAACCACCGAATTAGCCACCAAAACCAGACATCTCTACACTGCTCAGCAACTTCACCAAAGCCCATTATGATCCCAATGTTCTCAATTCTAGTGTCAACCTTAACAACTTAGAAGAGTCATCTTAGGGTACAAGGGCATATTGTCTATAATGGTGGCTAATGGCATCTATGTAAGTGGGGCAGTGAATCCACTCCAGGTTTTAGTCTGAACTTTAAAGGAGTAATCCAATGAGCCCTACTTATTAAGTGGGTCACCTTCAGGTTCTTGAACAGCTCCTTTAAATTCAGACTGAAATGGAAGCCATCATTACCGAGGAGCTTTGAGAAAACTTCAGAGCTCTCCTGAGTCCGTGCCAGAGTTCAAATGGTTATACACTACACATTTGATTATTGATTGAGGGTTTTAAATTACAGCAAATTTGCCAAAAAAGAAAAGCCTTACCAGAAAAAAAGGCTCTCAGTTGGTGATTTTTAAATAGAGATTGGATGACCACATGTCCAGAATGCTTTAAGAGTTGAATTTCCTGCAGTAGGAGTGGATTGGAATGGATGACACACCCAAAAGTATTCCTGTTCTTCTCTAAATCTAATTCCTGACAGTAAGTGGGTTCATCTCTGAGCCAGGAACCTCAGGATTTGGCAGTGGCTGCGGGGCTTTTGTACAATTAAAACTTGTGCACCAGTTGCGCCCATACCTTGGGAAGTCAGACTTGGCCACAGTAGTCCATACTCTGGTTATATTCAAATAGACTACTGCAATATGCTCTACATGGAGTTGCCTTTGAAGACTGTTTGGAAGCTTCAAGTGGTCCAATGGGTAGCTGCCAAACTGCTCACCAGAGTGGGATACAGAGAGAACACAACCTCCCTGTTACGCCAGGTTCACTGGCTGCCAATCTGCTACTGAGCACAATTTGAAGTGCTGACTTTAGCCTATAACGTCCTAAATGGTTCTAGCCCAGCTTACCTGTCCGAACGTATCTCCCTCTATGACCCATCTCAGAGATTAAGGTCTCCTGGGGAGGCCCTGCTCTCGGTTCCACCTCTTTCACAGGGGCAGTTGGTGGGGACGAGAGACGGCGCCTTCTCGGTGGTGGCCCCTCAACTATGGAACAGTGAGATCAGGTTAGCCCCTTCTCTCCTGATCTTCAGGAAAAAACTTAAGACGTGGATTTGAGATCATGATTTTGACAAGTAATTGGAGCAATGCAATAAGTGACTATGAAACAATGTGGTTGACAAATGGAACAGCCCTGGATTATGATTTGGATGGCGTGATTTAATTTTTAATAATTCATGTTTTAATTGTTTGATTGTAATTGTTGATTTGATAATTGTGTGCATGGCATCAAATTGCTGCTTGTTGTAAGGCCGCCTTGAGTGCCTTGCCGGGGTGAAAAAGGCGAGATAGAAATATGGTAAATACATAAATAAGTGCTGCTTAATGGAATATGCTTCCTTTAATATTTCCTTCTCCAGAGGTTTTCAAGCAGAGGTGAAGTCGAACATGACCCCCCCCCCCCAAATAAAAGATAGTAACTTACAGTTTTGTTAAGGTCAAGGACATCAGACTGGATAATAAGGGTTAAGTCTTGGTCAATTTGCAAAGACACTAACAACAATAACAAGGACCCTTCCCATGTTAGATAGTGTGTACATGGGCATGGGAACTTTTGAATCAGAAGCCTATGTTAGATAGTGTGTACATGGGAACTTTTGAATGGGAAGCCTATAAATACTGTATCTCTTTGCCCAATGGGCATGTTGATTTGTTTGGCAGATTACTGCACTCGTCATCCTTTCCAGCTGGAATGAAAGAAACAACTCGGTGGCATTTTCTTCAACTTTGGTGAGATTTATTTGGGAAAATCAGGGATAAATTCTTTGGGTAGCCTACTTCTTTCTCGCCAGGGTTAAAACGGATCCTCTTTGGTGGGTCTTATTGGTCTCTGTCTCCAAGGCAAAGACCCTCAAATTCGTGTTTGATATCAGAGGCAGGATGGCCATCTGCCAGGGCTGTTTTGATTGTGTCTTCCTGGATTGGACCGGATGGCCTTTGGGGTCTCTTCCAGCTCTAGGATTCTATGATCCCAAGAACCTATCATTAAACTTTTGTACTTTTTTTCTTGATAGGCTAGTTAGCACCTGAAAGTATTGAAATACATAGAAACTTGGCCCTTGCAGGTGTTTTGGACTTCAACGCCCATAATTCCTAGCACCCTCAGGAGGAGAAAAGGAAGGGGACTGAGGCTGTTAGGAATTGTGGGATTTGAAGTCCAAAACACTTGGAGGGCCCAAGTTGGCCCAGGCCTGCTCTTAAACTTTATTTATACCCTGCCCAATCTCCCAGAAGGGACACGGGGCAGCTTACATGAGGCCAAGGCCACAACACATAGTAAAATAACACAACAGCAAATAATACAATACAATCACTATAACTTACAATTAGCAATAAACAACAATACAGTTTTAAAACATTATGGCTGGGACAGATGTAAGTTATTAAAATTATTTAAAATAAATAACACTGGGTGCAAACAGAGGTAGAATGTGTGACACAGGAGGGTTTTCTAGAAGATAATGTGGAGCAGGCAACCCAACAGGTGATTAATGTGCTTCTGAGGACATTTTGCAAAGGTTGATCAGAGCAGGGCGTTATTTACTTTTGGGAATTTATATTTATTTATTTACTTTATTTATATTCCGCCCTTCTCACCCCAAAGGGGACTCAGGGCGGATTACAGGTACACATACAAGCAGGCAATCCCTGCCTTTTGTCTCAGTACAGTACAGTACATACATTTTGACATATTACACACATATAAACGAACATATAAATGAACAGAGGCAAATCTGGCCACCAGGGGGAGCTGACGCACTCCTCATCTCAGCGTTCCAGCATCCCTCACTGTCCCTTCTGCATTCCTCAGCCTGACTGGAATTCTCCTCCTCCTTTCTCCATCTCCTCCTGTCTCGTTCTCCTCATAAATTTTGCCTCCCCACTTAATGTGGTACCTTTATCTCCTACTTGACATCTGCAACTGCCTTTTGGGCTGCAAAGGTCGACAACAGGCTACACTTATAAAGGCCGAGAACCTACCTCGACCTGGGCAGGCCTCGAACTCATGAACTACTGGTCAGAGAGATCTTATGCAGCTGACACTTAGCCAGCTGCGCCACATTCCCGGCGGGAAGGCACATTTGAACAGCCACGTTTTCAAGCTCCTCCTAAAAACTGCCAATGTGGGGGCCTGTCTGATATCCTTAGGGAGCGAGTTCCAGAGTCAGGGGGCCACCACAGAGAAGGCCCTCTCCCTCATCCCCACCAATCGTGCCTGTGAAGAGGGTGGGGGTGAGAGCAGGGTCTCTCCAGATGATCGAAGAGATTGCCTGGGTTCGTAGATGGAAATGCGGTCACTTAGATAGGTGGGTCCCAGGCCTGGATTACCCATAAGGCCAGACTAGGCCATGGCCTCGGGCGGCAGGTTTTGGGGGGCAGCGGATTCAGCCCCCTGAAAACATACTTTTAGAAAAAACCCGCCCCCTCGCAGCGCTTTCCCCCCGCCCTCTCCCGAGATAGTCATCATACCTCGGGAGAGGGTGGGGGAGAGCGCTGCGAGGGGGCGGGGGAGGGAATGGCACCTCCCTCGCCTGGGCCGCCCCTTGCAAAAGGAAGGAGGCTGTGAGGAGGAAGGGAAGCTGAGCCCCGCCGGCGGGCATGCATGCATGCGCACGCATGCCCGCCAGCGGGGTGGAGCTTCCCGTCCTCCTCGCCGTCTCCTCGCTGCCAGCGGGCTTCCTTCCTCCTCCTGGCCGCCTCCTTCCTTTGCAAGGGGGCAGCCCAAGCGGCCAGGAGGAGGGCGGGACTTCCCTTCCTCCTCGCGTCTTCCTTCCGGTCACGGGAGGAGGAGGAGGTGGAGCCAGCGCGGCACTGCTCGTGTGGCTTCCGTCCACCGCCTCCTCCACCTCCCGCAACCAAAAGGAGGGCACGAGGAGGAGGGCGGGACTTCCCTTCCTCCTCCTCACGCCTTCCTTTCGGTCGCGGGAGGAGGAGGCGGTGGACGGAAGCCCCACGAGCAGTGCCGCGCACCTTCCATCCACCTCCTCCTCCTGCGACCGAAAGGAAAGCGCAAGGTAGACGGAAGCCGCGGGGCCGGCGCCGCGCGGCTTCCGCCCACCTCCTTGGGCCCTCCTTCCGGTCGCGGGAGGAGGAGGCGACAGAAGCCGCACGCACCCTGGGGGTGGCGTCCCGCACCCTGGGGGCGGCGCGGGGCGTCTTGGCCTCGGGCAGCCGAAGGTGCTAATCCGGGCCTGGTGGGTCCCAAACAGTTTAGGGCTTTGTAGGTAAGAACCCGCACTTTGAATTGGGACCGGAAGACGAACGGCAGCCAATGGAGCTCCTTAAACAGGGGGGTTGGCCGCTCCCTGTAAGTCGCTTCAGTTAGCAATCTAGCTGCTGCCTGTCTTCAAGGGCAGCCCCACGTAGAGTGCATTACAGTAGTCCGGTCTGGAGGTGCTCTGAACCATGCTCCCTCCATTCCCCCAGCTGCCTTCCTTCTTGCTTCTGAGAAATGCATCGATTTTTACGTATGCATTTTTCTGAATGCAATTTTCAACTTTGCTTCTTTTCCCCGAACATGGCGAAGTCCGCCGGGTGTCGAAAGGAACCGGAAGTTGATGCCGAATCCCACTAAGACCGCGTCCTCTTTGGCAGCGAAGGCAACGCTTTCCGTCTTCGGCTCGCACTTCCGGTGGATAACGGAAGTGGCCTCGCGAAGAGGTGGGCAGAGTCGCCTGGCGCTGAGAGGACGCCGCCGCCCGCCCGCCCGCCCGCCCGCTCGCTTTCCTGGGAGGAGGCCCGTCCCTCCCTCCTGCCTTCCCTCCTTCCCTCCCTCCCTCCCCGCCATGCCTCCTCGGCCGCCGCACTGAGGGGAGCGAGCCATGGGCGCCAGCGGCTCCAAGTCGCGGGCCTGTGGCCCTTCGGCTCAGGCGGCCCAGGGGGCTCGGAGGGCCCGGCGGGGAGCAGGCCCTGTCCCACGCGCGGGGCCTCTGCTCGGCCACCCCCTTCGTCTTCACCCGCCGCGGGTAAGGAGGGCGGAGGGCGAGGGGACGGACGGGCCTCCTGAGGGAGGGGAAGGGACGGGCAGGGCAGGCCGCGGGGTGGCGGGGCGCCCTCGCAGAGCAGGCCCCGGGGGCAGGCACGCGCACGCTCTGCCCTCCTGCCTTCATGGGAGGCTCCACTGGCCGGCTCCTGAGGCTCCTGCCTGGCGGGCTAGGCCCTGCTCCTCTCTCCTATCTACACTAGCCATTCAGTGCAGCCTCAAACCGGTATCGAAGCTCGGAATGAAGCTCATTACACAGGGTTGCTGTGAGTTTTCCGGATGTCCATGTTCCAGAAGCATCCCCTCCTGACGTTTCGCCCACACCCATGGCAGGCATCCTCAGAGGTTGTGAGGTCTGTTGGAAACTAGGCAAGTGGCGTTTATGTATCTGTGGAATAATGTCCAGGGTGGGAGAAATAACTCTTCTCTGCTTGGGGCCAGTGTGAATGTTGCAGTTGGCCCCCTTGATTAGCATTGAATGGCCTTGCAGCTTCAAAGCCTGGCTGGTTGCTGACAGGGGGATCCTTTATTGGGTGGTGTTAGCTGGCCCTGATTGCTTCTTGTCTGGAATTGCCCCGTTGCTCTCTATTTATTACTTATTTACAATTTGCAATATTTCTATCCTGCTTTTCTCGAATCAGAAGGTGACAGCAGGCGGCTTTCAACCAGGCAGCAATTTGATGACTAACAATATAAAATTAACAGAATTAAAAGAACATTAAAAACATATAAAACCAATGCATTCATTGTTAGTCTCGTTGTCCAAAAATAGTTGTCCGAGCCGTTCCAATGTTTACTTTTGTCTAATTCCGTGTTTGACTGTTGAATTAGATTCCAAAGGCTTGTTCAAATAGCCACGTTTTCACTCCCCCCCCCCCCAGAAAGTCAAAAGGGAGGGGGTTGTCAGGGATTATGTGTTAGGTTTTCCAAAATATAAAACACAAACCTAATCTTGCAGAGTAAAACAAAAATGCAGCAGCTTCAGCTTAGCCCAGAAGTAATGTGGTCATTGAGAAAAAACCCCATACCATAAAGTCAACTTACTTTGTTGTAAGTAAAATAAAATATCCATGCAGGAGAGTCACAAATAAAACTCCACACAGGAGAGCCATAAAAGGAAGCCACAAAGGGTAACTCAAAAATAAGCCACAAAGGGAAGGATACAAAATGGAAAGGAGTATTTAAGGACATAACAATTAGACCCCCACCTTTCCCCAGGAATCTAATTGTTGAGCACCTCTGCTGTAACTTGTTACAACCAAAATTAACATTACTGAGAACACTTAAAGGTACAAATATAATTTTGTAACATAAAACTTTCAACAAGGGTTGATCTAATATCCCTAGGAAGGGCGTTCCACAACCGAGGGGCCACGACTGAGAAGGCGGTGTTTTTTTTAATACTGGTAGCCAGATTTTGTTCATTTTCATGATTTCTTCCTTTCTGTTGAAATTGTCCACATGTTTGCAGATTTCAGTGGCTTCTCTCTGTAGTCTGATTAGCATTTAATGGCCATTCAATGTTAATCAAGGTATCCAATTGCAACATTCACACCTGCCTCAAGCAGTCAAAGAGTTCTTTCTCCCACCCTGGACATTATTCCACAGATATATAAACCCCATTTGCTTAGTTTCCAACAGACCTCACAACCTCTGAGGATGCCTGCGAGAGGTGTGGGACGAAATGTCAGGAGGGAATGTTATTGGAACATGGTCATACAGGCCGGAAAACTCACAGCAACCCAGTGATTCCGGCCATGAAAGCCTTCAACAACACATTGATCACTACATAACTCTCAGAGCACCTAGGGCTTTTCTTCACGTGCTTTTGTGGGAGTTCGAGGTCTGGCTGCTGCTGTTGGGAGCTAGCACTGCCCTGCATTCAATGCTCAGTGGAGATGGGCCTTCATTTGCCCCCTGCAGCTTTCCTTGGAGTGGAGGGAGGTGGGGAGGGACTGGAGAAGAGGGTGAGGGTGGCAGCTCCTGCCCAGCACAGCTCCCAGGCTTGGAGGGTTGCTGTTGTGTCTGGGTGCAGTTGAGCAGGGCGGTGGGGCTCCCCCCAGTGGCCATGGCGCCCTTGCGCTCTTTCAAACTACTTCATCACAGTAGAGAATTAATCCACTTTAAATCTGGTTTCTGCCTCCTGCAGACTTCTGGGGTTTGTAGATTAGTGAGGCTGTTAAAAGCTCCTCCCTAAACTACAAACTCCAAATTTTGCAGGAAACAGAAACCAGATTTAAAGTGGATTCTTTATCTAGTGTGATGAGGTTCTAAGTAAGCCCTGAAAATGTCCCAGGGATGCTGCTTCCTCCACACAGGTTGAGTGTCCCTCATCAGGAGTGCTGTGGTCCTGAAAGTGATTTGGATTTTGGAACATCGCAGGAAAATTGATTCCATCTCCATCTTCCTGGCAGTAAGGGCTGTTCTGCAGTGGAATATGCTGCCTCCCAAGGTGGTGAAGTCTCCTCTGTCAGATAGAACAGGCATGGTCAAACTTTGGCCTTTCCAGTGTTTTGGACTTCAAATCCCACAATTCCTAACCGCCTATAAGCTGTTAATAAGTTGAAGTCCAAAACACCCGGAGGGCTGAAATTTGCCCATGCCTGGGATAGACCACCTGCCAGGAGTGCTTTGGTTGTGTGTGTCAGGAAAAACTACCCTAAAATAAAGCATCCAAAAACAAACAGAACACAAAAGTTGAGCATTAGCTCAATAGCAAGCAAACCGTGAAGTGCCATGTGATGTGGCTGTAAAGAATTCAGAGCTTAGGAGGCAAACATGCAGAGTCCAATCTTAAAAATTACGAAAGGTTTATTTACAATAATAAGGGCTAACTACATTTCTTCTGAGTAATAATAAACAATAACTGCACTTCTTAATAATCAAGAACTGATCCTGAGCTGCTCTTAACACCCATATTTTCTAATGTTTCAAAGAGAAGGGAAAACACCAATCACTATTTCTCTCTTGACACACACCCGGAGAGATCTCTCAAAGCACACAGCACATACTCTCCATGCTGAAGTGTAAGAAAGCAGAAGTCAGATTCAAAAAGGCTTGCAGTAAAAAAGTATCCATTTTACACAACCAGACAGAGCAGAAACGAGAGTGGGGGATGGATGACAAAATAGATACATTCCAACTGTCATTCAGGAGACTGGGGGAAAGGGAAACCCTCAAACTGTTCTAATGCTAACTTTTCTATGTTGAGGACTTGAGACTTGGACAGTGTGGGGTTGAATCTTCAAGTACTCCCGACGGATGGCCTTTTAGCCAAACCTCCGGAGAATGAGACTGTCAAGCTCTTAACATCAGGAAGATAATGAGGTATCAGGCAGATAGGACCTAAAACTAAGGTTATGTACATTGAACTATCAAAAAGTAAAAGTGTCACTCAACCACCCATGTGGACAATTTTGGAGGTTTTTGGGGTTTCATTATTCTGCATAAGGGACACTGCATGTGCCTTCATGTCAAGGTAGAGCAACCCCATGGGTTTCAGAGGGTTTTCTTAAGCAAGGAATCCCCAGAGGTCATTTTGCCAGTTCCTTCCTTTGAAGTATAGCCTAGTTCCTTCAATATTTGCACTAACACCAGCAAACCCTCCGGCATTTGATGGCAAAAATACCACTGAAGGCCAGAGGGTTTTCCTGGTGTCAGTGCAAGTCAATTCCTTCTTAAGATGACCCTGTGTTACAGTTTGCTTGGAAGATTTACTCAGAGGTTTATGATTTTGTTCTCCTTAATGTTGATATAATATGATTTGCCCAAAGACACAAAGTGGTTTTCAGTAGCTGAGCAGGAACTTTGAAACTTGGTCTCATGGAGTTGTCATCCAGTGATAAACGTACTACCCAACACTAAGCAAAAGACACAACCATTTGTTTTCTGCTCAACACATTAGAAATTAATAACGGAAAGTAATGATTACAGGTGATGGTTTCAAAGGAGAAAAGTGAATGTTGGTTTCCAGTTCATGTTTCTTCTTATTTTTAATGTTGAGGAAAAATTGGATATCTAGTGTTATTGACCATGCTCTGTTGGCTAAGTCCTGGATGTCCAAAACTATCCCTTTCTTCCCAAGCTACTGTGATGTATTGTTTAATAAATCTGTTGATGTCAGGCCTGAAGATTTTAGCTACAACAGTCTACAACTGTGTAACACCTTTGAGGAGTGCTCATAATTTGGAAATGTCTGATTTATAGAGAAGAGAGATATCAGATTTCCCCTGACTGTGATTTAGCAGATTACAAAGCCATCTGATAAAAACTAATGTTCCTTGGTGAACTGGGAAACAGAGTATCTAGAAAAAAACTGTTTCTTTGGAGATCTTAAATTAGTAAAAACCAATATGTTCTGGTTTGTTTTAGATTTCCTGAGTAATGACTAGCATTTCAGTCTCCACTCTTGCTTGGAGACTAGCCAAGTTTGTTGAATCAAATGCAATTACTGTCTGCAAAAGTGTCTTTGTCATGGGAGTGAAAGTATTAATTCTGAACTGTGTAGGCTTAGTTATCCTCTCTCTTATTCCATCTCTCCATCTGATCTCGTCTCTTGCTGTCTGCCATTAAGTATAAAGAAATACATGGTACCAGTTCACAAGCATGATGTAATCTGAGGCTTCCTTTGGGTTTTCATCTAGTTTGCCAAGGCAAAAGAGGGAAAATGCAGGGAGCCTGTTAGGTTTGTGATTCTGAATGTTGCTTTGCTGAAGACGCTGAGGCTCTTAGTGAGGAACAGCTATATTTAGACTTGGCAGCACTCTGATTTATGAGTTTGGGCAGTGCATAAAAGTGGCAAAATACCACTTCTAACAGCAAGTTTCTAGCTGGAGTAGCTGATATTTACATTTCAGGAGCAATGGTTTCATCATCCTTAACACTTATCTTCAAAATATATCAACAAAGAAATCTCAAATCTATTGCTTAGTTTTTAAGATACAGCTATGATAATTTTATGCATATTAATTTTACTATAAAATAAAATTGTCATGAGCTAAACACTTCTATCTGATGAAATTGGCATTTGGTTACTTAAATAGTTTCACCAATACAGCTTACTATACCTTGCAGACAGTTATGCTGAACTTTGATGGATTGTGGTCATATGACAGCACTTCATTTTGTAGTTGTTTTGCCAAAACTTTAAAAAGTACGAATTTGCTCAGTGAATTACGGAGGTGGGGCAGGATCTTAGGACTCCAACCTCTCATAAGATCCTGCCAGAACAACCATTGGTCAGGGAATATGGGAGTTGTTGTTCAACAGCATCTAGAACAGACATGGGCAAACTTTGGCCCTTGGTGTGTTTTGGACTTCAACTCCCACAATTTCTAACAGTCTACTGGCTGTTAGGAATGTACCGTTAGAGAGTAAACAGCTTGTGGGCTTCTAAGTTGAGTTATTTGTGCACTCTCAGATTCTTATATTACTCATGTGAGTTTCTTGGTTCTCATTTAGTTAGTAAGCTGAATGTTTGGACTCCATCCAATGATTGCTAGTCTATTAGTCTTAAGATCCCAGTTTGTTGTTGTTATTGTGTGCCCTCAGGTTATTTCCAACATAAACTGAATGTATCACAGGGTTTTCTTTGCAAGATTTGTTCAGAAATAGTTTGCCATTTCTTTCCTTGGAGACTGAGAGAGTGTGACTTGTCCAAGGTTACCCAGTATTTTTATGGCCAAGCAATGATTTGAAGCTGATCTCCAGAGTCAAAGGCCAACACTCAAACCACTACATTATGCTAGCTCCTTAAATTGAAGTGCCAATAATATTCTAATATACATTATCTGTCAGCATCTGCTTAAATCATGTATTTCAGACCTGAGCAGGAAAGTTACAAAACGGTATGCTTAACTGTTATTGACATCTGTAATTTATTAACCATTATTTACAGGTGTCTGGCTGCCTGGGTAGCCCTGTGTTGTGCCCTTTATCCAAGAGAAAGAGCACTCTGTGGAGGGCAGGAACGTAGTTCAGAGCCAACAAAGCGAGATTCAGATTTAGTGTGACATAGGGCATTTAATAAGGTAAAGCATTACTCCAGTGACTATTCATACTTGGAGTTCTTCATCCCAAAATAAATTGGGAGTATCCTCTTGTGCAGGTTTCTCAAAATAATTGAGTGTCACTGCATAAGGTTCTAGTATCTGTTCTCCTTAGGAGGTTTAGTTTCTTTCTCTATTTAGCAATTGACATGTATTGTAATCTCCTAAATGAACTCTTCCCTTATTGTGCAGGGAAGTGGGAGGCAGCATGAAGTGCTTTCTACTTGGCTTGCCGATAGCGATAAGTTTCAGCACTGGAAGATGAATTCATTGCCTTCTCTCTTGTTGATACTTTTTCCTGACTCTTTGTGTGTGCTTGTTTTTTTGCAGCTCTATGTATTATGATGAGGATGGTGACCTTGCCCATGAATTTTATGAGGAGACAATAGTAACCAAGAATGGGAGGAAGCGTGCTAAGCTGAAAAGAATCCATAAGAACCTGATACCTCAGGTAACACAATCAGAAGATGGGGGGGAATAATAGTTTGGTTTCATACTATACACTTAATGCTTTTGTATTTTTATGGAGTGTCTCTTATACTACATAATGCGTGGTGCCAACAATCAAATTTTTCCCAGACATAGTGATGGTGAAGTAAAGTAGGCAAAATCTGCTGGTTCATAGCACCCTGTGTCTCCAGTACCTTTCATCAGGCCTTGCAGTATTCTTCCTCCTGCTGCCACTACTAAGGCCAGTAGTTAGTGTGGAAGCAGAATGTCATCTGCAATGTTGATTGAGATCACTGGGGTGTGAAGGAGGTAAAGCTTTTTCCAGTCCCCAGTGATTTTGGATCTAAGACACATTATCTCCAACCTGAAAAGGTTGAGTGCCCCTGCTTTGTTCAAACAGCCTTTTGAATTGAGAAGCTTATAACTTTTGTCTTTTCTACTGAAATTTTACTATACCAGAAAGCATCCAAGTCCCATTGGATCCAGTTGTGTAGCTATGAGGGTTGGGTGGGTGAAATGTTATTCAGTCTACAGATATGTAGCAGAGTGAAACATTGATAATTATTCACATCTGAGCTTTAATATTTATTATTCTTTTGGTAACAGTACTTTCAATATTTATATTGTACAGGTTACGCATCCCTTATCTGAAATACCAAAATCTGAAATACTTTGAAATCCGAAATTGTACACATGAGAGGCTGAGATAGTATCATCTTTGCTTTCCGGGGTTCAATGTTCACAAAATAGTTTCATGTACAACATTATTTTAAAATACTTACATAAAATAACCTTCAGGCTATGTGACTAAGATGTACACGACACATACATGAAATTTGTGTTTAACTTTGTGTCCCATTTCCAAGATATCTCATTTGTATGTATGTACAACACAGGTATTCCAAAATTGGAGGTGCAGGTGGGTGGGATCCAAAACACATCTGGCTCTGAGACTACAAGTGATCCTCCAGATTTATAGATTTGACTTTTGCAGATTTGATTATTCATTGATTTGATGTAGAAATGTTCTGTCAAGGAATCCCTAAATCCTTCAGTGTGACTCTGCCCTCAGCTTCTACTGGAAATTGTTCATAGAGTCATGCTAGAAACCTAGAGATTCCGAGCGAGAACACCTGACTAAGAAGGTCTCAATCAGCCAGTACAATTCTCTGATCAATGCCTGATGTAAATTGACCATAAAATCAGACTGGAGAACCTATTCCTAAAGAGGTTAAAATAGCAATTTTATTATTTGTGGTTTTCAATTTTGCGGGGAGTTATGTAGGGCTGACTGTAATTAAAATGTTTTCCCAGTCTAAATCGGTTCACTAATTCTAATGTTTATATTGGCTCGTTGGGGTAAATGTCCAAAGTTTTAAATGAAATATCTGTAAAGTGGAGGGTGGGAATTTCAGAGAGGGAAATTTGATCCTGATTTGACCTCCTTCCCTGTGTCACGGTTCTGATCCAAATGAGATTACTTGCCCCCACAGTTACATTGATTTCTGATTTTATATTGTGTTTGAACAAAGGCTGTCTGAAAGGCAAGTTTGTCGTGCTCCCTTCCTCTTTACTCTTTTTATATAAATAAAAATATTTCGTGTCTATGTAGAGTTTGCACTCATAATAAAACTTGAGGTTCCCGTTGCTTTTGTAGGCTTTATAGTTGTGATGATAGCTTCAACACAGTATTGCACTTCACTATTTGGTGTCACTGATAGAGAGCATATAGTTTGTAGTCTGATCAGAAGAGCGTATTGTTGTGTCTTTTGTGTCATCCTTGTGGCACATTTTTCTCATTTCTCATTACAGGGCACAGTGAAACTGGAGCATCCTCGAATTCACGTGGACTTCCCTGTTATCATCTGTGAGGTCTGAACCACAGTGTGGACAGTCACTGTGTACTGTTAATGCACCTTACTTGCCCAGTTGTACTGTACCTCATGCACACCATCCTGTGCATCTACGTGTCCCTGCAGAGCGATGGATCTGGAGCACAGTTAAACGTTTAGCTTCGAAGCATCTCTACTTGAAGGAAGTAACAGCAGCTGAAATCTCTAAACTGGATAGCAATCAGAAATAGCATTGGCTTTGGGGTATGTGTAGATAGGATTTGTGTCACATGAGTTGTCTCACTTTGCTTAGGAACTTGCTCAAAATGCCCCCCTTTGAGTCCAGCAAAGTCCTTCTAGTGGGAGTCAGTTGACATTTTGATGGCAGCAGATTCATGTGTCTTGAGACCATGGAAAACCAACCTTCAACTTTTCCTAATCAGATAATGCTGTTTGTTAAACAACCTTAGTCAGCTTCTGTGAAAGTTGACACCAAAGTTTCTATTTATATGCTGTAGATGTGTAAGAATGAACAACAAGGCCTTAGGCTTTCCCCAACCTTCTTCTAAAACATAACATTCCTTGAGGGGAGCAAGGAGTGATATTCAGTATTGCACTTAAGAGGCCAATTGAAGCTGTCCAAGGTAGATTTAATCTTGAGGTTTCTGTTAAAGCAGGCTGATCTGTGTACACCTTGTTCTTTTTTATCACATCTCCTTAGGAAGTTTTACTTTTTCATCGCAGGCTATTGTCTTTTTCAGTTTTGCTGGTCAGAAAAGGCATTGGCTAGCTCCTGTGCTTTGGCAGATCAGTCTGTTAGCAGGAGCACTAGCCAAACAATGAAATTTTTCTGTTTAGATTAATTTAGCAGGCCAATTCCTGGAAGACATTTATTAAGCTGTGATTTTGTTTCTTAGTTATCTTCTCCTCTGGCAATCTCCATCCTGTTAATGTATGAGAGAATGGGACAAATTGTTACATCTATCCAATGTCACCCTTATTTTAGAATAGGTTTTTAAAATCTTCTGAACTCTGGTTATAGGTGACAGTTACTTCTTGTCCCCTTAGGCTACGTTGTTAACACTAAGGAAATTTTGTTGTTTAGATCCAGCTGGTTGCTTGAGTGTTCTTGACTCCTTTGGCTGTCACCGTCCTTCAGCACATAGTAATGGAGTTCTGTTATCTTTCATTGGCAGCCTTTGTAACTTCTCAAATTGGGCCAGGTATTGTCTGATGTTGGATAATGCAGCACAATTCAAAGGAGAGTTTTATCTCTTCTTCTTGAAGAGCCCTGCCCCTTTCTCTCCATGGACATTTGTGAAACATTTCATGAATAGGACCCCAACTGCAGGCAAAAATAGCACAAGTAGCTGTGTAAGTACCGAAGTGGTATGCCTGTTTCTTTTCCCCATTTTTTCCTTCCAGAATGTAGAACTACCTGTCCACAAGACCCAAACAGGCAAAATCCTGTCATTGGCACTGATATCAGTTTCATATGCAGTGTGCAACAAGGAGACCTTTGCCTGCCTCCCTGTTTTTTCTACCAATCCTTCAAACTTTGTATAGAGCTTTAAAGGGATTGTGGTTTGCTTTAACTGTAGGAAGTTCGCTCATTGCACATCATATTTTGTTTGCCAGAGCATGTCATTGCCTTTCTGAGCACTTCAGGCATTTGCTACCTCAACATTTAATTTAATCAATTGGTACAGAATTGAGGCAGCAGAATCAAATAATCTAGATTGTGTGCACTCTGATTTTTGTACCTGCAAGGGAGTCCTTCTTGGGCATTATGAACCAGACAATTATGGTGTGTGAGGTATGTAACAAATGTTGAGAGTGGTCTTTGTGGTCACTGGCTGTCTTCTTCCCCTATGCCAGTACTATTGTTTGCGATTGTAGTCTGTAGGATCTATCTTTTTTGTGCAGCAAACATAATGGTCCCTGAGGTGCAACTGCTTTGCTATGCAAAATTCATGCTGTGAATCAGAAATTCTGGGACAGCATAGTTACGTGTAAATGGAAACTTGCATCACCTGCAGACGTTGGGCATCTGTCAGATTTCCATCCTCCACTTCCACCCAAATTGTGCACTGAAACTTACGATTTGGTTCAGCTCCAGGTAGATGATGCTGATACTGGTCAACTGATATCATTATCCTTCATCAGCCCGGGAAATTTCCACTGCCATTAAACAAGAGCATACCAGGGATAGAGGTACACTCCTGGGCAAGCAGAGTATTGTGGTGCATGGTGAGTTGTGAGCTAAAATCAAGGGGCTATGCTTAAGCAATATAGTTGAGCAGGGAGGAAGCTGTTGAGCAAGGAACTTGCTCCAGAGCTGGTTGAGAGAAAAAAAAAAAGCTTTTTCTGTATAGTGATTTAAATGTTCATGCTGGGAAATTTTGCACTCCTTTGCATGAGACTGGAGTCATGGAGAATACTGAGGCTGGAAGGCTCAATGCTTCTACCCTTCCCCCATATCTACATTTCTTGAAAGATTTAATTTTTTTTCCTTTGGCTGCCTTCTTTCTGAGCAAGCAGATACCGTGTGATCAAAAAACAATACTGTGTGATATTGGCTTGCGTTTATCTCTGCCACTTCTAGTGCTTTGGCACCTACAGCTGGGGTTTGGGATGTAAATGGAGCCTCTTACCAGCAGAAGCTTCTTTTCTGCTTGGCTTGAAATCTC
Source organism: Anolis apletophallus (assembly GCA_030556195.1). Classification (NCBI taxonomy): domain Eukaryota; kingdom Metazoa; phylum Chordata; class Lepidosauria; order Squamata; family Anolidae; genus Anolis; species Anolis apletophallus. The sequence goes on from JARBWK010000001.1 coordinate 57,889,335, forward strand.
CTCAGAGGTGGCAGACTCCCTGGAGCTGACTGGCAGCTGCTCTCAGGCTGTTTTCCTGCAAAGGCTGGCTTGCCCACTGGGACTGCAGCTGTGCCATTAGGCTGCTTGGACTCTGCAATCTCTTTGATGCTGTTTGTATCACTGTGCTTTTCGACAGCCCTGCTCCTCTTCCGAGCAGCACCTGTTGTCGAGGAGAGGGCACGTGGAGACTGCTGTATACAGGATAATGCTGATAATGTGAAAGCTGGTGTAAATAATATACATATATAAATATATATTATCACAGTTGTTGGAACAAGCAAAAAGTTATATTTCCTTTTTTATGATTCTTCTGTGCAAATATGTGGTTGTGTAGAAGACTTGGGCCCACTAGCACTACACTTCCTGTAGCGTAAATCTGAGAACCTGAAGACAAATGTGTATCATATTTATGGTCTGTTTCCTCTGCCTTGAAGTGCATTTGTCGAATTTTGTTAAATTTCAATAAAATTATTTCTAAGTCCCAGAACTTGGTTCTTCTCTTGATACTGGGTCTGGAATAGGCCCTACTGGGTCTAAATGGAAACAAATCTCTGCCTTTCATGTACAGCTGTTCCAGGCAAGCCACCTCAGGCAACCCACTAATCCGACTAGAGGTTTAACCTTATTTTTCTGAAAATCCAGTATCCTTGATTTGTGAGGTCTAGGCTAAGAGTGATGCAAACCTATTTCAAAGCTGAATTGATTTTCTAATGATGAAAATAGTGTCCTGAAGGTTTTCAGGGCTTAAGCTCAGTTGTGTTTCAAAACCGGTTTGCAAATAGAGCAAACTGTAGCATCCCCTGCCTATAGACGTATGCAAATTAAGATTATCCCCTTATCAATCAAGCTTTAAACAACTTTACTGCCAGTGCATAAGAAGCTGCAAAGGAAGAGTTCATATACCAGGTTAACACCAAAAAAAGTACCCACCAGCTTCTGTGTGTAGTATCTACCTTGTGGACTCAGTGTTTGGTGAAAGATTACATAAACCACAAAATAAATGGGAGCATGGGATCAATAACTGTTTATTAATGGGGCAGCCTATTTGTATACCATACCTGTCACTTGTTAATTGTTCCAGTCTGCAATTTCTTGGGCTCCGCAAGCCTTGAGTCATACTGACCAAAATGAAATAATACATTAGCCAAAACTGTTCAGAGAAGTAGTTCACAGTTTCCTGTAGAAGGAAACAGTAGACGAAGACAGTAAAACAAACACCCCCCAAAATAGTAGGATACTCCACTATAGACATCAGAAGATCTGCAAGGCCAAGAACAAGCCATGAGAGTAAGGACATAGTTCCACCCAGAGGAAAAGTGTTCCTACCATACATCAGGGGAATCACTGACTGCATAGGGAAGCTGGTGAAGAAACACAACCTACAAACTATCTACAGACCCACTAAGAAAATCCAACAAATTCTATGTTCAGCAAATGACAAGAGGGGTCCTCTCACCTTTGTTGGAGTACCATATACCATGCAGCTGTGGACAAGTCTACATAAGGACCACCAAACGCAGCATTCCCCAAACACGAATCAAGGAACATGAAAGGCACTGCAGACTAACTCAACCATAGCAGAGCACCTGATGAACTAACCTGGACACAGCATATTATTTGACAACCCAGAAATGCTCAGACTACACAGAGAAGCCATTGAAATCCACAAGGAGCATATGGACAATTTCAGCAGAAAGGAGGAAACCATGAAAATGAACAAAATGTGGCTACCGGTATTTTTTTTAAAACCCTCTAAAATCAGGACAGTTAATAAAGAGCAACACTCTGCAAACGGGAATTCCAGACATGAATAAATCAGAGCCAGCTAATGCCTCCAAACAAAGGATTCCCACAGGCAGGAAACAGCCAGGCTTTGAAGCTACAAAGCCATTAAATGTTAATCAAGGTGGCCAATTGTAACATTTGTAACACTGGCCTCAAGCAGACATGATTTTTTTCTCTCTCCTTGGCCATTATTCCCCACTTGCTTAGTTTCCAACAGACCTCACAACTTCTGAGGATGCCTGCCATAGATGTGGGTGAAACGTCAGGTTAGAATGCTTCGGGAACATGGCCATACAGCCCGGAAAACTCAGGATCTCAGCGATTCCGGCCATTAAAGCCTTCAACAACACCTCAAATAGTACTTTTTTGATACAGGGTTAAATTGATCATATAATAAACGGGTTGATCTTTTACATGCTACCTTGCTTTGTTACAGCAAAAAAACATAGCATCTCAAAGCTTTTAAGGTGAGCTACCATGGATCCCATATTGAGGAAAAGGCAATATATGGATTAAATAAATACAACTTTGCATACAGGTATTGGTGGTTAGAATACAAAGGTGGTCATATTCTTTGTGTTCTATCAGATATACCTTATCTGTTTTTAGGGAACAACAGCATAAAACTAGTGTGCTATGACCATAATATCTGCAATCACTGCCTGACGTGATACATCAACCGGTGTCCCTGATAGTTAACTGCAGAAATAGTCACTTTCAGAATCTCATTTAGATTTTCTAGAGTTTTTTTTCTTAAAACTATAGGTATATCATATTTAATGAAGTCAATATGATATATCCGTAACTTTTTATAAAACCATAGCAAATCTAAACCACTTCTTTAAGATACAAATTGGTACCTGGGCAGAAATAATACAGACAAAAGACTGATAGCTTCCTACCCCGCTATAAATAAGAGTGGTTCAACATGTTTCAGCAAATATTCTATCTAAAGCTTACAACGTGTACATGGGAAATGAAACTACGATATCAAGGTAGTCTTGCAGGAGTAAGGAAAAACTTTGAATTTTCTAGAGAACACTTGAAAATTTCCAAAATACATCCAGGGATTACTTTTTCTTTCTTTCACCAGCCTCCAGTTTTCATATTTCCATTTTGTTGGGGAATGTAGATATTTTTGCAAACATGGTGAGGGGACCGTGTAAGGCATGCTAATATGTGCCCTTTTCTTCTCTCTGTTCTGTTTACATATACCTGTGGTTCCCAATCTTTATACCTCCAAACTTTTTGGACTCCAACTCCCAGAAATCCCAGCCAGCTTATCAACTGCTAGGAATTGTGGGAGCTGAAGTCCGAAACAGCTGGAGGACCAAAGATTGGGAACCACTGACATATACTCAGTTAGGGATTCTGGAGGCAGCTGCTGTTATATCTTGCCAGTTGTTGTGAAATAGCTACAGTAAAATCTGCTAGAGAAGAATCCCATTCTTTTGCAGGTCAAGCTTTATTGCTTTGCTCTGGGCACAGTACTACAACACAATACCAGCCTTTCTTCATTGTCCTCTTAATGTTCTGGCTGATAAGAAATCTTCCAGCCAGACAGGGCTGGGTGAGCTTCAGAAGACTGTAAAAAGGACCTGCTTTGTCAGAAGCTTTGTTAACCCAGGTATGCCTGTAATTATATCAGTGCTGTTGAATTTGTAATGGACACAAGATGGCACTGTAGATAGACATAATACAGCTGGGAATTATGAAGAGCTGAAGGGCAAGGAGCCAGGCTAAAACAGTGGATGTGGCTCTTAATGAGACATGCCACATTTTCACGGGGTGTCTGTGCCCTACACAACTGGAGAAATTACACTGTTTAGTTGGTATTGCACCACTTGATATCCTCCGGGAAGTAGCAACCAACAGTGAAAGGACCAAGGCAGTGACATCTCCAGCCAGTCCCCTGTTCAGATATAAGGCTGGCATGCTAACGACTTAAATCAAGAAACAGTTTTCTAAGATCTACAGAGACACTCACAGGAACACCACAGCAAATGAGAGTTCAAAAGTAGCAGGCTGAAACCCAGAACCTCAGTCAATGGCTGATACCAAATGAGAGACTCCCTCCTGGGAACACAAAAAACTGGACGAGTTGGAAAGTGCTGGACAGACTGTGCTCTGGCACCACGAGATGCAGAGCCAACCTTAAGAAATGGGGCTACAAAATGGAGTTCACGGCATGCGAGTGTGGAAAAGAGTAAACCACAGACCACCTATTAGCTTCCAAGCACAATTCAAAGTGCTGGTTTTGACCTACAAAACTCTATACAGTACTGGCCCAGTTTACCTGTCTGAACGTATTCTCACCTATGAACCATCAAGAGTGTTAAGATTGTCTGGAGAGGCCCTGCTCTCAGTCCCACCACCTTCGCAGGCATGTCTGGTGGGGACAAGAGACAGGGTCTTTTCTGTGGTGGCCCCCAGCTGTGGAATTCCCTCCCAAAGGAAATTAGATCTGTCCCCTCCCTCCTGACTTTTAGGAAGCTGGTGAAAACGTGGCTGTGCAATGAGGCCTTCTCAGAATGAGGGCAGAGATCGCTAATCGACTAAAGTTGCTAACCTCTATATATAGAGGTTGAATACACGGACTGAGAATGGCTTTTTATGTATTTATTGTATTTGTATTTGATATTTTTATTGTAATTTTATGTTTTTAGATTTTAAATGTTAGCATTGAATTCTTGCTGTTTGCCGGTCTGAGTCCCTCTATCGAGGTGAGAAGATCGGGGTACAAAATAATTTATTATTATTTTAAATAAATAATAATAAATAATATTAGAATGCAACCTGAGCCCTGCCACATGCACAATGGAGGACCTTCTTATAGCAGCACCAGAGGCACTCCAAGTGGCCAGCTACTGGTCAAAGGACATTTAATAGAATGCCAATTTTGCAAACTTTGTGGTTTTTAAACAAAATTTATACAATACAATTGTTTAGTTCACTCCTGACAGATAAATAAATAAATAAATATCCGAACCTTTCCAAGCAAAGCCTGCAGTGACATACTTCAGGTTAGGGCAACAGTAAAGAAAACTATCTGGCATCGTCTTAGAATCCTAGAGTTTGAAGAGACCCCAATTGGCCTTTCAGTTCAACCCTATTCTGCTTTGAGTGCTTGTGTAGGAATACACAAAGCACTCCCAACGGATGGCCATACAACCTCCAATGAAAAACCTTCAGAGAAGAAGGCTCCAGCACACTCCAAGTGTTTAGAAGTGTTGATGTTATACAATATGGGGAAGGAGCATTCTAGTCTTCACAAATGGAACAAAAAGGTAAATTGAGAGAAACCCAAGAGATTGCAAATTACTAAGTATTCTTTAGCTGCCTGGTAGATGTTGGTTTGGAGTTTCTTAGGCTATGAAGCACATTACTACATACCATACATAGAACAATAGTAAATATATAAATAAATCCACTTTTGTACTAGCAGATACCTTATAGTAAGTACATTGGGCTTTTTTTTTTTACAACGAAGGACAGATAACAATTGTATTTCTGAAGCTGGATCCTGGAAACATTAATCTGGAGATGATGGCAAAACATCGAACACTCAACGCTGCTCTTTTAAATGAACTAATGATGGCAATTTAGTATCTTTACCCAAACCAGGTGGCACTTCTTGACTGGGGTGCTCAGAGTCAATTACAACACCTCCATTGGCTCCCCATTGAACATCAGGCTTCATATAAGACACTGGTTCTGACTTTCAGGGCCATCCATGGTGAAGGCCCTAAATACCTCAGGGATCGTCTCTCACATACTTGTCATCAGAGACTACCAAGACCGGCTCAAAAAAACCTGTTTGTTCCCAGTCTTAGGGAGTCATGCCTCGACTCCATGAGACGCAGGGCCTTCTTGGTTCTTGCCCCAACCTTGTGGAATTCCTTACCTCCATACATTAGAGCTATACGTGATTTGTGGTCTTTCTCTCAATCTCTCAAAACTTGGCTTTTCGTCAAAGCTTTTAATTTGTGATTTATCTTTGATATGTTTGCTGTTTTATTGCTGTGTATGTTGCTCAGAGCACTCCGGTGGAGAGCGACTCATCAAATAATAGATTGAAATGAAATGAAATTATACGTCATGACGGCAAACACAAGCTAATGTAGAAACAACTTCAACACTATCCTGATTTCAGTTTGAGAAAGATGGCTAAATTTATACATTAGTTTGTTGTTCTTAATTTCATACGGAAGGGACCTCTGTGAGAAAATGAATCTTCTGAGCAGTTCCAATCTTCCAAATGCTCTTGTCCATACTGTTGAATGAACACACAATAAAATACCTACATTTTCCATTCATGAACTATACACAAGAACCACATCATTTTTCTGCAAGGGAAGAGAGTTCATGCAGAGTTTTTTTTTCTTGGGAGATGGTGCCAGGTATACAAAGGCACTCACTAAATTGCATCACATCTTTGTTTATGGGGAGAGGGAGGAACTGCACAGGTGATCCTGGATGCATCCCTTAGGATGAGGAGAGAACTGGAAGGAGCTAAAATGCTGCTGTAGCCCAGGAGAGGGCGGTTTTCAGCTGTACAGCATTGCATGTGCCCTTCCTACTTGGAACAACTCAGGCTGATGTTTAGGTTTTCAGTTTAATTTCTGGTTTATGTGAAGGAGCTAGGAGTGTGGTTTGGCCCATCCAGCCCAGACAATGAGCGATTTGTTCCAACTTTGCTGTGTCCTGCGATATTTCACCCTCTGCTGAGAGGTTTCCTTGGAATTGTGAAATGTGACCAGCTTCTGCTAACCAAACCCATCAGTTTCTGGCTGCTGTGGGCAGGGAAGCTCTATAATCAAGTTGTGGCCTCACTTCTCAGGAGCCGAATAAAGTTATGATCGGGAGAGCTCTCAAGTTACTGCTAATGACTATGAGAAGCTTTTGCATGGGAGAACTGCTAAAGCGGGTTTCATTCTCCCTTGCCATAAGGCCATTTAGCTTTCTGTATACAGCAGAATATGGTTACTTTGGTTTAAGTTGCTGTTGAACCATTTTGTCTCAGCTAAGAGAGATAAATGGGAACGCTCATTTTTCTATAGGTTGTAGAGTTAAACAGTCAAACAGGGAGCATCTGTGCTTTGACAATACAGAAAACACTGTTCATTCCAATTTTATTTAATTTAGACAAGGTGTTCAGTGATTGTAGCTCCACTAAAACCACAGTTTCGGGGGCCCAGCATATCTAGCTTTCCAGAAGGCCAAATCAGACACAGAAGGTTGAAGGCAAAAGCAGAGGTTTATTCTCATGGCCAGAGAGGATGTCAGTAGAAAAGCACTCCAAAGGACTGACATAACAATTGAAAATACACAACATTTTAATTTAATTTGACAGCCATTCAAGAAACCTGGGCCAGCTCCTGATTGGCAGTTGGTCCAGCTAGAATCCATGTGCTGAATGACTCAGGGCTTTGTCAGATGTTATCGCTGGTTGGCTCTTTATATGGCAGTGAAATCAATAAACCGTCATTGGAGCATTTGAAGTGGGAGTCCATTCAATGCTCCACCTCTGAGGGGGGGGGGGGGGATCCAAAGGAATGTCTTGTGGTAATATATAATGAATACCTGATGAGCTTAATGGGCTGGCTGTGTTTAACACAATAGGGTTAGTCCAATATGCATAATGGGATACTTTGGAATGATAACCATTTCAATAGGTGAGCCTGGCTTGGGGCATGGGTGCCCGATCTTTCTCACAGGTAGCCCTGATCTTATCAGTGGGAGCAGGAAACAAACCTGGGGAATTCAGACACAAATTCACTGAATGATTCCCTCTCCTCATCTCCAAGTTCATTGTGAGGGGATTATGGAAATTAAAGGAAAGGGTTTGGGGTGCAATCAGGCAGCATTCCAGAGACAATTCAAAACAAATGAGGCACAGACTCCTGCTTGCTGGGTCCTGGTGGAGCTGTGGCTTCTATTTCACACTTTTATACATTTGGGGGAGTCAGTGCTAATGCATGGATTTAATTTTGCTTACCCCCAGTTTTGATGAACACATTTAACTTTAAAAACATTTGTATTTAGTTCCACGATAGGACGAACCATTTATTCATTGGAATAAATTGTGTTTTTAAAATGTTTACTATTTTAATCTGAATACTTACTAATATCATATCTACTGCTTGGCAAAGAAACAGGATGCTGCAGAAAATTGTGACTTCCCCTTTGTTAAAGGCTTTTAAGCACAGCTGGATGGTTGCTTGTGGTAGATGTTTCAACTGCCTACTTCAGCAGAATGAATTATTTTGAGGTCCCCTCTTAGGAATTCATATCGGAGGTATTCCTGAAGAGGGAAGGAAATGCCACTTCACATGGTGCATCTAAAAACAATTTAATTGAAAAATGTTGACACTAAAATATATAAAATAACTATTATAAATGCACATAGTGTATTCTATAGCTGCCAGGTTTTATGTTTTTAGGAAACTGTAAGTTACACTGCGGTTAAGAGTTGTAGTTTTACCCTTCTCTGAAAGTCTATTCTATCACAGTGGTGTATGGTCAAACTTAACAGCCCCAACTGTTAAACACTTGGATCAAGTAATAACCAGTTTTATTCCAAAAGAACCCTGTACACATTTATATCAATTCTAGTACCTTACAAGTCAGTAACATACAGAAACATGCATGAAAAGCAAGAAAGATCAACGATCCTCTCTGCATATTAGCAATTTGTCACTGCTGAGCAACAAGGTTCACATCACTGAGTTTTATGTGAACAGTCACTTTTAGCATTCATCCTAAGTGAAAGATGGAATGACTTAAGTACAAATGTAACATATTATAAACAATTTCATACAAAGCTACACTGCCCGTTCTTAATCCAGTCAACTAGACATTTCTTCATTGTTTCCCTGTTGCCCGCCTCCCTTCCACCTCATTGGCTGAGCTGCCAAAGCAGGGCTTAGGCCGCCATTGGCTCTCTTGCAGCCTTGCTGACATCACAGCCAATCATAACAAAGCTAGCTCGGGGGCATGGAAACTTTTGAATCTGAAGGCTATAAATATTGTGTTTCTTTGCCCAGTGGGTATGTCGGCTCCTGGGCAAACTATTACGGTCATCATCCGTTCCAACTAGAATGAAATAAACATCTCGGTGGCTTTCCTTCAACTTGATGAGACTATTTGGGAAAATTAGGGAAAAATCATTTCTGGTGCTTGCTGTCTCACCAGGTGTTCCAGATCCATTTTTTTCTTGTATCTGGCTGGTTTCTGCCTAGACAGGACCTCCTAAGTTTGTGTTCGACATCAATGTCAGGAGCGACTTGTGAAACTGCTAGTCACTTCTGGTGTGAGGGAATTGCTGTCCTCAAGGGCATTGTCCAGGGGACGCCAGGGTGTTTTAACATCCTGTGGGAGGAATCTCTCATGTCCCTGCATGAAAAGCTGGAGCTGATAGACGGAAGCTCACCTCGCTCCCCAGATTCGAACTGCCGACCTTTTGGTCAGCAGTCTGAAAGTAGGCTGTTTTTAAGCTGTGGATAATGGAATCTGCAGGCACAGATCGGTGGATACATAGGGTCAACTATACAGTTTACATTGATAAAAGAAAGCATAGCAGCAACTCAGTTAAAAGTCCCAGTAAGTGAGCTGAATTGCCCAAAACCCACATAAATATCAAAGTTTAGAGCTGCTGTGGAAAAACGGCAATTACTGGTTTGATGCCTGTAATGCAAGATCAAAAATCACAGCAGACTTTAAAAAGGTTTCTGAGATGTATAGCAGTCTGAATATGGAATGAAAATCCAAGGCTTTGGCTCAGCTTTCCCTCCCCCTAAATGCTTACTGAATTCTGATAATATAAAATAAAGGCCTGTTTGCTTTAGGATTTCTGAAGAGTGTAACTCTCCTTCTCCACAAGGCCACTGAGACCCTGTAGGGGCTGCTGAAGGTCTTGCCAAAGTGCAAAGGAAAGGTTTTCCAGGAACCATTAAAACACATTTCCACACCCCCAGCTGTGGTCTGAGGAGACCAGAAAGATTTGGCAGCGCTCCTCCTTCCGAAACTGAAAAGAGACCTCCCCAATTTCAGCAGATGATGAGCTTGTGGTCTTTCCTGGTGACAAAAGGTGGTCCCCCCCCCCTTTCTCAAAAGGCCCATGCTGTGCTGTGAGATTGGACAGGAAGAAGCTGATGGGGCTCTAGAGAAGAGGCTTGCACGAGAAGTTTTTTGTTCTTTCAGGAGCAACAAAAAAAAGACTGAAAGCTCCCACCCCCCAAAAAGAATCACACCAGTGTATGTAATTATGTCGATAGGAGGCTCATTTGGAAACAAGTCCAAAAATTTAGGGCAATCAGTGCAGTGATCACAAGGCAGTTTCCAAAGGACATGTTGTGTCAATATCTTTATTAGGTCAACAGAAAAGGCACAGAATTCCCCATGCAAGCTTTTGGAACCGTGTCACCAAGTCTGCATGTTGTTATGAGATGGTAAAATTGAAGAACTAGTGCAGACTAGAAAAGCAGACTAATTTTCAATGGGAACAAGACAATGAAAGAAGCTTAGTTTTGCCTCCAAACAAGTAGACACAAATATCCCTGCCAACCCCTTTATCTGTCCTGTGCAAAACTCACAGGCCACTTTGTAGAAAGAAATCTGGGAGTTCTTAGGAAAGTCCATACTGCCACACTACACATTTATAGCACTTTCATACCCCTTTAATAGCCATCACTTTTGTGATTTCATGAGAAATTTAGCATGCTCTACTCTAGTGCTTCTCCAAACTACAAGTCTCAGGATTCCATAGGCTGAGGCTATGGCTATTAAATTGCTTTAATTGTGCAGTACAGAAGAGTGTGTCACCAGACATCTTGCTTCCAAAACAAACATTTAAAAAAACAGGAAACATTTCTGGTTTGTGGAAAGTATTTAATAGAGCAAGTGCCATGAAAGCTATTGTCCTATTCTCCATATTCTGCCCCCACCACAATATTTATGCTTTACCTGCTACTTGGGTGTTAAGCTTGATACTTGTATGATACTTGGATGTAAAGTATGATATACTTCTGCTTTCAAGTCTTGCTGTAGCACCAGCCAACATTTTGAAACACCACTAAGGTGTACTAGAGTGCCTTCTGGATGAAACTATTTTCATTCAGGTTCACAAAATCTTACATGAATAAAAGAGAACAACATTGTTCCTCACTGCAAAAGGAAAAAAATGGGTGCAGAAGTACACCATACTCAACACTCAAGTATCATACAAGTACCAAGCTTAACACCCAAGTAGCAGGTAAAGCATAAATATTGTGGTGGGGGCAGAATATGAGGAATAGGACAATAGCTTTCATGGCACTTGCTCTATTAAATACTTTCCACAAACCAGAAATGTTTCCTGTTTTTGTAATAATAAAACTATATAAATAAAAATGTAATGTTCGTTTGTGGGATTAAATCTATATATATAAAGGAGGTCCCGTCGTTGACAGAGAAACCACAGACAGAGAAACCATCTAAGGCAGAGACACCAAACTTGGCAACAAAAATAGGCCTCAGGCAAGGAAGGTTTATAGCAAAGAAACCTTCCCCCCCAAAAAAACCTAGAAGGCCCCCAAAACAGCGAAACAAAAAAACCCTACAATCCCATTGGCCGACACCGGCCCACACAAAATGACGACGCCACTTCCCAGGGGAGGCCACGCCCCCTGCCATCCCCACAAACAATCCACCCCCTTCCCCTGGCCTGGCCCTCTCCACCCCCCTCCCACTCCACCCCCCTCCCTCCAACCGCGGCTGGCGGCCGCGGAGGACGCTGGGAAATGTAGGGTTTTTTTGTATCGTTGTTTTGGGGGCCTTCTAGGTTTTGGGGGGGAAAGTTTCTTTGCTATAAACCTTTCTTGCCTGAGGCCTATTTTTGTTGCCAAGTTTGGTGTCTCTGCCTTGGATGGTTTCTCTGTCTGTGGCAGTCGTTCGACGACGGGACCTCCTTTATATATATAGATAACTACATTGCCAATTTGTTTCGGACATGATAAATAAATAAATAAATGACCTAAGGTTTGTTCAAAACAGATTTAACTTTGCCTTCTTCTGAAATTGAGAGAAGGTGACTTGCACAAGGTTACCCAGTGGATTTCAATGACTAAGCAAGGATTACAGAATTGTAACCCAGTGCTCAAACCACTATACCAGGCTAGCTCTCAGAACAGTTGGTATTTTATTATGTACTGTAAGTGTTCCCTTTCATTACTAAGTTAAATGTATTTGTTTAGTTTGCTCATTCCGTTGGTTTAACTGTATACAATGTACAGCACCAAATGCTATATTATTAAAAACAATGTGATAGGCAGTTGGATGTCATGGAACCATTATGTGGTGATTAAAATTTCCCTTTGGGGAAAATATCTAATTTTGTCAGGTGCAAACAACCATAGTTTGAGTCTTTTGACATTACTGTGAGTCCAGATATATGTGTTACAAATGAAAAATAATTTCTTTATATCATATTTAAAAACATGATCCGTGATCACATGGAAAGTTCATTAATGATTGTCCTTACTCTGGCGTCTGCTGTCAATTTACCTAAAGTTAAGTACGTACTGGCTGTTCAGAGATAAACATTAAAAGTAGTGTGAGTGACTTCATTTGGCAGCAGGCCATTGCTCCACTCAGGCGCTGCTTGGCATAAAAGAAAGGAGAGCTGTGATTAAACTTTAGAGCCTTATCAGTGCAGTCAGGCTAGATTTGTGGCTGGGTGTGATGTCCATGGAACCAAAGGAAAGGATGTCTACACCCAAGAAAGAGTGGAACGGTTTAGGACAGGATAGATTTCACGGGGTCTGTGAACTTAGATGGGAAACTAAAATTATATCTTTATCTTTGGTAACCTCTCAGGTTGACATTTAGCATTTCCTTTAATTATGATTCTAAGCAACAAATGACAGCATTACTAGAAGTACCTCTAATGTTGTCACCATAAAAAGTAGGGATATTTCCTTACTTGGTTACAGTTAATGCAGACATCTCAAAGTATCATTTAAGATTATTACTGTATTGTCGAAGGCTCTCATGGCCAGTATTACTGGGTTGTTGTAGGTTTTTTGGGCTGTATGGCCATGTTCTAGAAGCCTTCTCTCCTGACGTTTCACCTGCATCCATGGCAGGCATTCTCAGAGGTTGTGGGGTCACAATCTCTGAGGATGCCTGCCATAGATGCATGTGAAACGTCAGGAGAGAATGCTTCTAGAACATGGCCATACAGCCCGAAAAACCTACAACAACCCTAAGATTATTACTAATTTGAAATTATACTACAACCCCCCCTCCCCCATGTCTGCAAGATATATTTTCCCAAATCCAACATGAATGTGCAAAACTGTGGATAAAGTCTTCTTGAAATGAAATACCTCTGGTCCAAGTGTATCATAGAGTCATACAGTGAAATACCTAGAGATGATATATTTTGTTGGAGATATATATATATATATATATATATATATATATATATATATATGAAACCATGGATACCGATCCTGTGGGTACTGGGTCAAACTGTATACTAGGTATTAGACCCACCACTTGATAACATGTGATTGCAGTTCATAGGCTTCACCAGACTGCCAAAGAGATCGATAGCAGAGTAAAGAGGAAGAACCCTGGGTGTAGAATAAAGAAATCTGAGGCTCATTTCTATAAGTACTTTGTCAACATAATGTCTACTATTACCAACAAAACAGCTCGTATTGATTGAAGAACAGTAATGCCCTTATATTTCATGATACCTATTTGTGGATCTGTTTCTCATATGTGGAAGACTCTTAACCATTGAATTAACCCTAAGAATTGTTTCCTCTCATATCCTGACTGCCCTGGAGGTATTTCCAGAAAATACCAGGAAGATAGAATAAACAGATATCCCTATTTACCGCCAGTGAAATTGACAACCAGTGTGGTGTAGTGGTTTGAGTATTGGACTATGACTCTGGAGACCAGGCTCCAAATCCCCAGCTGTCCATGGAAATCCATTGGTTGACCTTGAGGAAGGCAAAGGCAACTCTGCTCTGAAAACATTTTGCCTATAAAAATGGGATAGGGTCACCTTAGGGTTCCATAAGCCAGAAATGACTTGAAGGCATACGACGACAATAGCTGTCAATAATGATGACAAACATGTAATTATAACTTGCCACCAAGGAGAATCTGGGCAGTTGGCACTTGTCTTTTCGATCTACCAAAGCAGTGGCCCTCCGAACTGTCTGCGCAGGCTCAGGAATTACAATCAGTACATATTAACAGAAGACCACGACAGGGAACCACTGTCCCAAAGGGAGGTAAAAGGTTTTTTTTTAAAAGAAAGCTTTAACAGAGGTGTGTGTGGGTTAGATTGGGTGAAGAAGGCCTATTCAGAGGTGTCTTTTCCATCATCTATCATATATACAGTATAGCCAGTATAGACTCATATAATGCAGTCTATATGAATCTACACTGACTATATAATGCAAACTGCATTATACGGCAGTGTAGATTGGCCCTGATTGGAGATTTGAATCCTGTTCTCCAGAGTCATAATTAAATGCATATTTATTTATTTATTTATCGTATCAGAAGTAAATTAAGAATACTGTTATTGTGTATAGAAAAAACCACAAAGTTCAATGTACATGATGCCTGCTCTGTTAGTAACTTTAGTACTATATATTATTGTATTTTAGCTATTTTGTTAGAACGTATGTTGTAATCCACTTTAAATCTTATTTTAGGAGAACGGTGGGGCATAAATCAAGTACATAAACAATATAACTGTTGCTATTACGTTTCAAATGCTATTTATATCTAGATATTGAAGTTTAGATGTTTGTATATAAACTACATCTCTAACCAAAACAGAGAAAGGGGAATGTGGACATATGGCAGCAAATGACATAAAACATAAGTGAAGTTTCAACTATATGTGATTGTGAGCAAGTTTGTGTTTTAGAGCAAACACTGCTGTCCAAAAAGATATAAACAGGGTTGGTATTGACTTCACATAGAGAATAAGATTTTTTTCCCCCCGTGTCAGGAACGACTTGAGAAACTGCAAGTCAGTTCTGGTGTGAGAGAATTGGCTGTCTGCAAGGACGTTGTCCTGTGGACGCCCAGATGTTTTGATATTTTTACCATCCTTGTGGGAAGCTTCACTCATGTCCCTACATGGGGAGCTGGAGCTGACAGAGGGAGCTCATCTGCACTCTCCCCGGATTTGAACCTCTGTCCTGCCGGTCTACAGTCCTGCCATTGCACCACCAGGGTTTCCTAGAGAATAAGATACAAGAGCTACACTTCTTTTCCTCTATTCAATTCCACGTTTTCCCCTGAAAAAACACTTTCTGGACCCAAACTGCTTTCCTCCAGGTGGAGAGTGTAATGAAATTCCATAGATGAGAGAGACAGGCATTTAGTAGGAAGACAATTTTGTGTTACCTTTGTAATACCTGCCTTTAAAGTTTCACCGGCTGGCTCCCTTTAGCAATACTTGTTTTTGGCTGAGCCATGTTTTCAGATGAGTCACGCCATCAGGATTTCTTCTTAGATCCTAGGAATATGAACTCGGGGAAGTAGGGTGTTTGTCATGGCACATGTATTAGATTCTAATAATTTTAAAGAGGAAATGGGCTGGGCATTTCTCCATTTTAATAGCTTCTGGGTTCATTTTGAAACCCTTACTGCTTGCCATGGCCTCACAAATGGAAGGCAATGACAATCCCCTCAGCTGTTCCAGTTCAATGTTGTCCAAACAGTTTGGAAAGACCTGCAAAAGATTTCTGATAACAGCAGAGACTGCTTCCAAGTAGATCAGTAGAAATGCCAGTGTTGATTATATGCCTCTTTTTATTCATTTTACTTTTCGTAATTGTTCTTGGTGCAACTCGAAGGATGAGCAACACTAATATGTAGTGGCATTATAGTTAGTTTTGTGTATTTTATTATATTACTAGCTGTACCTGCTACGTGTTTCTGTGGCCAACCTACCCTCCCTCTTTCTCTCTTTCTTTCTTTCTCTCCTTCTTTCTTTCTCTCCTTTTCTTTCTCTCCTTCCTTCCCTTTTTTTCCTTCCTTCCTTTTTTCCTTCCTTCCCTTCCTTCCTTCCTTCCTTCCTTCCTTCCTTCCTTCCTTCCTTCCTTCCTTCCTTCCTTCCTTTCCTTCCTTCCTTCCTTCCTTCCCTCCCTCATTGACCTGATAGGTGTACTGTGTCCAAATTTGCTGTCAATTTGTCCAGTGGTTTTTGAATTATGTTAATCCCACAAACAAACATTACATTTTTATTTATATAGATTATTAACACCATCACCTTAATCACGTATGTATTTATATAGTGCCATCAATCCACACAGTGTTTACAAAAAAAAGAACATGAAAACAGTTATTCTATTCAATTCCTCACTTATTAATCGCCCTCCATTAAATGCTCCAGGCAATTTACATAAAACATTGCATAAGAACGTACAGCAGTAACCATGTAGACTGTATTCAACATTAAAAGCTTTGCTAAAAAGCCAAGTCTTAAGTGCCTGAGCAAAGGGCCTCAAGTCGTGCATGGCCCTCATGTGGGGAGGCAAAGAGTTCCACAGGGCAGGGGCAGAGATGGAGAAGGCCCTACGTCTTGTGGACTCGAGGCGTACTTCCCTGGGGCCCGGGACATGCAGTAAGTCTAGTTGGAGGAGTCTTGGCGACCACTGGTGTTGGAGAGGGGAGACGCGGTCTTTGAGGTATGCTGGCCCCTGGCCATAAAGTGTTTTGAACGTCAGAACAAACAGCTTATACAGGGCTTGGGATTCTGTTGGAAGCCAGTGCAGATGTAGTAGATTTGGAGTTATGTGGCATCTTTGCAAGTAGCCTGGCTGCTGCATTCTGAATAATGCAGATCCTCCGAGTAGTCGACAGGGGAAGACCGACATACAAGGCGTTATAATAATCCAGCCCAGATGTAACTGTCGCATGGATGACTGTAGTCAAGGCTTCCTCAGAGAGGTAAGGTGCCAGTTGTCTTGCTTGTCGAAGGTGGAAAAAGGCTTGCTTACTAACAGCAGCGATCTGGGCCTCCATGGACAGCTGAGAGTCCAGAACGACACTCAGGCTCTTGACAGTAGAAGATGGATGCAGGGGGGCACGGTCAAAGTTGGGCAAAGGGAACACCAACCCAGGCGGGTGGCCAGGCCACAGGATCACTGTCTTTATAGGATTCACCTTCAATCTACTGGCCCGCAGCCATCTCGACACAGCCTCAAGACACAGGGTGAAATTGTCCGGTATTTCGGTGATTCCAGGCTCCAACCGCAGAAGCAGCTGGGTATCGTCCGCATATTGGTGGCACTCCAGGCCAAAACTCCGTACAAGTCTGGCAAGAGGTCTCACATAGATGTTATCTGGCCATGTTCCATGTTCCAGTAGCATTCTCTCCTGACGTTTCACCTGCATCTGTGGTCTGAAGATGCCAGCTACAGGTGCAAGCAAAACATCAGGACAGGAACATGGCCATACAGCTCGAAAAACTCACAGCAACCCAATCATTCCGGCCATGAAAGCCTTTGACAACATATCTGGCTTCAAACTTACAATCTAAAGACATGATTTTGGTCTGCTTTTCAGACAAATACTCCCTTTCCCCAAAAATGGCTCACATTGAGAAAAATAAATGAGAGCGAGAGAAGCAATGTCTTCTGCCACACAAACTAAAAAGACAAGACTTGGAAGAGATGGAGTGAGGGTAAAAGTCAAGGAGGGAATCCAGTTTTTCAAGGCCAGGACAATGTAGAAAGTTGTAAGCAGACTCCCTGGTAATCTTGCTTGGCAAGAGGTGCCATGACTGAGAAAGGAGCCATTCATCTGGAGGGTGGCAGAGAAAAGCACTTCTAGTCTGTCTTCCCAGCATAGTAACAGGCAGAACCAAATGTCTTCTTTCATCTTTGACAGGTGACCTTTGTCCTAAGAAACAAAGGCTGCAGCCTCCCAGTGGTTCTTGTTCCTTGATGGCAGCGATCCTTCCTTCCTTCCTTCCTTCCTTCCTTCCTTCCTTCCTTCCTTCCTTCCTTCTTTTATTTACGGTATTTCTATCCTGCCTTTCTCAGTCGAAACGCGACTCGAGGCGGCTTACAAATTGTCAGCAATTTGATGCAACAACAGCCATAAAATACAATTAAAAACATTTTACACAACATTATAAAAATCCATTTAAAAACCCATTAAAAACATATAGAAAGGATCCTGGGGTGATCCAGGAAATTATAGGCCAGTTAGTCTAACCTCAGTTCCAGGCAAAGTGATGGAAACCATTATTAAAGAAAAAATTACTAAGCACATAGAAGAACAGGCATTGCTGAAGGAAAATCAACATGGTTTCTGCAAAGGCAAATCATGTCTTACTAACTTGTTAGAATTCTTTGAGGGTGTAAATAAACACATAGATAAAGGGGACCCAGTTGATATTGTTTACCTTGACTTTCAAAAGGCTTTTGACAAAGTCCCTCACCAAAGGCTCCTAAATAAGCTCTTCAGCCATGGAATCAGAGGACAGGTCTTGTCCTGGATTGGAACCTGGCTAAACTGTAGGAAACAAAGGGTGGTAATAAACGGACACTTCTCTGGGTGGAAAGAGGTGAGAAGTGGCGGAAAGAGGTGAGAAGTGGCGTACCCCAAGGTTCAGTTTTGGGTCCGTTACTTTTTAATTTATTCATTAATGACCTGGATGTAGGAGTAAATTGTGAGGTAGCAAAGTTTGCAGACGACACTAAATTGTTCAGGGTAGTTAAAAATGAAACTGATTGTAAAGAGCTCCAGAAAGATCTCTCGAAATTGAGTGAATGGGCAACAAAGTGGCAAATGCATTTTAACCTAAACAAGTGTAAAGTCATGCACATCGGGGCAAAGAACCCCAACTACACCTACCAATTGATGGGGTCAAAGCTTTCGAGACAAACCAGGAAAGGGATCTTGGGGTTTTGGTGGACAGCTCAATGAAGATGTCAACCCAGTGCGCAGCAGCAGTGAAAAAGCAAATTCTATGCTTGGCATGATCAGGAAGGGAATCGAAAATAGGTCGTCAAATGTTGTATTGCCTCTCTACAAATCTATGGTGAGGCCACATCTGGAGTACTGTGTACAATTCTGGTCACCGCACCTCAAGAAGGATATAACGGAACTGGAAAAGGTACAGAAAAGGGCAACAAGAATGATCCAAGGGATGGAGCAGCTCCCTTACGAAATCAGGTTGCAACGCCTTGGTCTTTTCAGCCTTGAAAGACGGCGTTTAAGAGGTGACTTGATCGAAGTGTATAAAATCATGCATGGGATAGAAAAGGTGAATAGAGAAAAAATATTTTCTCTGTCACACAACACTAGGACTAGGGGGCACTCCCTAAAGCTCCAAGGTAGGAAAGTTAGGACTAATAAAGGGAAATATTTCTTCACCCAGAGGGTCATTGGGTTATGGAACTCACTTCCAGAGGAGGTTGTGACAGCGGTCAGCCTGGACAGCTTCAAGGCAGGATTAGACAGATTCATGGATACCAAGGGAATCAGTAGCTACTGAAATGGACATCCAAGTGCCACCTCTGTGTTGATGGAGGCAGGCAGGATTTCCCCGGGTACTGGTTGTGGGGGGTTCAGCATGGCTCTTCTTATGTTCTTATGTTCTTATATAATCACCAGTGTCTTCCTGTTAAATTCATTTTCCAGTAGCATCATCTAGCCTTTCCATGTTCACTCTTTCATAGCTCCATGTTTATCTATTACGCTGCATTTCCAAAAGCTTGTTCGAAGAGCCAGGTTTTTACTTTTTTTCAGAAAGACAGGAGGGAGGAGGCCGATCTAATATTCCTAGGGAGTGAGTTCTACAGTTGAGAGGCCACCACTGAGAAGGCCTCGTCTCTTGTCTCCGCCAGATGTGCCTGCTAAGAAGCTGGGATTGAGAGCAGGGCCTCCTCAGATGATCTTAAGTTCCTAGATGATTCATAAGGAGAGATATAGGTAAGATGCTCTGTGGCCCTGGACCATCTAAATGATGCTTGGGGTCTCTCTTCCAGTTATTCTCCTGTGTCTAGATTACTGTATTTTCCGGCGTATAAGATAACTGGGCGTATAAAACAACCCCCAACTTTTAAAATTAAAATATAGAGTTTGCGATATACTCGACGTATAAGACTACTACTCTTCCAACGCACACCAAATAATTTTTTTAAAGTATCAGATTTGATTTCAATATGGTAATATTCCTATTACTGTACCTACTTCTCTGGCTCTCAGATTTCACACATGCGCACCTGCACCGCTTCACTGAAGTCTTCAGGAGTGAGATCTGAGAGGCAGAGGAGGAGGTACGGTAATAGGATACAAAGGCGGGCCAGACAGGTAAAAGAGGTGCATTTTTCTGGGCCCAGAGCCACTCTATCTCTTTTTTCCATACCCCAGGAGCCCTGGACGCCCACAGCTTGCTCCACCTTTCACTTACACCTTCCTGGTGATGCGCCCCTTCACCTCACCATCGGGACCACATTAAGTCCACGAATTCTGATGAATGGATTTTCTTCTACTGTACTTGTACAACATCACCCTTAATGCTTTCATACAGTTGCTGCATATGGCAGGGATGCAGCCACTGGCATTTTTGAGCTCCCCCCACCATATGCGGTAACCACAGATTCTCCAATTCAGATTGGAAGTTTCAGCACCCGCTCTATAACATGACTCCAGGCGAATAAGAAGACTCCTGGTGTATAAGTTGATTCCCACGTATAAGATGACCCCTGACTTTTGAGAAGATTTTCTTGGGTTAAAAAGTAGTCTTATACGCCAGAAAATACGGTACTTGGAGAGGGAGTCTGTTCATTATTATGTGGGGCTTAACAAGACTTAACAAAGCTTCAGTCTCAGCTAAGGGACTAGAAGCCACTGAATTACAATCTTGATGAAAATCCTTTGTTTAGGAGAGTGCCTTCCCTCCCACTTTCTGAGGAGAGGGCATGTTAGTCCCACTGCCTCTCCTGTTTTATTGCCCAGCAAGTCTTCCTGAGATTGAGCTGCTGTTTTCCTCTCCTTTTTGTGCCTAGTTCCACCCGCAGGGATCCTCCCGTCTGCACTTCCTCTGCTTCTGTGGAGTTTACACCCGGTAGCAAGTCAGCTACTGCCTCCTCACCCACCCTTCCTTCAGGTCCACCAGTCCTTGCTCAGACATGTCTTGCACATTCCCGTCTTTTCATATTGCCTTTTAAGTCCTTCCCTCCCAGCCCTGATCATTCCTGACTGATCCTTCTTTTTGGAACCTGTCCAAAAGGTCTGGCTACTACAACATCCAGTGCCGACTCTTGCATTCTCCGGGGAGGCACAACTGTAACGACTTTTTATAATTCAGGAAGTCTTATTCCCTCCTGAGTCTTGTCTGTTCTCAAGCAGATTTTCAGGTCAATTTTTAGGACCACACACCTGTTTCCTTTCCTAACACTCCTGGGAAAAAAAATTCACGTTGCTACTTGTGAAGACGTTCTTTCTGCAGGGAGATGGATGACGTGTGACTTTTTGAAGTAAAGATTTAAATTCGTGTCCATTATTTAATACAGGGTTATCCTGTTTGTGGTAAACTGATAAAAGGCATTTATGACATATATGACAGTTGAAAAAAACATGCTGAACAAATTAGTGCAGCCCAATCATATGCATTGATTCGGTATCCACAGTTTCACTTATCCACACCCATAAAATAGCTGACCACTCCCTGGAAGTGTTTGTGGGCCACTCTCAGTTCTCCAGTGCATTTCTGTGGTATAATGGACCCAGGTATACTCAAAATACAGGATTCACTGTTATCCATGATTTCACGTATTCATGGGTTTTTTTTAATCCATCCCCCAGTTGCACTGTAATTATTACATCTAGTAATAAGATTGGCAAACAAGAATGTGAACCAGCTCCTGTGGTTATATATCCAGCTTCTAATCAGAAAGGTTTAACAGATAATTTTGAGTACACTCCAAATCCTTCATGGTAGATGGGATGGTTTACAGAGCAGCTGGGCACATAAAGCAGATTATGGAAATCTATTGGTAATAGCCTGATAACTTTGCTCCCAACTGCTTAAGGAGATCAAAAACAATAAGGTTGTACTTCCATCTTAAATTAGGCTACTAAAATGAGAAAACCAGGAAATGGTTCTATTTTATTTAGAACTGGAAAAAAGCACTTTCATTCTAAGCACCTGATTCTCCTGCCATTACTCCTACCATCACTGCATTGCATCTGACTTCCATTTTGATGGATTTTGAGCTTCCATGGCAAGAAGTAGATCCTAGAAGCTTGAAAAATGCTCGCCTGGGGCCAGGGCCGTAGCCAGGATTTTGATTCGGGGGCTGAGTTTGGTTCAGGGGCCTGAGACTGGGTGGAAGAGGGTCTACCCTAGCAAACCTTTTGTATTGTTATCCCAATAACCCCATTAATGTGGGATATAATGAGCATGGTGATCAGATCATGATATGAATAAACATAACAGTTTAAATAATGTACCAGTAAGACCTTTTCGCGGACCACCCTGAGAATTTCGGGGGGGCTGAAGCCCCCTTTCTAAGCTCTGCATGCACAAAGATAATGGAATTAGGTTTTGGGCACTTGGCTTTAAGGATATTGGTGAGCAGTTTTGTGTCTGCATATGTACCTCCAAGTCACTTGTGAACTCATGGGGACATTATGCATTTCATAAGGTGTTCTTACATAAGGAGTGCTCTGAGGTGGTCTCCCATTGCCTTCCTCTGTGATGTGTCTACAACAGGCCTACCTACCGGCTGTTAGGAATTGTGGGAGTTGAAGTCCAAAACACCTGGAGGGCAAAGATTGTCCATGCCTGGACTACAGCATCTGGCATTCCTTGGCAGTTCCCCATCTATTTATTTATTTGAGGTGATTTTTACCGTGCTTTTCTCCCACACCAAGGCGAGACTAACCTAAACATCAGGTGGTATTTAAAGCTTAATAGATATGTAGGTGGACAGCTTCACCCATACTGAAATCGTGTCCTTAAGTAAAGCCTTTTTGTTTTCAACTGTGAAAACCAGATGAGGGAATTTGGGAGTGAGACTCAGGTGGAAAATGCCCTAAATACCTTAAAGTCAACAGATCCCATCTGATGTTGAAAGCTTTCATGACCGGAGAACAAGTAATCCCCAGCACTATAGTCTATATTTCAGATGAAGGTAAAGTTAAGGTACAAGTTCTGGGGGTTGATGCTCATCTCCATTTCTAAGCCAAAGAGCTGGCATTGTCTGTAGACACCTATAAAGTCATGTGGCCGGCATGACTGCATGGAGCGCCGTTACCTTCCTGCTGGAACGGTACCTATTGATCGACTCACATTGATCGACTCACATGTTTTCAAACTGCTAGGTTGGCAGACCAGAAGTGGGAGCAATCCCCGTGTATTCGAACCTGCGACCTTTCAGTCAACAAGTTCAACAGCTCAGCAGTTTAACCCACTGTGCCACCGGGAGCTCCATTTCAGAGGAAGGACTGGCCAAATCATTTTTTCATATTCTTTGTCCAAGAAATTCATGGAGTTTCTGTATATCGACTTGTGACTTAAAAGTGCACACACATTCAGATAGGTACTGTTTTCTTTTGCAGCACTCTGTGATTCTAGTATGGGGCATGTAGATATTAGATTTTCAGCTATCTAAACCTGCAGCTCCTCTTTCTTTACAGAAATCAGCTAGAGGCTAAAAATGGAGTAGCCTCCCTTCTGAACATAAGAACATAAGAAGAGCCATGCTGAATCGGACCTCAGCCCATCTAGTCCAGCATTCTGTATCACACAGTGGCCTACTAGTTGTACACGGGGATCTCGAGCAAAAGGGAGGGCAAAACCCTGACCTGCTCCCGACCCCCCACAACCAGTACCCAGGGAAATCCTGTCTACCTCAACCAACTCCGAGGTGGCACTTGAATGTCCTTTTCAGTAACTACCAATACACTTGGTATCCATGAATCTGTCTAATCCTGCCTTGAAGTTGTTCAGGCTGACAGCTGTCACAACCTCTTCTGGAAGTGAGTTCCATAACCCAATGACCCTCTGGGTGAAGAAATATTTCCCTTTATTAGTCCTAATTTTCCTTCCTTGGAGCTTCAGGGAGTGCCCTCTAGTCCTAGTGTTTTGTGACAAAGAAAATAATTTTTCTTTATTCACCTTTTCTATCCCATGCATGATTTTATACACTTCGATCAAGTCACCTCTTAAACGCTGTCTTTCAAGGCTGAAAAGACCAAGGCGTTGCAACCTGATTTCATAAGGGAGCCGCTCCATCCCTTGGATCATTCTTGTTGCCCTTTTCTGTACCTTTTCCAGTTCCGTTATATCCTTCTTAAGGTGCGGAGACCAGAATTGTACACAGTACTCCAAATGTGGCCTTACCATAGATTTGTAGAGAGGTAATACAACATTTGCTGACCTATTTTCGATTCCCTTCCTGATCATGCCTAGCATAGAATTTGCTTTTTCACTGCTGCAGCGCACTGGGTTGACATCTTCATTGAGCTGTCCACCAAGACCCCAAGATCCCTTTCCTGGTTTGTCTCGGAAAGCTTTGACCCCCATCAATTGGTAGGTGTAGTTGGGGTTCTTTGCCCCGATGTGCATGACTTTACACTTGTTTAGGTTAAAATGCATTTGCCACTTTGTTGCCCATTCACTCAATTTTGAGAGATCTTTCTGGAGCTCTTTACAATCAGTTTCATTTTTAACTACCCTGAACAATTTAGTGTCGTCTGCAAACTTTGCTACCTCAGAATTCACTCCTACATCCAGATCATTAATGAATAAATTAAAAAGTAACGGACCCAAAACTGAACCTTGGGGTACGCCACTTCTCACCTCTTTCCACCCAGAGAAATGTCCGTTTATTACCACCCTTTGTTTCCTACAGTTTAGCCAGGTTCCAATCCAGGACAAGACCTGTCCTCTGATTCCATGGCTGAAGAGCTTATTTAGGAGCCTTTGGTGAGGGACTTTGTCAAAAGCCTTTTGAAAGTCAAGGTAAACAATATCAATTGGGTCCCCTTTATCTACCCTCAAAGAATTCTAACAAGTTAGTAAGACATGATTTGCCTTTGAAGAAACCATGTTGATTTTCTTTCTGCTTAGTTCCATTTCTTTATCTCCCTGTGGGTTCTGTTTCCCGGTTACATCAGAATGTGATGGAATTTAGGGGAGTGTTTCTGTAGGTGGGCTGGTGGACAGTGCTCTCGCAGATTTAGCTTGCCAAAGTAGGATTTGCTTTTATACTGAGGATCTGTATATTTGTTTAAAGACTGTAGAGCCTATGACTCTGAGCTGTGTGTGGAGCTACAGCAATATTAAGAAGAGCCTGGAAGCCTTTGTGGGTGGTCATTTATGTTGCCTCATACAGATATGAAATGTTGAGCTGAATACAATATTTCTTGACAAGGATATTCACATACGTGCTTTTAAAAATAAAATCTACCCAACATCCCCAATACTTGTGTACACACTAGTGAACTTCCATTCCTCACCATTGGCCTTACTTTGTCCCAATTCTTCCTTATTTTTATGAGCTGAGCATTGGGAAGTTAATACAGAGCATGGTAAACAGATAGAGGTCAAGCTCTGCGTGCACTACTAGATCATACAGGGCAAGGATCTGTTTGCACAACCCATCTCCAAGCTGTTCATACCATTTCTGGTGATTCCATCTGCACTTGACTGCTGAACAATAAAGGTCAGGCTGGGGTTCCCCTGGCTGTGCTTCTGGTCCCCATCCGCTTTGATTAGCTTGTACTTTGTCCCCCATCTCACCTATCCTGAGGTCATTTCCTCCTTTCCTCCATATCTCCCCTCCCTCTTACATTTCTCTCAAGCCAAAGACATCATTTTGCTGTCAGGGGTTTATAAAACTCCAGCCTTAGCAATACTTTCTCATTTAGATGCCTCTAATATATATCATTAGCAGTTCGCTTCTATGTATTCTTCCTTGTAAATGCCAGAATGCTCTACAGTAAGACCACATCTTACTCTGTGTCTTATGTTCCCCTGGTTGCCTTCCACATTTTCACACTCAGACACCTTGGAGGTCCACAGCAAAACCAACTCAGATGTGGAATCATCATCATCATCATCATCATTTCTTCCCTGCCTCTACTCACAGCTCAAAACAGGGCACAACCAAGTTAAAACATATGATAAAAACTGATGCAAGTGAGGAGTCCTTGTCACCCCTTTCCAAGCACACTATGTGTCACCAGTTAGTACAAAATATGTGACTTCATCACGGGGACTGGCTAATAGACAGTGTGACTGACAATAGTGTTTTGTAAAGCATCTTCCAATCCATTTAAGGTTCCAGTTGAAAGCGTTGATGTTGACTTTCAATAGTTCTTAATAGCTTGAAGCCAGAATATCTCCATAAAAAGTGTTTCCACATGATGAATCACGCACCACTGATGCCATAGGTTACAGGGTGGCTGCAAGAGAGAGAGAGGAGGCCTTCTCAGTTTTGACAACTTCTTATTTAAGTATTGCTCATGCCAAGATGTGTTGGCATATCTTTATCTGACACCAAGAGAAGAACTTTCTTTCCTTCTGGGCAATTTTAAAATGTTAGATTTTATTACTGTTGTTAGTGTATTGCCCATGTATCTTTTCAAAGGCAATTACTGAGGCATATCTATATGCTGTTCCATTTATCTCTGTTTTATTGTTCAGACATGCTTAGTAAGCAATTCTGGAGGCAGCTGCTGTTTACCTTTGCTGTAGACGGGCCAACACAAGTTACAGTAGGATCCCAGACTTTCCCAGCAGAAGCTTTTATTGCCCTGCTTATTGCAGAATCACTGCTGCAACCCAACACCAAAAGTGTCTCCAAATCTTCTTTCTCCAAGAGCAGTTTTAAAACCAGAAAAGAGGTGTGTGTGTCAGCATATATACATGTATGTATGTGCACAGTTACACCTGTGTGTAAAATGACTTTATGAAAAAGAGCTTCACTGTCAGACACTTTGATATTTGAGTTATATCTCTACTTTACAAGCATGCAAAAGATCCCCGTGATCATGTAAAGAGAAAATCTTGCTGCAGTGAAAATCCCTAACTCAGCTCTTCCTGGAACTCTGCTTTCCTCAAGACAGGCCTACCCCTTAACCACGTGGCCAAGGAACATCATGCCACATTCCAGTTTAATAAAATCTATACAACAACAAAATCTGAACATTAAAAATTAAACTATGACCGAGCTTACTTCCTGGCAAGAATGATCACATTACCTGCTGGCCCTTGTCACTTCCCACCAATTACGGTAATTCGGGGAACCTGTAATTCCTTCCCAATGCAAAGTCACCTGTTGGAGATGGCCACACAAAAATTAGTCCAGAACTCATTTGGATCTTCAGCCAGAATGCAAGGTAAAACACAATTCTTTTTAAAGTGGTTTAAAGACAAAAGAGCCAGTTGGGATGCAAATGTTTGCATACTTGGTGTAGCAGGATCCAAAGTACATACAGATTTTTTGTCCATATTTTGTTTCTAGCACCCACTTTTTGCTTGATATTTAAGCATTGTAGGTTTGAGAACGGTCCAGGTTAACTCCCAGGTATTTGGGTGAGCTGCAATGCTCCAGTGGGATTCCTTCCCAGGTAATACAGTGATACAGATACAGTGAAGACATCTGCCCTTGCACTTTGCTACTCTGTTGCTGAGTATGTATGTTCCACATGCCCAGTGTGGAACACATCTCACCACGCTAAAACAGTAGATGTGGCTCTTAATGAGACATGCTGCATTATCACAGGCTGTCTACAACCTACACCACTGGAGAAATTACTCTGTCTAGCCGGTATTGCGCTACCTGACATCTGTTGGGAAGTAGCAGCCAATAATGAAAGGACCAAGGCAGTGACATCTCCAGCCCATCCCCTGTTCGGATATCAGCCAGCACGCCAATGGCTTAAATAAAGAAATAGTTTTCTAAGATCTACAGAGATACTCACAGGAACACCTCAATAAGTGAGAGTCCAGAAGTGGCAGGCTAAAACGCAGACCTCAGTCCATGCCTGATACCAAATAAGAGATGGCCCCCTGGGCACACAGAAGACTGGGCAACTTGGAAGGTGCTGAACAGACTGCGCTCGGGTACCACAAGGGGCCACAAAGTTGAGTCCACAACATGCGAGTGGGGAGAAGAGCAAACCACAAACCACCTACTACAATGCAGGCTGAGCCCTGCCACATGCACAATGGAGGACCTTCTCATAGCAACGCCAGAAGCACACAAAGTGGCCAGCTACTGGTCAAAGGACATTTAATATAATGCCAAGTTTTTTTTAAACTTTGTGTTTTTTAAATACATTACAACTGTAGCTTTGGTTCACTCCTGATACAATAAATAAATAAAATGTCCATATAGATAGGACATCAGTCACCAGATCAGGAGAAATCCTATATCTCATGGTGCCTGTTGTGCTCATTACGGTAACATCTTTTCAGAATGAGCTAAACTGCTGGGATTCAGCAGCTAACCAATGTTACACTCAACTATGTGTGAGAAAGAAAGACTGGAATGAAGATTGTTTTGATTAGAGAAGTACCAGGAGTGTGTGGATAACTGTAGCTGGGACCTTGTTGCTGAGATTCAGTCCATTTCTTCCCAAACGTACATTTATAGTTCGTGACAGAATTATAATTATAATCCAGTCATCAAAAATCAGCACACAAGCTCCATAGCTACTTTAATTGCTATGTGCTTTAGAATTATGGGATTTGTAGTTTGGTGTGGCACCAACACTATTTGGCAGAGAAGACTAAAGACCTTGTAAAATAAAAAAAATCCCAGGATTTTATTGTATCGAACCATGACAGTTAAAAAGGTGTCTACTTGCATTAGTTTTATAGTACAGTTGCACTGAGCAGAATGCCACATAAAGTCTTTCCCATTCCATAGTGTTATTTTTCATTCCCAGTTTCTATTACAGAATTGGGCCTGTGCTTTCCTTCTTCTTCAGTTCAGTTTCCCCATTTCCCTTTTTTAACAGCAGTGAGAAACCACATGACAAGATCCTTCTTGAGCTTATAGCTCAATAGATAACCACAGCACACAGGGAAGGATGTAGAGAGAATGGAAACCTCCATTTCCTTTTAGTTTCCTCAGTATCCTTGGGACAGGAAGGGACAGAGGCTGACAGGCTGACTCCGTTCTTCTAGTCCAACTATCAGCACTTTGACAAATAAAGGAAATCCTGCTATCATGACACTGAGATGTGTTCTCACCTTCAAGCTGGGATCATTGACGTTTGCAATGCTGCTTGCACATACTGTCCTAATATTCCTAAGAGCATAGGAGGGACTGCAACTTCGCTTGCTGCACTGAATTGAAGGAGTTTGTGATTAGCACATGTTAAGGAGAATAGATTCAGCAACAGTATCAATTTTACACTGCGAGTTATTTTAGGATAACAGTAGTTTATTCACCTCAGCCTCTGTCTTGTTGACATTTTATGGGTGAATGAAAGGTAGAAGGGAGTTGAACAGGAATTGCCTCCATTGCCTGGCAAAATCAGACTGTGGCCTTGTCTTACGTTTACACCTGAGTGCTGGCTGTATATAAACAGCAGCAGGCTTTGGCATCCTTGGTGGACAATGATTCATGAGTGGCTAAAAAATTAGGTTGGGGGAACTTCTTGAAATCACTTAACCTCCTAGGAAAGTTCAGTGGGCCTGTTCCTTTGCCTGCAGGTGAAATTTCAGAGGCTACTTTGGATGGCATGATCGCCTCATATTGAAGTGCTAAATGAGACTATGGCTCACTGGAGAAACCCAGGACTTACCACTGTAATAACTGAACAATATTGCTTTAAGCCATCTCCTCCTAGGTAAAGTAAAGGTTTTCCCCTGGCATTAAGTCCAGTTGTGTCCAACTCTGGGGGTTGGTGCTCATCTCCATTTCTAAGCCAAAGAGCTGGTGTTGTCCATAGATACCTCCAAGGTCAAGTGGCCTGCATGACTGCATGGTGCACCGTCACCTTCCTGCTGGAGCAGTACCTATTCATCTACTCACATTTGCATGTTTTTAAACTGCTAGGTTGGCAGAAGCTGGGGCTAACAGTGAGAGGTCATGCCACTCCCCGAATTCGAACCTGCAACCTTTTGGTTAGCAAGTTCAGCAGCTCAGCGGTTTAACCCACTGCACCACCAGGGGCTCTTAACCAAATATAAGGGACTTGATTTTTGGATTCGGCTATTCTCTTTCTCTCCATGCATACACAGTGGTGGGTGGGTTGGAGGGGCAACAAAAACTGAGATGGAGCCATCTTAATTTCTGTGAAAGGCTCTTCCCCTCTTCCTCTAACCTCCCTTATATTGTCTCTTCCTATAACCCTCCCTCCCTTATTCCTGTCATTATCCATTAAACGGCTGCAACTCTGCACACACATGTATGTATTAGGGACCTATTATGTCATTCTCTCTTCTCCTAATATCAAAATGGAGGCAAGATATCCTTGCCAGGCAGAGAGGGAACCACTTGTGCTATCTCTTTTTTCTGCAAATTCTAGTTTGCAGCTTTGTAGTCCAGAGCCAGTGTGGTATAGGGATGTGGCTGTTGGACTAGCACTCTGGATAGGAAGGTTTGAAGCTCTGCTGCAGAGCTTTCCAAACATTTCATATTGGTGACTCGCTTTTTAGGCATACATCATTTTGCTATACAGTAATTCAGTTTTACTAGCAAACTGAACTTTAAGCCAACCTCTTGCAAAGATATTGACACATATATAAACTGTAATAACAAAATTATAAGGATTCAACATATCTCATTAAAACCTTTCATTTATATATTTAAAATACATGATTTATTGCTTTTTTCACATAAACCCAGGTTTCTCATTACCAGTTTACCTGTCCGAATGTATCTCCCTCTATGAGCCAGCAAGGAGATTAAGATCTTTGGGAGAGCCCCTGCTCTTGGTCCTGTCTCCTTTGCAGGTGCGGTTGGTGGGAACAAGAGATAGGGCCTTCTCAGTGGTGTCCCCTCAGCTAAAGGAAATGGATAAAAACATGGAGGTTCAACCAAGTATTCAATATAATCTATCAGTTCAATAAGAAAAGAAATAGTGCAACAACAAATTGGAACGGCTACAGACTTTGATATTGGATTGCGTAATTTTAAATAATTGGTTTTAAGGTTTTGTTATGTTTTAATTATTGTTTTAATACTTATGTTTTTTATTATGTGTGTGTTTTGGCATCTAATTGTTGCCTATATATGTAATGGTGGGGTATAAATACAGTAAATAAATAAAAATAAGTACTTTCATGCAATACAACTACACACTATAGACGGCACACAAATGTGTCAAGTCACACAGTTTGGAAAGCTCTGCCCTATTGGGTCATGGAAACCCACTGGAAGGGGGGGCTATTGGGCAAGTTAGACTCTTTAAGCTGTACAGGTGGGCAACAAATCTTGTACCAAAAACCTCTAGGGCAGTGTTTCTCAACCTGGGGGTCGGGACCCCTGGGGGGGTCACAAGGGGGTGTCAGAGGGGTTGCCAAAGACTATTAGAAAACAGTATTTTCTGTTGGTCATGGGGGTTCTGTGTTGGAAGTTTGACCCAATTCTATAGTTGGTGGGGTTCAGAATGCTCTTTGATTCTAGGTGAACTATAAATCCCAGCAACTACAACTCCCAAATGTCAATGTCTATTTTCCGCAACATTTGGGCATGTTGAATATCCGTGCTAAGTTTGGTCCAGATCCATCATTGTTTGAGTCCACAGTACTCTATGGATGTGGGTGAACTACAACTCTAAAACTGAAGATCACTTCCCACCAAAGCCTTCCAGTATTTTCTGTTGGTCATGGGAGTTCTGTGTGCCAAGGTTGGTTCAGTTCCATCGTTGGTGGAGTTCAGAATGCTCTTTGATTGTAGGTTAACTATAAATCCCAGCAACTACAACTCCCAAATGACAAAATCAATTCTCCCCCAAGCCCACCAGTATTCAAATTTGGGCGTATCAGGTATTTGTGCCAAATTTGGTCCAGTGAATGAAAATATATCTTGCATATCAGATATTTACATTATGATTCACAACAGTAGCAACATTACACTTATGAAGTAGCAACGAAAATAGTTTTATGGTTGGGGTCATCACAACATGAGGAACTGTATTAAGTGGTCACGGCATTAGGAAGGTTGAGAAACACTGCTCTAGGGTATGGTTGCCGTAAGTCAGAGTTGACTTTTAAGCACAGAGCAAAAATAAATTGACATAATAGGTCCCTAGTACAAGGGCTGCTCCACCAGTTATTCTCTTTGCTCTCTTGGTCTGCTTTCCTGTTACAGTTGCATGTGTGGAGGCCAATGAAGATGCCCCAGGGCCCTTCCACATAGTCTTATATCCCAGAATATCAAGGTGGAAAATCCCACAATACCCGATTTGAACTGGGCTATCTGAGTCCACACTCAGGACTGTGTGGAAGGGCCTCCAGTAAGAGCATTCCTTGGCAGCAATGATTTCTAGAATGAGCGAAATGAAAACACAATATCACTCCAGGAGAGAAGAGCCCAATACACTATCCATGTCTCTTTCTGTGTCTTTCTGTCTTTCCTACACACACACACACGGACTCACATACACACAGGTTTGCAAAATAATGGGCAGCAGTTCTGTTCTTCATTCTGGTTGGCCTGTGCCTTCGAGCCTTTCCCTAATTGAATGGGAGGGCAGTGTTGGTGGGTGGGTGTGGAGGCAGACATGGGAGTGGGATGGGTGTGCGAGAGGGACCATCCACCACCCCTCCTGGTTTGCCAGTTGAACTAACTGCCAAGGCTTTGCTCATGACTGGGCCAACCCTGAATCTCCCCGGGTTCCAGATTTGTATTTAAGAGTCTTCAGTGTTCATAATAAATGGCCTTGCGCACAATATTTTCATTGTTTCAGTGTCCAATCAAGCAGAATTCTTTTCCATGAAAAAGGCAGAAATTATATTTATACAACTAGCTTCCTTTTATTAGATTCAGCCACTGGAAAAAAAAAGCGCCTAAGCCAGAGCAGGAGGGACATCTGTGCCAGCTCTCCACTGAAGACCAGAGCAGCTCCAAAAACAAGTCTGGGAGGCTCTGTTTGGCTGGAGAGATTCAGCCCCAAAGATCAATGGCTTCCCAGCAGATACTGTTGATGTTCTTGCAAACATATATCTGCATTTTGGTCGAGGTTTTCTCACTTACAGGGCAGTCATAATGTAATAAATGCACCTCCTCCTCAGAGTAATATTTTTGCTTCTGAATTTTGTGTTGGTCTGACATGTGTCTCAGACTTATATAATCTGTCCTATGTTGCTGCTTATATTGAGCAACACTGGAAGCAGGCTGGGCTGTTGTAAGAGCTAAAAGTGAAACAGACATTCAGAGGCATGGGTACAATTTGAATGCAAAATTCAAATGTCAAATGTGAATGTCCACCTCAAATGTGCACTTTTAACTTGCACATGTCTCTTGGTGGTTTTCACTGGAGCCTCTTGAGAAGTGGAAAATATTAAATCTCACAAACTATTAATTGTCAAATGCAGTTAGAGGTTGAATATGATAGTATAGTTGTATATTCCCTAAAAATTACTATCTTTATATAATAGCTTTCAAAACTAATATACTAAATATTAGGAAATCAAATCTTTTTCTCAAGTTGATTCTTATTCTGCCGGATTTGTCCATCTTTATATTTGATAATTTCATTCTTAATAATGCCTCCTAACAATTAACTTTACATTTATTAATTTACTTCCTTTATACATTTATTTATATTCTACCTTTTTCCTTGCACAGGAGTCAAAATAGCTTGTAACTTGAAACAGACATTAGATTAACGCTTTAGTAATTTCCTGGCACCACCTCCCCACCCTGTCCTGTGGCTGGAGGCTTGGGCATGTGTTCCATCATTTTTAGTGAGACTAGACATTTCACATTTGAGTTCTTTAACAGTTCTTATACACATATTGTTTGGACATGACAATTTTCAATTTCTCAGATTTCCTGAAAAGTAAGTCCGGGGACAGGTATTTGCACTACATTTTCTATAGTTACTTTTTAAAATCATGCCAGAAGCAACTTAAGAAACTGTAATTCTGGTGTTGAGAACTGGCTGTCTGCAGGGACAGTTGCCTGGGGCATGCCTGGATGTTTTACTATCTTGTGGGAGGCTTCTCTCATGTCACCGCATGAGAAGCAGGAGCTGATAGATGGGAGCTCATCCTGCCTCATGATGATAAATGCAAATAGTTGCATCAATTTCTTTCCAATCTCTTCATTGCTGTATCTCCTTTTTAATACTCCTTTTACTTCCTTGCAATCCAACAGACTAATTGGTCCTTCCCAACATCTAATACATTTATTTTATGTTTTTGTCTTCAAATATGGTTAGGAATATCCTCCTCAAACCCAATTGTACACAAGTTTGCCCTTGTTTAATCAAGACTACCATTTTTCAAAGGAATATGTATTCTTCTTGAACCTTTTCATTAACCAATATGGCAGTGAAATGTGCATTCATCAATGGATCTCAGCTTAAAACTATACCTTCAAATGCATTTTGGTATATTCTTTTTAGCTGAAAACTGGATTGCAAAGTTTGAAGACGTTTGAAATCTGAAGGATAAAGACATTCCTGATCTGTATATCACACCAGGAGGTAAATTTGCATTGGAATATCAAAGTCATCAAATTCCTCAAACATTCTTATGCATCACATCCCTGCACTCCCTAGAAGAAGCTGCTATAAGGAATGTGACCAGCATATCTTATATTGTGCTAGGCGCTGCTCCATCAGACATAACCTTGTGTGTCCTGGACAACCAGTGGTTGCATTTTAAGATGTTTCTCTCATCATAAACATATGCAGGGAAAGAGTTTGTTATCAGGGTTGCACTGAAATTTGAAAAATGGTTGAGCAACATGGGGAGTGGGTGGATTGAGGAGCAGTTTACTGGGCTATAGAAATTTGCAGGCGTTGCTTCACGCCCTATTCTGGAATGTCAGCAAGTGTTCTTCTATTTCCTGGCTGTTACATGCCTGGCTTCCTGTGTTTCATAGGGTTTTCCTTTGGTTCTGGCATATGTGGGTTTCCTGTCCTGTCACAAAGCCAGATGGAAGTATATGTTATCTCCAGGAGATGTGGTGCCTAATTTTACCCCTCTTTGTTCATTTATTTATTTACGTCATTTCTACCCCTCTCTTCTCACCCCCGCAGGGGGACTCAGAGCGGCTAACATGGCAGCAATTCATGGCAGGGAAAACTTCTACTGTGTTGCTCAGCCACAGTGGTTGCCACCCATTGCACTCAGTGAGACAAGGCAGGGAAAATGACAATGCTTTTAGCCACCCACCAAGGGCACCATGTCTAGGGTACTAGATAGAGCGTGAGATCTGCTGGGATGGGCTGCTCACTGAAATGAGGCGGGAAGTCTGACAGGAAGAGATGAGCTGTGTCTCCAGGAGCAGGCCCCCAACTTGAAAGGCTCTGGAGCTGTGAGCTCTTTGGGTTCAGAGGAAATGAGATGTTAAGGAGACACCAATATTCTAGCTAATTGAGCTTTCCCATTATGCTGTCACCAGGCAATATCGCCCAATTCACTAAATAGCAGAAGTAGGATGAACTGTAGCCAGGGTCAGATTTACTTACTAGATTCCAAAGGACTTCTAAAAAATTGAAATAAACAATATTGTAAGAATGATGCATTGGTGGGAGGATAGTGCACACACTCACACTTAAATAAGCTCACACTTAAATAAGCACGGTAAACTGTGGGAATACCCACACTCCCCCCCCCCAAGCCCCCAGACCTTTTAGAAAAGTAATAAAAACTTACCTGGTCTGCATTACAAACCTCAGTCAGCTCTCCCAGCGCATAGAAATGATGTGCCAGGAGAGCAGGGGCAGTGGGGGGGGGGGCAGAGCAATTTTCCTCCCCCCTTGGTCTCCTAGCACGTCATTTCTACATGCTGGAAGAACCGGCCGAGACTTGTAATGGAAACTGGGTAAGTTTTTCTTACTTTTCTAAGGCGTCTGGGGTCTTGGAGGGAGGGGGTGGATATTCCCACAGATTACCGTGCTTATTTAGCCTAGTAAACTGTGGAAATACTGTCTGGACTGCAGGGCTTAATAAGCACGATAAACCAAAAATAGTGGGTTTAATAAACCCATTATCTTAGTAATTTGCTACAAACCAGGGTTTTCCTAGTTTGTAGCAAATTAATTTGAGACTGTCCAGAATGTTGTCTGGACAGCCCCTCCTTTATTGTGGTTACTGCAATAAAGGTCTTGTCTGACGGGCGCTTAGATGAAGGTTTAGAAGGCATTATCATCAAGTTTGCCGATGACACTGGAGTCGATTCGGTAACAACACTAAAAGAGCTGAGCATCTTTATCCTTTATAAGAGAAGGCTGAAAAGAGACATGATGATGGCCATGTATAAATATGTGAGGGAAAGTCATAGGGAGGAGGGAGCAAGCTTGTTTTCTGCTGCCCTGAAGACTAGGTCGCAGAACAATGGCTTCAAACTACAGGAAAGGAGATTCCACCAGAACATTATCAAGAACTTCCTGACTGTGAGAGCTGTTCAGCAATGGAACTCTCTGCCCCGGAGTGTGGTGGAGGCTTCTTCTTTGGAGACTTTTAAACAGAGGCTGGATGGCCATCTGTCAGGGGGGTGCTTTGCGATTTTCCTGCTTCTTGGCAAAATGGTGTTGGACTGGATGGCCCGCGAGGTCTCTTCCAACCCTATGATTCTATAATTCAGTGATAATTAGGGTCACAATAAGCTGCAAATGTCTTAAAGGCACATAACAAACAAGGCATTTTGATTTATCTCAGGGGAAATAAAAACAGTGGGTCCCATTGCAACCTTGCTTTTCTGAAGTGTCTTGGACAAGGCACACTCTCTCAGACTCTGGCCCCTTCTACACTGCTATATAATCTGAGTTAAGAAAGATGTACGAAACTTCATGTTTTTCTCAAAATTTTGTCCCTGTGAGCTTTTTCCTATAAGAGTTGTAAACAATAATTTTACCCAGTATGCAGACTGTATGTGTTCCCACTCAATGATGCTACTGTACATGAGCAGTTTCCTGCACAAGGATTGCACATAGTTACACATAATTCACATATTCCCCCTGGTTGCATTCAGTTGCACATCATTTACATACTGCTTTGTCAGCCTCAGCACTCAAACATCATGTTTCAAGTGGCGGAAATGCACTATTTCCCTCAGATAGGCTACTTATCCTCTCTGTTCAAATGTGGAATGTGGGGGATGTGCCTGACTGCTGCAGGACACTCTAATGAGCCCACCATTTTAGGGGCCCATGTCATTTCTTAATTCTTTGGAAGGTCCTGGACAATAGCGGAGTGGGAGGGAAGTTCTTATCCAGCCAGCAGTGCCTTGCCATGTGGTCACCCTTTTGTTGAAGGCTTTTTTCTTCTTTTTGTGCTTTAGAGCCTAGGCAGCCTCCTTTCTCCTCTGGAATGTGCATCTGTCCAGCTCTTTTCTTTTCTCTTTTCTCTTCTTGGGTAGCAAATGAACAGCAGCAAGTGGCAGCATCATTCTGCAGTGCTAATGTCCTCTTTCTACCACCACCAAGGCCAGCCCAGCATATTTTGCTGCTTGAGGCACATAACAAGATACCACTGCCCCCATCAATATCTAGAAGCAGCAGGATTCCCGCCCTCCCCCAGGATTAATGACATAGAGAGTCAGCATGGTTTGTGTCAAGAGGACCAGGCTTTGAATCTCTGCTTGGCCATGGAAAGCTACCTCAGGCAAGTCACACACTCTCAGACTCACAGGAAAGCAATGGAAAAATCCTTTCTGAACAAATCTTGCCAAGAAACCCCATGTTAGGGTTGCCTTAGAGTTGCCATAAGTTGGAAATAATATGCAAGGCACACAACAACAGCAACGTATGATGCAACAATGTCCATCACCGCAGCAGAGGGTGTGTTGGGCCTGTGTCCTCAGTAGGGATTCTGGGATCTACTGTGCAAGGGATTGGGGCAGCCACAGTTCATGAGAGAGATGAAACTTTTGCATATGTCTTGCAGAGACAGTGTTTGGGAAACGCTGTTAGGGAGGCTGGTTCTCTTGGGAATCAGACAGATAACGCACCTAGCTGTGCAACTTTGGATAGAAAGAAGGAATGTGCTAATGGGCAGCTCAATGTCCATCCTTCCAGCAGTGGTTTCGTTTTGCAGGAGTATGGGAGGGGAGTGAGGGAAATCTAGTTTCTGATATAGCCATGCCTTGCAGTTTGAATCTCCAGATTCAGGACAACTTTTGCAATTAAGCTTCATGAATTTCTGCTCCTGCATTTAGTCTCCTATGTTTCCGGTCTCTTGTGTTTTTGAGCTCAAGTAAACAAGTCTGGACTTTGATCTTTCTTGAACATCTTTTGGACTTATCAATTTACTGAAACTAGCCTGCTTGGATTTATAAGGAGCTTACAGCATTATTCCGCTTATGGCATTTGGAACATTTCCTTGGATTATTGATTGAACTCTCTATTTCTTTGATCTATTTCCTATTGCTTTATTGCTTGCTGTTTTCTTCAATAAAAGACTATTTTCTTCAGCTGGAGTTGTGTGTTTGGATTCTAAGGGCTCAGGTCTCTACGCTGGTGTGCGACAGGGTGTCAGACTTGTTTGGTTTTCCCACAGAAGGGAAAGTTGACTGAATGCTTCTGCTGTTCCTCCAGATCTTATTGCCTGCAGCAGATGCTTCCCTCTCTCTAGTGATAGGGATAGCGATACATCCAACAAATTATCCATAGAAATGGATGCTTTCTGATATGATGGCCTAAGGGTGTTTGGAGGAACTTAAAGTCGCAAGGGCTAGTTTACCTGCAACCTGAAATGGTGCACATCCCAGGCAGAGGGACACCTCCTCAATGTGTATTAGGCCATTGGCTTATACAAAGAGGCTGTCACTTTTACATGGGGCAAAGCAGTTTGATACCACTTAAGCTGCCTTGGCTCCCTCCTACAGAATACTGATATTTATAGTTTATGAGGTTACCAAGCTGAATAGAAAATTGGGGTACTGAAGCTTCCAATGTCAAGGGATCCTGGATCAGGAAAAGGTACCATAAAGTTCATTATAGCACATCTCTCCTTCTTCAATCTTCCAAACCTTTTAACTGACCCCCACCCCCCACCCACCCACACACAGTTATTTGCAGAGTTATATATTTACAGTGATTATGTAAGAGCGGGATACTTCTCTGTGTCTTCCTAGCAAACAGTGTTAGGGGAGGATTGCAGCAGCTAAAAGGTGTGGGTGTATGTGTTGCAGGACAAGATATGCCCTGTTTATGAATGTGATTTTCCTGCTTCTTGGTGCAAGGGGTTGGACTGGATGGCCCACGAGGTCTCTTCCAACTCAATGATTCTATGACTCACAAAATGTTATGCTTCCTCTTCCTGATCCAATCTGTTCATGAACGACAGGAGCCAGTCCCATATTCAACCTGGCAACCCTAGTAGTTAAAATTATCTGCTAGTAGTTCAAGGGAGAGCACTAGAGCTCCCCAGCAGAGTTTTGAGTACCTCAATAGACTGCAAGTTCAGTTTTCCATAGGACAGAGCTGTAGCAGTGAAAGTGCTATCAAACTGCTGTTTTGTAGAAAACACTCAGAGTGAGCGTCAAACTAGACATATCATTAAACAGGTCTTTGCATTAATACTGCTGGTTTTTTAAAGGCAGTTGTCATGGTGGGTGGGGTGGGTGAGTGAAGTAACTGGTAATTATTGGGATAATTCCCACAGTAGACATGAAGGGAGGGGGGGGACCCCTATTCTTCTTGCATTGTAAACCTAAGGAAAGTCTCTCCTTCAGAGGAAATATTTGCATTGGGAGGAATTCCTCACCCTGGTGTCAGGGAGGATTTCTTCCCATTGCAAAGAGAATATTCTCATTGCAATGAGACGCATGTTTGCCTAGACTTGAGTCCCAATGAGTTCAATGGGATTGGTTCTCATGTGAGTGTGCAGAAGACTGCAGTCTCCCAGGGATTTTCTTCAGGTCTGGTGTGAAATTTTCAGTTATTAACTGGGCGGGCAAACCTGGTGCTGTAGCTTCCTTTACTGAATCAATCTACCTGTGCAGTGGTCTTCCTACTTTCTAAATTCTTTCAATTTTAGCAAGATGGCAGTATTACACTATGTAACACTATGTTCCTGGTGTGAAAGTGTTATTTCCTGATTAATTGTGCAGTACTTATCTAGTGATGCAGCAGGCTAAACTACTGGGCTGCTGAATTTACTGGTCAGTGGTCTGAATCTGGGGAGCAGGATGAGCTCCTGCTGTTAGGTCCAGCTTCTGCCAACCTAGCAGTTAGAAAACATGCAAGTGTGAGTAGATCAATAAGTACTGCTTCTGTGGAAAGGTAACAGTGCTCCATGCAGTCATGCTGGCCACATGACCTTGGAGATGTCTGCGGACAATCCTGGCTCTTCAGCTTAGAAATGGAGATAAGCACCACCCCGCTGAGTCAGACACAACTAGACTTAATATCAAGGGGAAACCTTTACTTACTTTGAAATTAGTTGCTATACTCTAGAAACTTTGTTTTTGTGGCAGCCACAAATTATGTTGAGTTGGTTGAGACTCTACAAGATATCCATTGCAAAACTATAGCAAAATGTGCTGCAGGATGTTCTGCAAAAACTTTGTTTTTGTAGTTTAATAAACTTTTCCCATGTTTTTATGATAGAACCAATTAGGAAATTACATTTATAACCAAAGAAAACCCATTGTGCTACATAGTGTTATTATAATAAAACTTTGATAATAATAAAACTTTATTTATATTCCACCATACCTCCCCGAAGGGACCTATAAAGGCCTTCCATATATGTTGTACACAAAGACTCATTTGAAGTGGCTGATTTTGGGTGGTGCCACTAAGAGCTATAGTGCATTTCTTTTAACAATATAAATTAAAAATAGATTGAAGGCAGGACTGACTTATTGTTATGACTCCAGGAATCTTGGCTCTTGTGGGGGAAAGCCCAGTGTCCACATGGACTGCCAAACACACCAAAGAACAAGAAAAAACAATGTGAATGAGCAAAAGTCCACATCTGGTTTTGAAAAACAGGTATTACTTTTACAATCTTGGGCAATCTAAGGAAACCTCTGCAACTTGTGTAGAAAGATGCAAGAGTGATTTACACATCCACTTTGGCCAAAAAAGGAACATTTATTGCAGTCAAGGGCTGCAAAGACAGCCAGGCAATGTGTGTGTGTGTGTGTGTATGGCTCTAGAAATACAATTGCTCAAAGTTCTACATTTTTTCCATTTGTAGTCTAAGAAGACAAGTAAGGAAAGGTTGTATTTCCCTAAATGTCTTGAACAGACATAACTAGTGTGAATCAGGACAATAGCTTATGAGGGGCATCCAATACAACTTTGATCTAGGAAAACCTGTGATAGGCTCACCTTAGAATCTAAGTCAGAAGCAATTTGAAGGCACACAATAACAACAACACATATATGCTATTAGTTTTGTATTGTGTGTTTATTTTATGTGTGGTTTTAGACACATTGTGCCACATGTAAGCCGCCCCGAGTCCCTTCGGGGAGATGGAAGCAGGGTACACAAATAAAGTTATTATTTTCAAAGGTAGGAATGCGCTCCTGGTAAAGTCTCTTGTGGGAAGTAGATTGTGGAAAGTAGAAAAGAAAACAACTTTTGCAATTTAATATCAGAAATTACAGACGCTAAAGCAAAATGGGCTGCTCTGAGCCAAACACAATGAAGAAAGGAGATATCCAGATATTAAAAATCCCCTCTGCCACTTCTGTCCTTGGTTCTTATCGACCCAGTAGTGGGAGCTCCCCAGCTCTTTTGTGTGGGACAAAGCCCTGAGCTCCCTCCCAGTCTCGCCACCCCCTTGGAGAGCCCCATTGTGAGGGCAGGCGGTGGCACCTCCTTTATCTGGAGAGATTTGCAGCCTGACTTGGAGTGCATTCATTCAGCCTCTCCCTCCCACTGGGAATTGATCCTCTGATGAAGTGGAAAGAGCCCCATCCTTTGAAGACCCTCTAGCCATGGCCCCTTCCCAGGGGGGAGGAGGGGGAGCTGTGATCAGATTGCAGATGGGCTGCTCTTTGTGGCTTCTTCCTCTGTCTTAGGATCCACCTTGGAGGCACCAGGAGAGGCCTCGGCTGCCCTCCTGGCTCCTGATGAACAGGTGGCTTTGGGTTGGGGCAACCCAGGCCAGATAGCATGTCATGGACAGCTGCCTCCTTGCCCCTCGACCTGCTCTGCAACCTCTGAGCACAGGGATTATTTTTAAATCCACCATTGAGTTTCCCTAGAGAAGAAACAAATGGTTTCACCCCTCCCTCCAAAGTACTGCTTGCACATACCATACTGAATTTATGTACAGAAGAAGCAAGCTGAAGTTTCAGATCGGCATTGATTTAAGCATAGGTCTATAATTATTGAATCTATAGATGAAATGTCTGTTTACAGAATAAAATACTCTTTAAGGCTTTTTATGTAATAAAATAGAGACCATCAAGAAGCACATGGAGACTCATCTTGCACTAGTACGTGCGCCTCTTCAGAACCTATTTCAAATCTACATGATGACAATATTGTACACAGTGATCATAGCTTCCAATGGAACAATTAGGATGAAAAAGAAAGATTGTTTTTGTTTTTTCGTGTCAGGAGCGACTTGAGAAACTGCAAGTTGCTTCTGGTGTGAGAGAATTGGCTGTCTGCAAGGACGTTGCCCAGGGGATGCTCGGATGTTTTAACATCCCATGGGAGGCTTCTCTCATGTTGCCCAGGGGACCTCCACCAACCTTTTGGTCAGCAGTCCTGCTGACACAATGATTTAACCCATTGTGCCACCGGGGGCTGATGTGATTGTATAGTAAAGTCTCGCTTATCCAACCTTCGCTCATCCAACATTCTGTATTATCCAACACAGTCTGCCTCCCTTCTGGATCTACAGCTGTTTCAAAACATTGCAATGCTTTGGTGCTAAATTCACAAATATAGTAATTACTACATAATGTTACTGTGTATTGAACTGCTTTTTCTGTCAATTTGTTGTAAAACATGATGTTTTAGTGCTTAATTTGTAAAATCATAACATAATTTAACATTTAATATGTTTTTCCTTAATCCCGCCTTATTATCCAACATTTTTGCTTATCTGCCAGCCCATTTATGTTGGATAAAATAAGACTTTACTGTATTCAAGAAGGCTATAAGACATCTGTAAGGACTCACCTGCCTTAAGCAGGGCCGAGGCCTGCTTAGAAGGGGTTTAGAAATCCTGTTTTGGTCGGGCTGGCATCCATCTTGGAGAGGTGGCTGCAGCCAGCAACCATTAAGGGAAGGGAAGCCAGAGCAAGGGGGCATGGCCTTGCAGGCTTGTGCCTAGCTACAGTGTAGAGGCTGTGATTGGCTAGAGTATAGAGGGGGAGGAGTTGGAGCTGGCAGAGTAGAAGATCCTGTCAGAGAAAGTTTCAGTCTGGAGTTTAGAGTTTAGAGCGAGGCTGTGCAGACGCACATCTCCAGCCTCTGCTGTTTAGAGTCAGGCTGTAGATTCGGCATCTAAGCCTGAGGCAGTCTTGAGCAAGGTTTCTGGGGGAGTATCACCAGAGCCTTGGCAACAGAGACTGACAGTCTGTCCTAAGCAATTCACCACGTAGGAATAGGCTGGACTAGTGGGAGTCACGACTCAGTTCTGACCGCCCTTAGGGCCAGTAGTCATTCTAGTGGGAACGCTTGTGGAAGAGTGCCATTTAGAACTGTTCTTGTGATAGGCAGTTGGGTTTACCTGGTCATCTCTGGAGATAGAGTGACAGGTAGTTGGACTCTTAGACTGTGTGGGTTACGAGTAACCCAGGAGTAACCAGACTCAGGGAATGATCTAAGTGTTTAGATGTTCCAGAATTTTAGAACAACAACCAGCTAGTGGAACTATTAGTTGGGAGTTGGGAGACAAGTCCTAGTACTGTCTGTGGAACTGAACGTACCACCTGAAGAAGTAATAATAGCCTTTTAATTAAGTAACCTCCACGCTCTAGCACATATAGTAAATCTTGTTAACCATCACGCTATCCGTAGTCTATCATTGTTGTAACCGTACGCCAGTTGCCTCTTAGTAGAACCAATACGATCTGTGCCTATTTTGATAGCCTTGTTGTAGTTAATAAACACTTTTATTATTAACTTTTAAAGAAGCCTCAGTCATCTTTCGGTCTCCTCAGTTTACATTCTTGGTGGTGGGTTGTTGTAAGGCCAAACGCTACAGACACTTCATTTCTTTAGAGTGTTAATTAAGAGTAAATCCTAATGACCCATTAGGTTGGTGGCAGACTACCGGGAGTGTCAAATTAGTCAATTTTGGTGACAGAGATCGTCACAACATCCAATGAGGTTGAAATAAAATTCCTCACTAATTTGATAAAACACTAGCATTCAAACTTGATTGGTGAGTCCAGAT
This sequence comes from Anolis apletophallus, assembly GCA_030556195.1. NCBI lineage: Eukaryota > Metazoa > Chordata > Lepidosauria > Squamata > Anolidae > Anolis > Anolis apletophallus. The sequence continues at coordinate 57,933,635 of JARBWK010000001.1, forward strand.
AATAGTTAATATTTTCCCTAACACATGTCAAGTATTTACACAACAAATTTTAAACTGATCTGGTATCACGTAAAGCAGTGTTATTCAAAGTGGTAGCCACAGGACCAGTGTCAATGGAGAATTTTCAGGATAGCAGAAAACAGTTGTGGCCAGTTGGTACAAATATGGTGCCAGTCTCTGGCTTATTAGGAAAAATATGTGCTAGTCATCCACATCGGAAAGCCTGAGAAGTATTCTTAATGACCGCCGCATCTTTTTCTTCTATCTCACACACAACAGATGGTGGAGTGGTCTGATCATAGAATCACAAATCTGGAAAAGACCTCAAGGGCCATTAAATCCAACCCCCTGCTATGCAGGAACACACAATCAAAGCATTCTCAACAGATGGCCATCCAGCCTCTGCTTAAAAACCTTGTGAGAAGGAGACACATACCAAGACAACTTATTCCATTGTTGAAGAGCAATTCCCACCTGGAGGATTTTCTTAATGTTTAGGAGGAATCTCTTTTCCTGGCACTGAAGAAATGAATTCAGGGCTGAGGGGATATCTAAACTCCTAACTCACAGCTCACATCCTTAATTTGGCTCTTTGGGGCACTTTTTTCATTTTAATAGTATATTACAGGTAGCAATTTTTCCAGGAACACATTACCTTTGATGGACAACAAGGCTTTAAATACACACACACATGTGTTACTGAAGTATAGTATTTTACTACTTATATAATAAAAATAACATTTAACACTGGCACAGTACAAGTTTCTAAAAACAACGTGTTAGGGTTGAGCTTGCTTAAAGTGTGTTCCAGGCTGTGTGCTCATTGAAAACTTAACTCATGTGAATGAATTCCAAAGCAAGAATGCTAGGTACTAAATAGTCTTGCTGCAAGTCCACTATCAGGTGAAAAAAATAGCAGCTGTCGTCTTTCAGCTTGAAGATGTATGGAGGCATGGCTCTTTATCCTGTTGTAATCCAGAAATGTGGCAATTCTGCTGGCATTGTCCTGTATTGGAAATCATCCCACTTTGGGTCATCCCTCGTGACGCAGAATTCGCTCAGCCAGAACTTTGGTGTAAAAAATGAATTATGTCAAAGGAAAATCCTAGAAAGAGGGTATTAGGGGCATACGCTCAAATGTCATGCCTCAGCAGGATCATTTCCAACTCAGGAAGGAAAGGGAAGTAGCCGGCACACCTGGCTGCTCAAAGTCAGAAGCTACATTAGTTTACAGTCATTGTGTGAAGCTTAGCATTGAAATGGCTGATTTACTCACAGGTTGGATATGCAATGAAGTAACCCCACTCTACCAACCATGATCTGTATCTGAAAAGTACTTGACTGTATGCCAGCCAAAGCTGCATCTCTTTTTTGGGCAATGAGAATAAGGAAGAACTTCCTAACTGTGAGAGCTGTTCAGCAGTGGAACTCTCTGCCCTGGAGTGTGGTGGAGGCTCCTTCTTTGGAGGCTTTTAAACAGAGGTTGGATAGCTATCTGTCGTGGGTGCATTGAATGTGATTTTCCAGCTTCTTGGCAGGGGTTGGACTGGATGGCCCACAAGGTCTCTTCCAACTATATGAGTCTATGGCAGGCCTCAGCTAACCAAATCCTAGGAGCTCTAGTTTTATAGGATTTTAGCCTTCTCTGCCCAAGAGTGCTGTTGCCTCACCAAACTACAACTCCCAGATTCAATAGCATTGCACCATGGCAGTTAAAGTGCTGTCAAATTGCATTAATCCTTCAGCGTAGACACCATGTTAGAAATACCATGTGATGCTTAGGTCCTCAGGGGGATTGGGTTGGATCCTCTTTCTATACACACACATACTTTTGACTTTACAAACATAGTGAGAACTGAATGTATTGGTAAGAGGCTTCCACAACCCGGTGCAAAGAAGAAAGAATTCCAAAAAAGGTAGAACGGTTGGATTAGAAGGTGCTGATTGGAAGAAGTTCAAGAAGGTTCGAGAAAATAGAATAAAGGGCACAAAAAGTTAAGATAGCGGCAGGAGGGGAGCCTTGTGCTCTTTTGTATGTGTTTAAAGCAGACAAGTCCTCATTTGGCCAAATCCATAAGGAGCTTTGGTGCATGAATTTGCCTGGACCCTCAATTGGGACAGTGGGTTCGGGGTGACACACAGTGATATCCTCCAACAACATTAGGAATGTGCAGGCATAACAAACTATGGTGACCTATGCTATTAAGGGGGCAGTCTTAAATAGAGGCACTGAATGCCGATAGGTCAGATCAGACTTTTGTCATTCAAGGCCCAAGCCAGCGGCCTTTTCTCTTCACTTCTAAAACAATACAATACCAATTGGACACACTCTCTGGGGATGTATGGATATGCAGCAAAAAGGAGCTCAGTTTCAAGGTTGAACCAAATCCAACCAGTTGATATCTTGCCTCCCAAGAGCTGCTTTTCTTCCTGATTGGGAGGAATGTGCCAATTGTAAGCTATGGCAAAATCCTGTGTTAGTGGCACTCCTGTTGCCAAAGCTGCAGGAGCTGAACGCCTCCAGAGAGGAGGCAGGCACATTCCTGGGAAAGAAGAGTCTCTTCACTAGACAATGGCCATTCAGTGGAAAGGCTCAACCCAACATTGGTCCTGCGGCAGACGCTTATTATCTGCAGTCTATAATCAGATGAATGCTCCAAGGGATTCCAGGCTCTGGGCATAACAATGGCTTTGTGCCTTGATAATAGAGCCGGGGCTCCCAAGGCAAGCCTTATACCAATTGCCACTGAGAGACACTGGCAAGAGGAGGCTGGCGAGCCAGGGGCCTGGAGGCATCTCTTATGTTAGAGCAAGGAGTTACCCCATCACTTCCTGTGCACTGAGCGCATCTACACCAAGCATTGGCAAATTTCAGCCCCCCAGGTGTTTGGACCACAACTCCCACAATTCCTAACAGCCTTTGGCCCTTTCCTTTCACTTATTAAGCGGTTGAAGGAGAAAAGGAAAGGGCCTGACTGAGGCTGTTAGGAATGGTGGGAGTTGAAGTCCAAAACACCGGGAGGGCCCAAGTTTGCTCATGCCTGGTTTACACTGTAGAATTAATGCAGGTTGACTCCACTTTAACTGCCATGACTCAGTGCTACACAAGACCTTTAGCCTTATTTGCCCAAGAGTGTTGGTGCCTCACCAAACTACAAATCCCAGGATTCCATAGTATTGGGACTGGGCTGTGGTGCAGCTAATTAGTAGCCAGCTGCATTAAATCACTACTGACCGAGAGGTCATGAGTTCGAAGCCAGCCCAAGTCAGAGTAAGCTCCCGACCTTTAATAGTCTAGCTTGCTGTTGACCTATGCAGTCCGAAAGACAGTTGCATTTGTTAAGTAGGAAATTTAGGTACCGCTTTATGCAGGAAGGCTAATTTAACTAATTTACGATGCCAAAAAATCTTCCAGCAGCATGCAGAAGAATGAGGAAGTACTCCATCAAAGGACTTGGTGTCACAAGTGGACGGTGAAGCAGCAGCTCCCCCTGTGGCCGGAATAGAGCATACCCTCATGAAGCCAGAAAAGGAATATTAAATTGCCTCTGTGTCTGTCTATATATGTTGTATGTCTAAATGGCATTGAATGTTTGCCATGTATATGTATATGCATTGTAATTCGCCCTGAGTCTCCTGTGGGGTGAGAAGAGCGGAATAGAAATACTGTAAATAAATAAATAATGGTAACTGCATTAATTCTGCAGCATAGATGCAACCAAGATCTGCTTCCAGGTGTGGTGAATGTATACAAAACTTTCCAGACACTCTATATGTGCTACCTATTATGATTGTCATGTCCCTTAATTGTGTCCTAATAGCAGATCTGCTGCAGGGCACCCATAATGGAATACATTTTCAGGGAAGTGCACTCTGGAGATGCTAGGAAACTTCTTCTTTCCTATCACTGGAAATGGTTGAGCTGGGAGATTTATAGGCAACATGAAGAAAGCTGGAATGTGTCCAGAGGAGGGCGACTAAAATTATCAAGGGTCTGGAGAACAAGCCCTATGAGGAGCGGCTTAAGGAGCTGGGCATGTTTAGAAGAAGAGAAGGCCGAGAGGAGACACGATAGCCATATATAAATATGTGATGGGGAAGTCATAGGGAGAAGGAAGCAAGCTTGTTTTCTGGTTCCCTGGACACTAGGGCGTGGAACAATGGCTTCAAACTACAAGGAAATTCCATCTGAACATTAGGAATAACTTCCTGACTGTAAGAGCTGTTCAGCAGTGGAACTCTCTGCCGTGGAGTGTGGTGGAGTCTCCTTCTTTGGAGGCTTTTAAGCAGAGGCTGGATGGCCATCTGTCGGGGGTGCTTTGAATGCAATTTCCTGCTTCTTGGCAAGGGGTTGGACTGGATGGCCCATGTCATGAGGTCCCTTACAACTCTAGGATTCTATGAAAACTCAGAACATCCCACTCAGAAAGAGTCCATATATCGTCCCTTTTTTGCACCCGCCTTTGCGAGATGACTTCTGCCAACTTCTTGGCTTTTCTCCTACTTCCAGACTGCGTCCCGTCCCCCCAGATGCCTAAAAAGGTTCGTGTCCCTTTAAGAGGCAAGCCACACAGCGTTCCATTGAAAAAAAAAGAGAGCGAGGTCTGTCGGGATGTACCAAAAGGGCGTGCGGGGGTGCACGGAGAGCGGGATGCAGTGGAGACACGGAAACAGCCGCGTTTGTATACGAGGGGGAAAAAAGTATTGAACTCCTTTCCCCAGGAGCACAAAGAGTTCCCACAGAAGGCCCCTTTTGTCTCGCTGGGACCGTTTGGCCACCCCTTTTCCTGAAACAGGAGTGAGCTCGTCCTTTTAAAGGAAAAGCTGACTAAGGCGGCGGAGGGGGGAAAGAGGGCGGGCGGCGTTTAGGCGCATGTGCCCTTTAAGAAGGGGGCAGCTCCGTCCCGGGGAGGCTCTTGCACTTAAGCTGGGTCCAGGTGAGTTCTCGCAGGAGGAGAGGAAGGCTCTGAGCTACTTCCCCTTCTTTCTTTTCCCTCTTTGCTTCCTCCCAGCCCTTGCTTTCAGCGATTGGGGGGAAATGGAGAGGCGGCTGGGAGAGTTTGCCTGGCAGAGGAGCCCCTAAAGTTCGGGGAGGCGTCGGAAAGGAGGTGGGTTTGGAAGGAGGGAAGGGGGCTCCTTGCATTGCTTGCAGGCAACCACTTTTGGGGCTGATCTTTGGAGCCAGATCCTGGGTGCAAAGAGGCGCTTCCTGCCCAGAGATGCAGAGCTCTGCTTGGCAAGGCTCCTCTTTGGAGAGATGCCCTTGGAGTTGGAAGCCCATCATTCTACAGCAGGTATGGGCCTATTTGGGTCGTCCAGGTGTTTTGGACTCCAACTCCCACCATTCCTGACAGCCTCAGGCCCTTTCCTTTTCCCCTCGGCCGCTTAAGCGGCCGAGAGGGAAAAGGAAGGGCCTGAGGCTGTCAGGAATGGTGGGAGTTGGAGTCCAAAACACCTGGACGACCCAAATGGGCCCATACCTGTTCTACAGTGTAAGCACACCCTTTAAAAGCTCTTGTAGCACCTTTGAGACTGAAAGAAACCAAAGTTTTGGTAGACTTCAGTCAGATGCAACTGAGATTTGTAGTTTGTTGGGGTGCCAGGTGATATTTAGCCTTCCCTGATGGAGAAGGCTAGATATCACCCAGATCTCCATATCCCAGCACTGAGCTTTGGCAGTCGAAGTGTTGTCGAACTGCTATAATTCGGCAGTGTGGCTTCATCTGCTGGCTCAAAGGTACTACAAGAGCCCTTTGCAGATTGGTTTTCCAAACTTTGAATGGGTTGCTGTAAGTTTTTACGAGCTGTATGGCCATGTTTCCATTGGTTCAGTTTAATGCTAGGAGTGCCGCCGAAGGCCTCTTCTGAGATGATATGACTGGGAACAAACGGGAAGGAGTATCTCATAAGAGAATATTTGGTTTTTTAAAAAAGCCATTAAGATTGGGTTGCTGTGAGTTTTGGGGGCTGTATGGCCATGTTCCAGAAGCATTCTCTTCTGACGTTTTGCCTGCATCTAGGGCAGGCATCCTCGGAGGTTATGAGGTCTGTTAGAAATTAGGCAAGTGGGGTTTATATATCTGTGGAATGTCCAGGGTGGGAAAGAACTCTTGTCTGCTTGAGGCAAGTGTGAATGTTGCAATTGGCCACCTTGATGAGCACTAAATGACCTTATAGCTTCAACGCCTGGCTGCTTCCTGCCTGAGAAATCCTTTGTTGGAAGGTGTTAGCAGACTGACTCAACTTCTGAGGATCCCTGCCATAGATGCAGGCGAAACGTCAGGAGAGAATGCTTCTGCAACATGGCCATACAGCTCCAAAAACCTACAATAACCCAGTGATTCTGACCATGAAAGGGTTCGACAATACATTGGACATTATAGCATTCTCTCCTGACATTTCGCCTGTCAGGACCTCTGAGGATGGGGACCTCTGAGGATGCCTGCCATAGATGCAGGCAAAATGTTAGGAGAGAATGCTTCTGGAACATGGCCATGCAGCTCGATAAAACGTACAGCAACCAGTGATTTTGGCCATGAAAGCCATCAGTCTTTGAATGCTTTTCATGGGTCTTTGTTAGTTCTAGCCCAGACACGCTCAAATGCCTTTTGATACAGGATTCTTTTTTCCAACTTCTTTCCCCTTCCCGATTCAGTTTAGAGTGTTGATTCCAGAAAGGGGTTGAGAAGCATAGTAAGTTGACTTCCCAAGTCATTGGTGTCTGTGAAGTTTTAGAACAAAGGATGAGTTTGGGAAACAGACCTTAGCCCGGGGGGGGGGGGGGCGGTTTTGTGCCAAATTTTCCATTCCAATTTGTGTGTGTTATTTTACTCAGGTTAAGTCAGCCAGCACAGATCATTTTAAAGTGTGCAAGTCGAGAAAAGAAATCGGTTTATGTAGAATGCACCCTGTTACCAAGAAATTTCAATACTATTCTTTAAAATTGCTCAAGTTTCCAAAAACCGTCAAAACAAATACCTGTCAAAGTAAGGAAGGGAGGCTGCTCTTTCCATGCTTGGTTTCCTTAATGAAAAACTTCCTCTGCCAGGGTCACAGTGGGCTAACTTTTCTGTTTACACTTCCCCTTACCTACTGAAGTTAATGGAGCTTCTATGCAATCTGGATTCCTGTATCTTTTCTCCTCCTGGGTCCATGAATTTGTCTAGCAGTGGGTTTACCGATCTGCTGAACTTGCTGACTGAAAGTTAGGCAATTTGAATCTGGGGAGCAGGGTAACTCCCACTGTTAGCCCCAACTTCTGCTAACTTAGTTCAAAAAACATACAAATGTGAGTAGATCAGTAGGTACTGTTTGTGTGGGAAGGTAACTGCGCTCCATACAGCCATGCTGGTCAAATGACCTTGGAGGTGTCTACAGACAATACCAAGACTTTGGCTTAGAAATGGAGATGATCACCACCACCCAGAGTCACACATAACTAGACTAAATGTCAAGGGAAACATTTACCTTTACGCTGATGATGGATTGGAGGGGGAAAGGAGGAAAGCAAGAAAGAGAGATGGAAGAACATATTTTGGTTGGTTTTTTAAAAACCAACTGCCCTTTCTAGGAAGCATCTCTGTCTTGCTGGCACACTGGAAGCCCTTAAACAAACACTATTTTTCCAGACACGCGTCGCTGCATGCTGATTCTTGAGGCTCCGGGGAGAGAGAGAGAGGAGAGAGAGAGAGTGAGTAGGTAGGGTGGAATGAATTCTCTGCTCTCCCCAGTCTCCATGAAACCTCCTGCCAGGCTGTCTGCAAACTGTTCCTAGACTCAGGCTGGGAAGTGGGTTACTGCAGGTCACGGGCCAAGATCTAGGGTGGGGGATAGCAGGCATCTTGTGTATTGGGATATCACAGTGCAAAGAAAAGGTGTTGAGGCAGAAAAGTCAACAGTGCGGAAGTACACGTTGCCTAGGTTTGCATTAAGCACTTCTTGTCAGACTGGGCCAGTGTTCTGGGTTTTTGCTTGGCATCAGCCAATTTCCCAACTGTAGTACCAAGATTTGCCTCCCCTCCTGAGCAGGATAAAAACTAGAGTGGTAGTAAGGAAGTTTTATCGAGGCAAAAGGAGAGACTCGAGTGCAAGTTGAGTTTTTCAAGGAAGCATTCAGAACGGTTGGTTTTATGAAGTAGGAGCCTAGCATTAGAAGGACAGTGCCTTTTCCTTTTTGTAGCACCATCGTATCACACTTAACCTCATAGCTACAGAGTTTCAGATATGTATTGAAGGAAGTGTTTTTACTGTGCAGATGATTACATAGGAAATCCTGGAACCATTTTGCAGCCTGGGTGATGATGACACAAACCACAGAGCACTGGTGTGCATTAAGGGCTTTCTTTTGCACACTTTTGTTGGAGTTTGTTGGCTGGCCACCACAATTTGATACTAGTTTTGAGCTGCATTAACTAGTCAATCTAGATGTGGCCCGAGTTTGGAAAGTAAGTAGGGATAGCACTGGTTAGTACCTGGACTAGGAGACCATGAGGGAACTCCAACCAAGGCTAGGAAGGAGCCATTGCTGCCAGTCAAAGTTGACCAGATTGATCTTGTGTTGATCTATTCAGTCCCAGAAGTTATTTTATGTATCCTCACTGCTTCCTGATGTTTTCCTCACCTTTGCAGGCCTTGTTCTGCCTGTGATCTGCCAGCTTGTGCTGAAACAACTCAGGGAGGATGCAGGGAAGCGCTGTATTGGCAGCAGTATGGCTCATGTTCCTGGCTGTAGCCGGTGCCCTGGCCGGGCAGGACAGAAAGCCTGCGTTCACCCCTATCTTCACCCGCAGGCCCTTTATTGTGGCCTGGAATGTGCCATCTCAGGATTGCCAACCTCGTTATAAGGTCCAGCTAGACTTCAGTCTCTTTGATGTGCAGGCCTCGCCCAATGAGGGCTTTGTGGACCAGAACTTGACTATTTTCTATAAGGAGCGCTTAGGACTCTACCCCTACTACAATGCCCAAAAAGTAGCAGTGAATGGCGGTGTCCCTCAGAACAGCAGTCTGGAGGATCACTTGGCCCGCTTAGCGGTCAACATTCATAAGTACATCCGCTCTGAAACAAAGGAGGGGCTGGCTGTCATTGACTGGGAAGAGTGGAGACCCATCTGGATCCGGAACTGGCAGCCAAAAGACATCTACCGTATTGCCTCCCGTCAGCTTGTGCAATCTCGGCATCTTGATTTGACTGAGGATCAAGTAAAGAAGAAGGCTCAGTATGAATTCGAGTCATCAGCTTCTTCCTTTATGAAGGAGACCTTGAAATTTGCCAAGAGCTTCCGTCCTCAGCAGTTGTGGGGTTACTACCTTTTTCCCGACTGCTACAACCATGATTACAGCAAAAACCTGGAAAGTTACACTGGTCATTGCCCCGATGTGGAGAAGACACGCAATGACCACCTGGCCTGGCTTTGGAAGGAGAGCACAGCCCTCTACCCTTCCATATATTTGGAGGAGGTATTGGCCAACTCCATAAACGGACACAAGTTTGTCAGGTCTCGGGTTCAAGAGGCCCTGCGGATCTCTCGGCAACATCATGAGGACTATGACCTGCCTGTCTTTGTCTACACCAGGCCCACCTATAACCGTAGACAGAATCTCACCTACCTAAGTGAGGTAAGAAGGTCTTTTTCATTAGAGTTGGGAAAGATTGGCCACCAGTTGGGACTGGGTGTCTGTTTTGATTAAAGCTGTAACAATCTTGTGATGTTGGGAAGTTACTATTTTGGACTACAATTCCCAGAATGGAGGATGTGGACCAGAATGTTAACTTTTCTATGCTCTGTCTCCCAGCCATGTAAGATAATAAGTGTGGAGCTGCCTCCCTGATGCTGGAAAATGGGAGCAGGGTAGGAGGCTAGTTAGCCACAGTCCCAATGGCCTGCTTTCAACACCCTGGGTTGCACATTGTGAAAGCCCGTTGGCATAATATCTTCTAAAGCATTCCCAAATTTGTGGTTTAATGAACTGTTCTTGAACAGACTGCCTTTACTGTCGCCACTTCGTTGGTCAGTGCCAGACCACACAGAAAATACTTGTAGTTTACTGCCTACACAGTATCGATAGTCTCTTCCTGCAGAAGAATGGATTCATTCATCAACACCTTTGTTTTGTCAGACTTGGAAACATGGAAGCATGTATTGTTGGCATCTGGAAACTTAAGAAGTTGTATGTGAGGATGGGCTGGAGGAGCCAGCTGCTCTTTCTGTCATTCATCCGTTCTGCTTGATTCTGGCAACACTGATGTGGAAGAACTATACTATGAATGGTGTCTCCATTTTTCTAGAAAGAATCATTAGTCAAGCATATTGCTTTTGGGCTAGCCTCCCTTTTTTCAGGCACTGGAGACATATCCAACCAAATGGGAGATTTCACTATTTGTAGAGGAATTCAAAGTAGCCTGTCAATATTGTTACTTTAAGTGAGCATAGCTCTGGCTTATGAAAACATCTAGATTGGGCAAAGGATACTTTCTGTTGGTGAAAGAGTTTGCAAGTTCGGTCTTTGTAGTATCATGCTTTATGCAAACCCTTGGTATGCAAACTTGTGCCAAAAACCCATCTGTATTACTTCTGCTTTCCTGTGATTTGGGGGCTAGCTATTACTGTGAGGTGGAACAGAATTGTACAGGCAGCTTCGCCCAGGGCCTGAGTGTAGTAGGGAATAGTCTTTAGGTCAGGATGATGTTGTCATGTGGCCCTCTAGATGTTGTTGAACTGCAATTCCCAGTATTCCTAGCCAGCATAGTCTGTGGTGAAAAGTACTTAGGGTTGCAGTCCAAAACCATTTGGTGAGCTGTGTGATCCCTGCTTTGATCAGTAGGTTGGAATGTCTGGTTTTCATTCTTCTGTCTCAAGTCTCACTCCAAGCTGGAGAGACTGTCTGGAAAAATGGCCTTGTGGTTATAAATGGAAGTATTGGGGGCTAGGGGTTGACCTTTTAGAGTCTGGGAGTTAAAGCATTCTAACGTATGCCTCCCAACTGGGTTTATGATGCAGATGAGAAACCTTGCAGGCCAAAAGTACAGGTGTTTTGTCTTACAGTTCCTATCAGGCTCTCCCAGCATGGCTAAGAGTGGGACATCTTTGGGTGTTCATCCTTGCAAGAAAGTCCCCCAGTAGCAGGGAGCAACCTGCTTTCTACCCTTCCTGACCCTTCACATCCTACTGAGATCACTGGGCACTGATACAAGTTTTAGGATGGGGTCTTTTCTGTGTTCCCTTGATGTCACATGTGGCTTGTAAGGGAAGGTGTTGAAAGAGAGCTGTTAAGAAGCAGGTTGTCCTTCATAAAAGCCACAGGTGGTACCTTCATGCTTTTCCCAATCTGTCCCTTCCCTTGGTTTCTGACCTCTGAATCAATCAAAGAGCAAGTTTATAGTGGGCATTTTGGAAAACCCTATGCCTCAAAAATGCACCTCTTGCCCTTCATGTGGCTTATGTTTTTCCCATGGATGGAGTGAATGGTGGTTTTTATCGCTTCTGCTCAGAAAGCATGTAGATTGCCTGAAAGTAAGCAGTGTAAGTCCAACACTAATAAATGATTATTTTAGACACTTCCCGGTGAGGGTGACAAACTTTGGGATTTATTGTTCTAGCTAGATGACTGGTTGCGCTTTGCTTGCTCCATAGCAGACACTCATGATTAAAAAAACAACAACCAATTGCTTTAAGGCCACTCTCTGGCTAAAGGTTTGCTCCTTGCATACTTCCATTCCTTCTAGCTTGGGATGAATCTTTAGTATTCTGAGCTGTATTATTTCTCTTGGTCTTACACTTTGGGTATCCTGCAACAGAATATCCTGTTGCAGAGACTGGAAAGACCCACAAAAGCATTGATCATTTGCATGAAAGTTATGCCAAGGCTGAATTTGTGATGTTTGGCTAGATTTTGCCCCCCTGCTCTTGTGCCTGATTTCTAGCTTCACTCAGTTAAATTCTGGACTTTGGGGGGAACACCATTCCATCTGCTCCCATTAATGCCAAAGGACTGTTATCTTGGCTGTATGTAAACTGCCCCGAGCCTGCTGGAAGGAGCGGTATACAAGATCGAGGAAATAAATACATAAATAAATAAATAATGTATACTAATTGAACTGACTCAAGGGCCTTTCCATGCAGGCATGTAACCTAGAATATCAAGGCAGAAAATCTCACAATATCTGCTTTGAACTGGGTTATCTGAGTCCACACTGCCATATATTCCAGATTAAAGCAGATAATGTGGGATTTGATTCAGCTGTGTGGAAAGGGGCCTTAGCTTTTTTTGTTTTAATTCCCATTAGTCTTGCTTCACAGCTAGTAAAAAAAATACATTTCCCAACTTCAGACAAATATTTCTCTTCCTTTTCTTTTTCTCTGCCCACACTCTAACAATAATGGAATGGTAGTGCAAACAATTGATTTCTACCTTCTGTTTGTTCAGCTGGCAGTTGTGTCCGGTCTCCATTTGCGTAAGTTCCATGTAAAACTTAGAAAAAGTACTTTGTGTACTACAGTTGTTAACATCGCAAACCATACTGTTCAGAGTATTCTGGCAGCTGTTGTTCAAAAAGGCAACTTTTCCAACCTTTGGTCAAGATTAGAACAGTCCTGGAAAATTGGCTCATTGTCCTCAGATCCTGGCAAATGGTTTGCCTCTTGCCAAAATTATCATTAAAAATTTGACTATCCTAGAGTCTTGTTGAGATCTTTCTTTTCTATAGCTTCTGGATGCACATGCATATGCAGAATATGATGGGTTTGGCTTTTAGTGGCCTACTAGTCTGAATCAGGTGTTGGTCAGCCTACTCATAGGATGGTTTAGATGACAGGCTGTGGACTAGAACGAAGGGTGAAGGCAAAGAAATGGCCCTCCTCCAGAGAAAAGGGTCTCTTTGTTTTGCTTTGTTCCTGCCCCTCCTTGCCTTTGGGCTGCAGCCAAACCTCTGTGGTTCTCGTCAGCAGTTCTGCTGAGCTGTTCATTTGAGTGCTCTCTGTCCAGGAACCTCTTTCTCTCAGAGCTTGGCAATGTTCCTTTTTTGCAACTACTAGAAAAAGTGCCTATATTGGCTGGGGGATTTGGGGAACAGTGGCCACCAAAGTCGCTTTTCCCAAACTTTGTTCCTTGAAAGAACTTGCTAGATCAAGTTGCTTTCCTTGGCTGCCTTTGCCAGATCACGGTTGTGAAATGGCCTATGAACAGGGTGTGCAGAGGGCTGGGTGAGACCAGGTGCATACTGCCTCTTCCCACCTGAGCTCTCAGGAAGACATAAATATGTGCCGTGAGATGCCAGAGGCAACCTTCTGGAATTTATCACCTTGTGCTGAATTGCACAAGAGCATCACATACATTAATATTGGCACAGCTACATCCAGACTGTGTAGAGAATTACACCAGAGCACAGGGAAGCGTTGAGAAATGCATTGTTCTATGCAAAGGAACCTGGGCTCAACCTAATGGGCATAACATGTCTTCTTAGGAAATGATAATCACTGTATGAAGCATATTCTTCTACAGTAGCATTTCAAGGGATGACTAGCAAAGACTGCATGCTTTGCCTAATTGTGTCCAAGCAATGATTTTCACTCTTCCTTTACCAAAATGTGTTGCCTAATACTGACATAACAATGCTCTAACTGCATATCTGTATGACAAACTGAAATAGTCCTTCCTCAAATGCCATGGAGTAGGCATGGACAAACTTCGGCCCTCCGAGTGTTTTGGTTTTCAACTCCCAGAAATCCCAGCCAGCTTACCGGCTGTTAGGAATTGTGGGAGTTGAAGTTCAAAACACCTGAAGGGCTGTATGTCAATGCTTGCCATAGCGGACCTGCTTGGTCAGTTTAAAAAGTATGTTTTGAAAAACAAATGGACTTTTATTTCCACCATAAATTGTCATCAATGCTTTCTACTTTTTTTGCATAAAGAACAGGAGCTATTCAGTCATATATTCAGAATATATGACTTCTGAGCTAGGGCATATCCTAATGATCGCTGGGTAATCTGTCCTGACATCCTTCAACATTTTCTTCCAGATGGACTTGATCTCCACGATTGGAGAGAGTGCTGCCTTGGGAGCAGCTGGTGCTATTTTCTGGGGAGATGCAGAAGATACCAAAAGTCGGGTATGTAATGTCTTTTGCCCCCTAGAACAGACTTCCTTCCCATGGATAGTAGTGTTTTTTTTATTTTTAAAAAAACCCTTTTTGATGCCTTTTCTGTCATGGGGGGGGGGTCTTCTCTGTTTCATTAGATGCAAGGATAGAAAAATGCCCCTCTTGGTGTGTTATGAACATAGTGGCCAATAGCTAGTTTCATTTTAATGTTGGAAGCGTGGGCTAGGTTTGGCTCTATATCTCATGCTGAAAAAGTCACTAGTGTATTGGAGGGGCAGGACTTGAGGGACAGTTAGTCCTAAACCCTGTGAAGATGGATATGAACACTCTGTACATCAGCAGCCCCCCCCCCCCTTCCCAATTATTCTACAGCCCATAGCACTGAATTTCTGCCCGTAGTATTTATTTAATGTTTCTATCCTGCCTTCCTTCTAAGCAGAAAAAAAATCTTTGCTTCCCACTATGTTAACTTTAGTACAGCCTTGTAAAGTAGCTCAGGCAAAAGAGCGGGACCTAGCCGAGGATCCTCTTATGAGTTTCTTGGCTTATTGGAGACTGGAATGTGGGCTATCCAAGTCCTAGTCCAACATCTTAACCACCACGGCTTCACACTGTCTCAGTACCAAGTGCTGAGAGCAGTGCAGTGTTACGTTTGAAGTTCAGTAATTGTGCTCTCTGGAGGGCAATTCTTTCAAACCTGAAAGGATATTAACAACAGTAACTGGATTATGTCATGGGTGTCTGTTGAACTCCAGCAATTACGACTGAAACTGAGCAGGTCTGAATCTAGTCAGTGTCTGCATGGAAGACCACTGGGGAGCCCCCAGGTACGTTCCATTGAGTTGCTTGACAAAAGAAAGTTGGGATATACGTCAACTGAATACACTTAACGTTTTGTGATCAGAAAACTGGAAAATGCTGGATAAAGCAGAAATCCTTTGTGTAGCAATCTGGGAAAAGTCTCACTGGAATTTCTAGAAATTGTTTCCAGTGAAGCATGCATAGTTATGAGCTACATGCTATTCTCTTATGAGAAATCTGGATTTCTCTGGATTGTGGGATATTGAAATTTCTTTTTAAACATCTTCATTGGACCGTCCTCCCTCCCAAATTATCCCTAGGTGTTAAATAACACAAGCCAACAAAATCAAACTTCTTGTAATAATCAGAAATGAGAGTAGCACAGTTTAAATCTGATATCAATTAGATTCTATTGATATCGGTGCATGGATGCATTAATTATTGGAGTAGCCTCATTGCAAAAGCTACACATGATAGAGAAAAAAACCCACAGATCTGAATTCAATGCAAAAAAAACCACTATAAGAATCTGGATGTTGTAGGGTTTTCGGGTTGTACGGCCATGTTCTAGAAGCATTCTCTCCTGATGTTTCACCTGCATCTGTGGCAAGCATCCTCAAAGGATGCTTGCCACAGATGCAGGCAAAACGTCAGGAGAGACTGCTTCATGGCCGTACAACCCGAAAAACCTACAACAACCCAGTAATTCCGGCTATGAAAGCCTCAGACAATACACTCTTTAAGGATGATCTAAAACTATATCTGATGAAAACTATTTGTTGACTTGTGTAATAAAAGAGGAACCTTGAACCAACTCTTATTTCAACTACATCCATGAGTTTAGGTCTCTGTCTGTTTGTCACTTGCTTTTAGCCTTGTGGTAGTTGTTCAATCAGAATCATCTTTTCTTTAGGAAACCTGCCAGGTGCTTAAAAACTACATGGAAGAGAACCTAGGCCGTTACATCGTCAATGTGACCACAGCGGCTGACCTCTGCAGCCAGTCTCAGTGCAATGGCCATGGGCGCTGCCGCCGACGCCAAAGTGATGCCAACGTCTTCCTGCATCTCAACCCAACCAGCTTCAAGATCCTTCGCAATGAACCCGGTATGCAGGCACCACTGCTGGAGGCCAGAGGGAAGCTATCTCAGGGAGACATGGAATTCCTACAGGGCAACTTCCAATGCCATTGCTACCAAGGTTGGCGGGGGGAAGGATGTGAGGAGCAGCTGAACCCACCGGGTGGTGGCCCTGGCCTTTCCTGGAACCTGGGACTCCAGTTGCTGATGACTCTCCTACTTCTGGCCTGTTTGCACTAGGGCCGCCTCTAACTGGAATCAGAGTGCTGTGCAAATGGGTTCCTGATGCATAGAGTGGGGAGCAAGGTGGGATGTGGTAGGCAGTGAAGATTAGCCAGAAAAGGGTGACATAGGAGTGATTTGGCCTCTCGGGGTTTTTTATATTTTTATTTAGCAGTGATGTAGCAGACCTACTATTTAAAAGACTGTCCTACCTCTCTCATGTGTGCCACTGGCCTTTGAGAGGCTGAAGGGACCCTTCTGCCCTCCCACAGACAGTATCTCTGTTCACAGGCAGATAGGCGACTGTAAGACAAGACGGTTGTAGTGATGGTGGAGTGCTGACTTGAAGCATTACCTGGTTTACCTTTCTCCCTATTGCCCCTGGTCTTGGGCTGTCCAAAAGTGCCTCTGAGAGATAAGAACTGACTTGGTGCCTTGGATTAACTACCCAAAGGGAAAACAAGACTTGGAGAATGAGACAAGTCTAAAAGACATTGGAGACCAGGGAGATGGGAAAGAAGGGAACTGAATGTCTGTGTCCATCATCTTCAGACTTTTTTGAGAGAGAGTGAGAAGTCTGGGTCTAGACTGCAAAGACTGATGAAAGAAGTGCTTGGCTCTTCTGTTATAAGGAGGGATGGAGTCACCATTATAAAAAATGGAGCACAGACCTAAGGAGAGGAACATGGTGGGTTTGATGGAGCTGCTGTAGTGAGGAGAAATTGCTGCTGTTATGTGTCTCTTTAAGGTGCAGGACAAGTACTGCTCAGTCAATAGGGATTTTCCTAGAGGGCAGCAAGCATTGGAGGGAAAATACCCTTTTGCTAACTGGTGGATGGGTGAGCAATGTATTTTTTTTAATTGCCTAGATAAAGACATTCATGCAATTGTCATGCCCTGTCCATGCGCGTGTGTGGCCAGTGCTCAGTCAGAACCCTGCATCTGTTACGGGAAAACCAAAAAGTTTTACCTCAGAAAAATTAAAGACACACAGAGAAAATCATTGGTGTTCTTCATTGTGTGTTAATTGCCCCGAGGTCGCTGCTGCTCCACTTTGTCCCTGCCAATAAGGAAACTGCATCTGTGAGCAATATTTACCTTCAGACCCCAATAACAAATTGGTGTGCTTTCAGGGGATCTCTGTGTGGCTTGTTCTCTTCACCATAGAAGTGTGGCTTTTGCTGGTACTGGTATTTCTCCAGGGAGAATGCTCTGACAATTGTGCCCGAATTAGATAATTTCCTATGTCTGGCTGTGTCATTAATTTTCTAGCCTCTGGTATGACCCCCCCCCCCCAAAGTAGACCAAATGAGATGGCTCGTTCTCTTTTTGTAGAGATGCTGCTTCCTAATCTGGCCTTCAGCGTTCCCAGAGCTCGTAAAATTTACTTTATCCAGAGTACAGTTCTTATAACCTGCCATCCAGCTTGGCCAAAAAGTATATTTTCCAAGCTTTGAGCTCTCCTTTTCCAACTTTGCTTGAGTATGAAGGAGCTACCTCCTGATCCAGTGTTCCTGGTCCCCATACTCTTGTTTCTCTTCAGATTGAATAAGTCACAGAGACCTAGTTGGCAAAACCAGGCTGTTGCAACAGCAAGACAGAAGCCCCTAGGCTTGATAGGAGCAAATCAATGTATGCCACAGGAAAGGGAAGAATGGGATTGGCTTGTTCCCATCCACTCATTTCCTTCCAAAATGGAACTCAGATTCTCCTTTGTGAGGTACCATAGGTCTTTTGCTGCCTTGTTCTTTCCCTCAATTGAGATAGGTTTGGGGGTCAGTTGTCTTCTCCTTTGGCTGCATATTCCTTGACTGCCTCTAGCTTGGTCATCTCCAAGAGTGGCGAAAAGAGGTTGAGGCTCTATGAGTAGTCTTGGAGCACTGCCTGAGATGCTGAGCCAAATGCAATTTTGATACTCCACGAGGTCCTGTCTTCATTGGGCTGCTAGGCCAACAGAATGGTCACTGAAGTAAGACATCTGCCTTTTAAACCCACTGGAAATGCCACAAGGCAGAGTTAAAACATGCACTGTTTTTTTGTCCTTCTTGATCATTGGTACTGAGGGAATAGAGAAGTCCTTCATCCTTGGTCAGACTCAGGACTTTAGGGGAACCTAAGCAGATACATGCTGGATCAAAACAAGGGCTTCGCATCATTTGGACTTGTCAAGCTGTAAGCAACAGCTAAGTCCTTGGGTTGTTGTAGGTTTTTTTGGGCTGTTTAGCCATGTTCTAGAAGCATTCTCTCCTGATGTTTCGCCTGCTCTTTACTCACACTGTTTCTATTCTTCTTGCTTGAGATCACTAATTTGGGATTTGCTGCCAGTGTGTAGCTTTCTACTGGTCTAACTTCTTTTAAAACTTTCAGGCTATTGCTTTTTCTCTTCCTGAGCTGGCCATTTCCAGAGGCAGGCTGAATATGTTTTTTTAAAATGAAGGACAAGAGTTTATGAAAACAAAATTCTTGGTTTGGGTAAGTATCTGTTTGCAGCAGGGTGAGGGAATAGTTTGCAGCTATGATAAATGTGGGCCTACAGCACCTAGGAAGGGTTTAAGAGAGAAGGCAGGCACCTCTCTTGGAAAGTGTGCTCTCTTTTGGAGTATCTTGTTGAAGTTGATGGGAAGAGTATGACATGGGCAAACTTGGGCCCTCCAGGTGTTTTGGACTTCAACTCTCACAATTCTTAACAGCCTACCAGAGGGCCCAAGTTTGCCCACGTCTGGTATAGTTAGTCTGTTTAGTTGGCCTGGCTACCTTAAAGTGGTCCTATACCTAGGGAGAAAATGGGTCGAGGAAGATTACACTGTGTGTGTGTTTGTGTGCACTCCTGCACACACCATAGCGGGCACTGAGCCTGTCACGCCAAGTAAAACTCCTGCTTAAGAAATCCCAAGCACCGAGAATACGACGTCTTGTCTGCAAAAACAAGTGCTTCCTTAAAAAGTTCCTGGGCACAGAGGAATGTGGCTAGCTCTGGAGTGTGGTGTGGTTTCTGTGCACAACAGTCCCCTGGAGAAAGTGCAGAAAACGGGAAAGAAGCCTGAGCCAGCTTGAAACCGCAGCCTCTGTAGGAATGTGTGAGGGGCGTGCTTTGATAGGAGCATTATTTTACTAGCGAAGTTCAACCAGGGCTGCTCTTTTATTGATCCCCTTGAATGGGAAGAAAATGGATGTACTCTTTCTTTGTTTCCCTATTCCTTGAGATCTTTAGCCCATTGCCACCCAGTCCTTGATGCAGTGGGGCAGAAAATGTTTGGGAACGTAAGGGGCAAAGAGAACATTTCTCACAAGTTTTTTTAAAAATCCAGTCAAGATTTAAGTAATTGGACGAATCTAGTGCCACATTATGTTACTACTGTTAAATGAGTTAGAGAATTACTAACAGTTGCTGCTGAGGAAAGCTTCATGGGTCAAATTCAGCCAGTGGGTGGCAGATGGCTTGATCTGCCAAGCATGAGTCCCACACACTTTGCCTTGCTTTCTGCGCTCACTGACTCATTTTGGACAAGGATGCTTTGCCAAGGATTAAATCTGGAAATTATCAACTAGCCTCTTCAAACTATTATGGAGATGGGAGATTGTGTTGTTAAAATTCAGGTTAAGGACACTATAGCTCTCCATTGTGAGTTGGAGAAAAATTAGAAAGAGTGGTGCTGGTCAAAGCTTCTGCCACAGAAGGGTCATGACTCAGGAGGGGAAGATGCCGGCTGTTCCTTTCCATCCAAGTAGGAGAGCACCCTCTAGTGCTTCAAGAGAAGCCAGCAAATCGAAAGCCCATTTGTTCTCTTCCTCTGAGGACATTGTGTACAAAATACCAGTACAATTGCTTGCTAATGTCATATAAATATGCAGATGTCTCTCATTTCAGTAAAACTACAGGCCATAGAAACCTTGGGAACACCATATATGAGATCTCATATATAAATTCTTCCATGGTGCTGCTGATCCAATGTCTCTGTGCCCCTTCTCCAAAATCTTTTTCCCAGGATCAGGCATGTGTTTCCTTCCCAGTAATTCTCCCTTTGATCCCTTCCCCTTTTCTTTCACAGACTCTGAGCTTTTCCACATATTTCCATATATTCAAGACATTGGAACAGAAAACTGTTTTCTTTGCTTTATTCTCTTTCGTCATGTTGATTGCACGGTTCTCTCTCACCAGGTCTGGATATACTTTGTGCTGTCAAGTTCCACCTCTAGGTTCTAATCAGACTCTAATTAGTCCGTCTTTGTTTTAAGACCATGCCAAATTCAAAAAGAGAACTGTTGTTTAAAATACTTTTTCCCTTTAAGAACATTTCCTAAAAGCCGAGTGAAGTGGTTGGGGTGTGTGCTATGAGTTCTTTAAAGTAGTCTGAAAGTTTGTGAGAACCAACCGAACTATCCATATTCAAATTCCTGCTTCTTCTATTTTCATAGAATTTGCATCAATTTAAACTCCTTATTGAGTATTCATGAAAACAAATGTGGAGATGGCCTTTCACTCTATCTGAAAGTGCACCTTAAAAGAGCAGGAAAAAAACCCCTTTTGGGATTCTTTATTACTTCTATCAAAGGAAGAGTATTGGTTAAAGAATGCTAAGCATAATCCAAGATCAGACGAAGATTTGTTTTCAAAGAACACAAAGTAAATGCATACTGCATTAATTCATGAAACAACACTTTACATATTGAAAATGGGGTTCGGTTTTGTGATATGGCAGTCACAAGCAAAGAATAGACAGTATGGTTGAATTCACAGCTAAGTATATGAGGCACTTTTGCATCTTCTGCAAAGGTATAACAAGTCATGTGTTGTAATTTCCCAGCATGTATTGAGCCTTGCACACTGTATGAAGCTCAGAGACATAGCGCATTTATTGTGTCAAACATCTTCCTTCAGTTCTTCCCATCTCCAATTAAAAGAACTTCAGCTAAATTGAGCTAAGAGACACCAATGCTTGACTTCCTGCAGACCTTCTTAGCATTTAATTAGAGGGCATTGTGTGGTAAGTGTTCTAACCTACTGAGAGAGAAAAGTCAGTGTGCCTCACTGGCAAGACCAGGATCAAATCCATGTATAGCAATGCGAGCTCAACTCTCAAATTGAGAGTAGAGTTAACATTACTATTTGTGCTGTTCCATACATGGTGTCAAAAAGAGCCTGTTATTTTGTGTGCTTTAATCTATCTTATTTCTCTTAACATACCAAAATGATAAACATCAAACATATTCATAGCATCATTGGAAGAGACTACACAGGCCATCCAATTCAACCGCCTGCCAAGCAGGAAAGGCACAATCAAAGTAACCTTGACAGATGGCCATCCAGCCTCTATCTAGAAGCCTCCAAAGAAGGAGCTTCCATCACATTCCTAAGGAGAGAGTCCCACTGTTGGACAGCTCTTATTCCTTCTGTTTTGTGTCACATCAGTATTAATCTTCCATCAAACACGATATTATATAACTTCATCAAAGTTAGAAGTATTTTTTTTTCTGTGTTAGACGAGACTTGAGAAACTGCAAGTCACTTCTGGTGTGAAGTGACTAGAAATGATTTCACCACAATATCAGTCACTGAACAGCAAGATTTGTCAGATGAAAGTTGTGATCTTAGTTACTAAAGAAAGGAGTAAAGTACTAATCTTTAGCATTGGTCTTGTTTGAAGAATGTCGTTACGTGTACAAATATGCTTCTGTTGTTTCTGAAAATGACTGTGAAGGGAACTGGCCTTCTAGGTGTGCCCCAGTGTATCTGACACCAAGCAAAGCAGTGATCCCTGAAGATTATTTTTGTGATGTTTTGAAAAGCTTCTCCTTAAAGCTATTTTGACATAAATGTTTTAAATAACCCCAGAGACCTTAAAATGTGAAAAACGCACACATACAGTATAACCATAACATTGAGAGTTTCATTTTCAACTCAGACTGTCGTGCTTAATTTTTTAAGACCATAGATCCAATCTGAAAGTTTAATCAACTGAAGTGAAGGGTGGGTTAAATTTATTTCCTTACTATATTTTCCCATATAAAAAATTAGAATATGTTAATTGATAATATTATGTAACAAAATTTGAAAGAAAACTCTGTTCCTGGTTTGGAAGTGTTATTTCCTATTTAATTGTGTGGGCCTTACTTTGAAAGTAGTTGTTATGCTCCAGAAACTTCATTTTTGTGGCTGCCACAAACTACGTTGAATTGGTTGAGACTCTTGAGATAGTAATTGAAAAACTATAGCAAAATGTGCTGCAAGATGTCCTGCAAAAAAGAGGCTTTTTTCAACTTTTCCCATGTTTTTATACTAGAACCAATTAGCATTGTGTTACATATACATTAGAAAGATGATTGGGGCGAATCCCATTTCAGCTTTCTATACCATGCTAAAACTCTGATGCCAAAATAGTCGTTAGATAATAATCATTGCCAAGAGAGATTAAAAAATGTGGTCTTGTACTTTCCCTCATAAGTAATTATCCTGGAGAAAGAAAATGGCTTGCGGTTGAAGGTTAGAGCTGGTCAGCTGCTGGCAGCCACTGGTGGTTTATTGCTGGTTGAAGAATGGGTGCCTTGTCTGCAGCATAGAGAGGCAAGAGGAAAATCCCAGGGACACAGAACACGTCTAAGAGAGGAAGATAAGTTTGAAAAGGGGTGGGGGAGGGCATGAGAGGGAGATTTGTGTGGCCCAAGGAACAGGAGAAGCCGCTCCATCCCACTTTACAGACCAAATGTGCATCATAACACTCCATGGGGAAATAATAATATAATAAACTTTATATTTTGCCTTATCTCCCCTTTGGCAAAGGGAAATATTAGTATTAATAGTCCAAAAGATAATGATCTGTTGGGGGGGGGGGGGAAAGCATGAGATGTGAAATAGGTATTACTCACTGTTTCAAAGATCAGTGTAGCTCTGTTTTTTTTTAAAAAAATAAGATTTTGAGTATATGCGCAACTTGTGTGACCCTACCATTGAGTTTTGTTGACAAGATTGGTTCTGATTATGTTTTCTACCCTTGCCAAAAACAAATGCCACTTTTCTGCTCCAAAACAGGTTTGTTAGTTTTTTTCGTGTCAGAAGCAAGTTGCCTTCTGGTGTGAGAGAATTGGCTGTCTGCAAGGACATTGCCCAGGGGATGCCCAGATGTTTTGATGTTTTACCATCCCTTGTGGGAGGCTTCTCTCATTTTCCTGCATGGGGAGCTGGAGCTGACAGAGGGAGCTCATCTGTGCTCTTTCCAGATTCCAACCGGTGGCCTGTCGGTCCAGTCCTGCCGGCACAAGGGTTTAACCCATTATGCCACCAGGGGCTCCCTCCAAAAGAGTTGAGGGAATACATTTTGAACAGAGAACAGAAGACTGAAGGGTGGTATGAAAGCCATCTTTATATACCTGAAGGGCTGTCATTCAGAAGATGGGAGCGAACTTGTTTTTGGCTGCACCGGAGGTAAGAGCTGGCAAGAGCTGTCTGGCAGCAGAACAGACTTATCTTGGATGGAGCAACTTGAAATTTAAATGAAGTTGAGAACAGTGCTTGGTTGGGATGACGAATCATGGAGGCATTCCTGAGGAGCTAATGGAAGATGCAGAGAGGGGTTTCTCAACACTTAAGCTCTAAGAGGCTTTCATCCTTCTCTCCAAATCCTGCCTTTCCCACAGCTAATACTTTGGCCTTATGGCTGTTTTCTGCTGTCAACCGTTTTCATCCATCAATTGTTGGCATTGCATGGCTGTCTGTAAGCTTCCTGAGATAGACTGGAGGACATAGGCTAGCTTGGTGGTACACAGTGGGAGACCAAAACAAAATGTATTATTTGCTTTCTCTTCTTTGATGTTGCACTTAATACCATTTCTCATGGTCCTTGACTAATTCATGAATTATTATCTGGACAACAAATCTGGTCTCCATGAAACCAAGAGATAAGCTGCTAGTCTGGGCATGAACAGAACACAGGCTGCTTTATTTTTCCTTAGCACATGCTCAATCAGTATGTCGTTCTGATATTGCAGCTTAGAAGAAGGATGAGAGAGAGGGATCTAAGTTTAGACCAGTCGATCCATTTGCATGTTCTGAACTCCCAACAGAGAGCATGGTATAGAGGAAAGGAAGAAGAGGCCTGTTTCATAGTCTGTTTGCCCATGTTGTTATTGGGGCATCATTGAATAATGACCACTGGACCACTGACAGCATTGATTCTGGTATTGGAAAGCAGCCCCAGGGTCCTTTCAATAGGGTCCACTTCAAGTGCTATGGTTGAATCCTATGGAATTCAGGAGATTGTAATTTTGGTGGACCACTAGAAGGGCTCAGGCTGAACTTCCCCAAATTTCCAATCCCAAGAATGTGGCAGTTAAGGTGGACTCACAATGCTACAAAATTAGAGTTAGAAGGGACCCCAAGGACCATCCAGTCCAACTTCCTGCCATGCAGGAATACACACTCAAAGCACCCCAAACAGATGGCTGTGCAACCTCTGTTTAAAATCCTCAGGGTAGAAGACCCCACCACTTTCTGATGGCTATGGCCAAACAGCTATAACATGTAGGTTAAAAAGTATCCCCCCTCCCCATTCAATAGTGAATGTCTTAAATTGCACCTTCTCTGCAAAAATCATAGGAGACTTTATAATGCATGAAAGTTGTGTTGCTGTATTATCACCTTGAAGCCCTGGCATCCTTTTATCCTCTACACCAGTGTTTCTCAACCTTTTTTGAGCCGAGGCACATTTTTTACATTTACAAAATCCTGGGGCACACCACCAACCAAAATGACACAAAATGTTTTATGGCGTTTCGGCACCTCTTTTACACAACAGGCTGCATATGCAGGGGACAAAGAGTAGGCAAAATAATAATATAGTGAAATTAGCAATATGCACAATTACAAAAGTTTTATAAAGTTAATGTATCAATATAGTGAATTTCGAAAAACGGAGTACTGTTTGGCACCCACATGATGTTGGCACCTCCATGGGAGAAAAAGGAAAAATCTTCCCTTACCGCGTTGGATTAGGCTCTGTACTGGATAATCTGCAATATATAGAAGTTCAATATATAGGAGTTATCCACAAACAGAGGGCAGCATGTGAAGCAGGAGAGGAGCGCAAGTGGGCGGTTCCAAAAGTTATCCACAAGTGGGCGGCTCCGAAATGACATGGCGTCATTTTGGAGCCGCCCATTGGGCTCCTCTGCGCCTTTGCATGCTGCCATGTTCAGGGAGAGGAGCCCAGTGGGCAGTTCCAAATTGACGTGGCGTCATTTTGGAGCCGCCCATTGGGCTCCTCTCTTCCTTTGCATGCTGCGTAATGCTTTTCCCTCTCAGCAGGGGGCGTCTGCGGACAGAGCCCATTACCAATGTGGTAAGGGAAGATTTTTTCTCCCATGGAGGAGGACAAAATAATAGCGGCGGCAAAAAGAGGGGGGAAGGAAGGGGGGCAAAAAGTTTTTCTGGAGGCACACCTGGAGCTCTGCAAAGGCACAGGAGTGTGCCTAGGCACACTGGTTGAAAAAGACTGCTCTACACAGTTATAGCAGCCTTGGTCAAAGGAAGACTTAAATAAGTTGAACAGGAAAAAGACACCCATTTCTTCCTATGTAAACTTATCTTAGAATCATAGAATTGGAAGAGATCTTGTGGGTGATCCAGTTCAACCCCCTGCCAAGAAGCAGGGAAATTGCATTCAAAGCACCCCCAACAGATGGCCATCTAGCCTCTGCTTAAAAGTCTCCAAAGAAGGAGGCTCCACTACAGAGAGTTCCTCTGCTGAACACCTCTCACAGTGAGGAAATTCTTACTAATGTTCAGGTGGAACATTTTCAGCATTAACTGAAAACTTGATACAGCTTACCAGACGGTGTGAACTTTATCTCTTAAACTTCACAATGAAATAAGAAATCCTGTTGAGCTTGTATTTGTTTGCTGTCCAGCAAGCTGGGCTTTACATTTCTTGCTGTAGTGCTGTGGTTTCTTAAAGCTATCATCTGTTCCTGAGTTCTCTGCCATAGGATGTACTTACGAAAGGCTAACAATGACACTCTAAACCAGTGTTTCCCAACCAGTGTGCCGGGGCACACTAGTGTGCCGTGAGTGATCATCAGGTGCGCCGTGGGAAATTGGAACCTCCAGGAGGGGAGGGGGGAGAGTCTAGTGTGTTGAAGTATAAAAACCCTAAGAAATCTACCTTGATAAAGGCACAAAATTACAAACACCCCCCTCCCCACCCGTTGTCTACTTGGTCTCTCCCTCTCCATGCATTGCGAAGGCCTGTCTCCCGTTCCCCAAGTAGAGACCTCCTCTTGCCTCCTGGGGGTTCTGTGTGGGAAGTTTGGCCCAGTTCTACCATGGTGGGGTTCAGAATAATCTTTGTAAGGGAACTATAAATCCCAGCAACTACAACTCCCAAATGTCAAGGTCTATTTCCCCTGAACTCCCTCTGTGTTCATATTTGGGCATATTGAGTATTCATGCCAAGTTTGGTCCTGATCCAACATTGTTTGAGTCCACAGTGCTCTCTGGATACAGGTGAACTACAACTCCAAAACTCAAGGTCAATGCCCAACAAACTCTTATAGCATTTCCTCTTGGTTATGGGAGTTCTATGTGGGAAGTTTGTGTCTTTCTGCCATTCCTGTCAGGATATCTATGTTGAGTTCATCGAAACAGGCCCAGGTTTCACACTGAGTGTATAAATACATTTTAAAAACATATTAACTATATGTATGACTGTTAGAGTGTCATTTTGTGTCATTTTGGTTGGTGGTGTGCCCCAGGATTTTGCAAATGTAAAAAGTGTGCCGTGGCTCAAAAAAGGTTGGGAAACACTGCTCTAAGCAGTCACATAGAGTGGGCGCTTGATATCTGTTGAGGTTTGGTTTCTGGACTCTCACTGATATCAAAATCCATGGATGCTCAAGTCTCATTATCTACAATTCTTGAATAAAATGGTTCTTGTATAAAATGGCAAAATCAATGTTTGCTTTTTAGATATTTGGGGTGGGGGAATATTTTCAAGATGTAGATACGGAATCCATGGATATGAAGAACCAATTGTACTGAAATAAGTTCTTTTGTAGAACATTGTTCAGGAGAACGTCATTGTCTTCCTTCCAATGCAGCATTTTAAAGCCAATCAACTAGAAAATATAAGGTTTGTAAAAGTATAACAGCTTTGCTTGCCATCTTATCTTGGGTGCCCCTAACAGCACTGTTGTCTCAAATGAAATTTCCTTGCTCTCCAAGTGGCTGCTTGTCTTTCTTCTCAGGCCAGGAGGGGAATTCCCATGATACACAACACACATCCTTCTTGTTTCCTTTCTTAGGTGGCAGGTATGAGAGAAACTACAGCATAATGCCCCCAAGTAACTTATTCTCATAACAAAATTGCCTCCGGTTTTCTAGGAGCAGGATATTGCATTGTTGACATTGGATTCAGAGTGTGAATGTATTAGTCAAATAGTATTGTAATCTAATAGTAAAATTGTATGTTTGGAAAGGCTGTCAGAGATTAACTTCAGTAAGACCCAAAGAAGATCTGAGCCCCACATACAGCGAGTATTTGCTTTCTTTTTTTCCTCTGATGAGTTTGCCAAGAATTTTCACTGCTTCTCTCTTTCCACCCACCTTCATTTACAAGCCATCTCATCAGGAGAGGCCAACAAAGCTTGATCCTTACTCACCATAACATTATTTCAGAAAGACAAGAATTGTTAAGCTCCATTGTTCTGTCAGGGAATATTTAGGCAGAAATATCACAAAGGCTAGTCTATTCACCTAAGACTTTACTCAGATTTGAACTGTTAAGATACACAACTCAGATTTGTATAATTTATGCACTAAAATCATTTGTAAGGCCTACAAATAAGTGCCAGTGCAGTGTGGTGGTTTGAGCATTGGATTAGGACTCTGGAAACCAGACCTTAAAACTCCATTCAGACATGGAAACCTACTGAAAAGTTATACTCCTTTATCTTCAGAGGAAAACAAACCCCTGCTGAACAATCTTGCTAAGAAAAGCCCATGATAGAGTTGTAATAAGATATTACACAAGTCCAAAATAAGAATAGATAACTGTTAAGGGAGGCTATATTTTACTTTGCTCTGTATCTTATCAGGAATCACAAGAAAGCGTTAACTCTTTCCAGTGGTTTCCTTAAAATTGTTGAAATGTTAGGAAAAACAGAACCTATATCTTCATGATTAATACCAGATGAACAGACTGCTCCCTTGTTGCCAAAGTACTTCATTAGTGTTCACAGTAGAGCAAAATTGTTGAATCACCTCTATGGAACCACACACCAACCGGCAAAGACAAACACATCTTTCATATGTTATGAAAACTCCATTTTACTACTGAGGACTCTGGACTCAGATCTGAATTTGAATGATCAGCCTCTATGTCCCTAAAGTTTAATGGCTGTAACAGTTGACACATTTACAGTCAAAGTGGGACAGTACTCATGATAGGTTACTCTGTACTTTTTTCTCCCCACAGTTTTGGTGGGTTGTTCTTTCAAACGCCTGCTGTGCAAACGAGGACTCTGCACTCACTTGGAGACTTAACAGGAGCTTGCAGCACAGAACAGCCACATTCCTCATTCACTTTCCTTTCCCCAAACTCTGTTTTATTACACTAACAATAAGGTAAAGGTAAGGGTTTCCCCTTGACATTAAGTCTAGTCACGTCTGACTCTAGGGGGTGATGCTCATCTCCATTTCTAAGCCAAAGAGCTGGTGTTGTCCATAGACCCCTCCAAGGTCATGTGGCCAGCATGACTGCATGGAGCGCCATTACCTTCCTGCAGAAGCAGTTCCTATTGATCTACTCACATTTGCCTGTTCTCAAATTGCTAGGTGGGCAGAAGCTGAGGCTAACAGCAGGAGCGCACCCCACTCCCCGGATTTGGACCGCCGACCTTTCAGTCAGCAAGTTCAGCAGCTCAGCAGTTTAACCTGCTGCGCCACAGGGGGCCTTAATATAGGAGGTCTTAATTCAAAAATTAGGACAAGACTACTGAAGAAAAATTTATCAGGATGATACCAGTGAGCACAGGTATTTCCTTCCTGCATGATCAGGGTATCATCCATTTATCTTCACAATACAGGCTACACATATTCTTGGGAGGTTTCAGTTCTGTTGTGTGGATACCAACTTTTCCTTAAAAGGCATGGTACATTTTTTGTGATTGCACAAGTACCATGTATCACACTTTGATCATGTCTTCCTGTGTGGCAGAGGGTTGGACTGGATGACCCTGGGGGGGGGGGGGGTGTCAGTCTCTTCCCACCATGTAATTCTATAAAAAAAACCAGTTGAAAATTCAAACACTTGCATAAGTCCATGGTACTGGGTCTGATGCTAAGTATATGTACTGCTATCATGTTAATCGGGAATGTTAGCAGGAGAGTACAGCATACATGTTTGAACCCTCAGGGGCTGAAGGGGAAAGGTTAAAAAGGGAACTAAACAACATATTGCTTCCTTCCTTTTCTAGCTGGTATATGAAGGAATTTGACTCTTAATTCCAATCCCCCCAAAGTGCACATTTCAATCTTTCTCATTACATAAAGTTGAATGGAAAAATGGTGAAGGACGAGGTATAAAACCATGTCGAGGCAGTCCCCACCCCCGCTTTGATAACATTGCTCTGTACCCAGAAGAGGACAGAGTCCATCAGACTGATACACATAAAAGAATGTACTTTTACACAGAATCATCATGGGTGGAAATGCCAGGAATTTAGTACTAGAAACATTTCATCACAAATCTGATGGTGATTTTGAGATTGAGGAAGACAGCAGGAAGGCAGCCAAACCAGGCAACACTGAAAAGTCAAGTAAAAGACAACATATTTATAGATATAAAGCAGATAAATTATTTTGCACTGGAAATTGTGATGCTGGTAGAGAAGTAAATCCTCTTTGAGGTTTGGTCTGAATGTTCATGGAGCTATCTGGTGTACTGAATCCTGTCAACAAGAGAGATATAGCACCCTAGGGATCTACTAGGGTAGTACAGACTACAACCCAGGGTGGATTCACTGCTTCGCTTGTATTGGAGCTACAAGCTGTCAAAAGTGGTAATACTAAAATCAACCAAAAAATTGGTTGGTTGTCCAGAAAACCCAGCCAGATCACATTAAATTTCAAAACAAAACAAAAACATTCAAAGAAAGAGTGTAGAAACAGAGACCAAAGGAAGTTAAATGTTTTCATTCTGTTTGGAGGTGATTTAATACCAAAATAGTACAAGAACAAAAACCTCACATTAGGAGTCCACAAAAGTCATGAAAAGTCAAAGGGGCTATAAAAGGCAGGGGAGAAATTGCTGTTTCCTAGTGGTTTAAGTTATTGAAACAAAAGCCTTGTTTGATGTACCTCTTACTGTGCTCAACAAGTTTTATAATGGGAGTGAGGCTATGAGGGCCCATGCCGGGAGTCTTGTATCCCAGTCCTGTGTTGCATTTGTACAACTCTATGTAGAAGGGTGGTCTTACTTAGGCAATCACTCATTGTCCGAATATGATGGCCTTCCAAGGGTTTTATTTTCCTTGGAAGACACTTGTGTGTGAGTTTTTTAAAAATGTGTGAAGGTCGGTGCACAGCCGGTCAACACACAATCTTCACATAGTGAGGGTCCCAATCAGTGACATACAAGGGCGGGTCAATAAGTCCGTAACTTTTTGAATTTCCTGCCTCTTAACTGAAAGGGCAACACTGCTCCTGTCAACAGGCATCTGTCAGTTGACTCCTGTCAAAATTTGAACAAGCTGCGTCATTTAGTTTGTGTTTGACAGCCATTGATAGCAGACTACCTCGTGATTTGAGGAGAAAATGGAAAAAAATGAATTTCGTGTGCTCATTAAGCTTTTTTTTTTTTGGCGGGGAAAAAACCATCACTCAAACTGAGGCTAAGCTTGATAAATACTATGGGGACTCTGCACCATCAATTTCAATGGTAAAAAAGTGGTTTACTGAAAAGTGGTTGAGGTCGTACAAGCACGGAAGATGCCGAACGTTCTGGATGCCCACTTGAGGTCTCTACACCCGTAAAAGTGTAAGAGATTGTGGAAGCCATAGGCATCTCCTATGGCTCAGTGGTTTCAATTTTAAATGATCACTTGGGTATGAGAAAGCTTTCCACAAGATGGGTGCCGCGTTTGCTCACAATGCAAGGGTGCACATATGTGCAGTTTCCATGGCAAAAATCCATGAATTGGGATACGAATTGCTCCCTCATCTGCCCTATTCTTCGGATTTAGCCCTGAGTGACTATTTCTTGTTTGCAAACCTGAAGAAAATAAATTTGGCTCCAACGATGAAATCATCTCACAAACAAATACTTATTTTGATGACCTCGACAAATCTTATTTTTTGGAAGTGATAAAAAAAATTGGAGAAACATTGGAGGACAAAGTGTAGAGAGCTCAAAGGAGCCTACATTAAAAAATAAAATGATTTTTTATCCAAAAACCTGTGTTTCATTCAAAAAGTCACAGACTTATTGACCCGCCCTCGAAGTTAATTGTGGCTTCTCAATCTGTCGCAGCCTTCTTCCGCCTTCACACCCATTGTAACATGTAATATGCTATTTTCTGCCTGATCTGCCATTGAGATCTTCTTCAGATTGTGCTTGGTCTGGAACCTCTCCTGTGGCCCCTCCTGGGAGTACATGACTCCGATGGTTACACCCGCAGGTTCACTGGAACACACAAACCCCCTCGCCACAACAAGGTGACAATCCATTGAAGGGTGGTCTATGTACGTTCAATTGCATGCATTAGGCATTCATGTCACCCAGAGTCCTCAGCCATTGGATTTCTGGATCATGTGGATGCTTATGCCTGGATCAGAACCCAGTATTGTGGAAATTCAAAGTGATTGCTTATTAGAATACTTTTTGAAAATAATATTGTTAGTTTATTTATTTATTTGGATTTGTCCGTCGCCACTCCCATCCAGCTCGAGGCGACTTCCACACAGTAAAAAAATACAGTAAAAACACAGTTAAAAACACAATTAAAAGCATATGCAAATACATAAAAATCATACTAGTTCACAGAGAGGGACTACATATGCTGCTTGTTTTGGATTTTAAGGGCAATTGAACAAATACATGGAGGTCTACAGATAACTAAATTAAACCTCTGGTTTCAGAAAATGTACATTTCATAATTTATTTTTTTCCGTGTCAGGAGCAACTTGAGAAACTGGAAGTCATTTCTGGTGTGAGAGAATTGGTCGCCTGCAAGGACGGTGCCCAGAGGATGCCTGCATGTTTTGATGTTTCACTATCCTTGTGGGAGTCTTCTCTCATGTTCCTGTCTGGAGCTGACAGAGGGAGCTCATCCATGTTCTCCCTAGATCCGAACCTCCCACCTGTCGGTCTTCAGTCCTACCAGCATAAGTGTTTAATCCATTGTGCCACCAGGAGCTCCCATCCCATAATTCAAAATGCTGCAATATGGGAGATGCTGTCGTTTCCATGTTCTAGAAGTACATTTATGAAAGACACTCACTTTACAAATCATTCAGTTGGATCTTTAAACCCAAGTTGAGAATCATGCAGCCTTCCAGATCCGTGAATCACTGAGCTATAAGGAACTGAAGGCAATTTGTCCAATCCTCTGCTATGCAGGAAT
Organism: Anolis apletophallus; assembly: GCA_030556195.1. Classification (NCBI taxonomy): domain Eukaryota; kingdom Metazoa; phylum Chordata; class Lepidosauria; order Squamata; family Anolidae; genus Anolis; species Anolis apletophallus. Next base: position 57,966,443 of record JARBWK010000001.1, read on the forward strand.
GTACAACTAAAGTAATCCAGAGAGATGGCAATCCAGTCTCTGTTTAAATGCTTCCAAAGAAAGACTCTAACCGGACCTGGGGCATTGCTGGATTGCAAGTTCCAGCAGCCCCAAACAGCATCACCAAAAGCTACCCATCTCTCCTGTAAGCTCTGACCGTGAATGCTCTCTTGTGGGTTAGAGGGACGGTGACTATGATCTAATTATGAGGCACAGGAAATTTCCTCATAAGATTAATACTTTGTTGGGTATTGCTTATAAAGTAATTAAGGACAAGTAACATGACTCAACTGCTTTGCATGCACTCTTCCTTTTGCATTTTACAAAAGCTGATTACCCCCTGACATCTGACATTTTTGTCATATACTTTTAAGGGTGCAAAAATGACAGCACCCCTTCTGAAGAAATGCTATTTGCACCCAATCTATAAGATGCAGTCAGGATATTTCACAACTACTAGTTGGAGAAAGACTTGTTGGAGCTCTTTGGTGAGTGTGTGCTTTTAAAGGCTAATCATGGTCAAAACTGGAAGGTGGACTGGAAATGTCATTTAAGAGTAATGAGAAATGAGTTGGTTCTGGAGAATGTCTGTTTTCGGAAGAACAAAGGGAGAGGCAAGACTTTAAGATAAGATACTCAGCAAATACATTTGCCCAGACGCATCCAAAGTACTGGAATGTGCTCCACCCACCTGCTCTGTTCATATGGAAGGAAAAAATAATAGCCGGGTTTCAGAAATCCAGGACTGCTGTTGCTTTGGGGCTAACACCTTGTACCCATGTCACAAATTGACATCTAACATCCAGAAGGCAGCCTTATTAGTCCACTGTGACAATAACCAACAAAGCCTGTAGTCCTATAATGATTAGTGAGTCAATTAATGTTGACAGTTTCTTTTTCCTGAAAGAGTGCCAGGCATAGAGTGAGATAGCTCCTTTCACCTGCAAATATAGATATGTTTAACATGTCACCAGCTTGATTTCCTTTTACCTTGCCATTGTTTAAGATATAGAAGCAAAGGGGAGACAATATTACAAAAACTAGCTAATGAATAGAAGGAAACTGAAGGGAGGTTGTTGTTATGTGCTTTCTGGTCTGACTGAAGACACATGCAAGAGGCATGGGGACACATTTGTGAGACAACTGTGCAGTCCAGTCAGATAGCATCTTGTCAATTTAAGCTGCCATGTTTTGAGTCGCTGGGCACAGGGCAAATCCAATGTTTCAAGAGCATTGATAATTGAGATCAGCTGCTGACTGTTTAATGAACCCAGCTGGACACTAATTAGCTGACTCAGATTGGCTGTTCTACTTTGCTAACGTGCAACCGAGTGTAAGAAACTGGCAGAGATTAAGGCAAAATTGGGGCAATCTTTGGCCACTCCGATGTTTGGGATTTAACTTAACCCATCCAGCAGAGTAAAGGGTTATGGACACTCTACTAGTCTAAAACATCCAGACAACCAAAGCTTCCTCTTCCCTGGATTAAAGGGCATGGCTACCAAATTCTGTGACCAAAGATCCATTTTCTTATGTCAGGGAACTCTCCTCCAAAGGCCGAGCGCCATGAGCATTTGAAGGTAGGCAAAGGGCCTTTCAGTTCTGAAGAGAGGGAGCTTTGAAAAATGATCTACCTGGGATCACTTTTATTGTGATGCATCTGCCTATGTGCCTTCAAGCAGCCTGCTAATGTATGGCGACCCAATGAATTTCATAGAGTTTACTTAGGCAGGGAATACTCCGAGATGGTTTTCCTAGCCCCTTCCTCTGAAATATAGTCGGCAGAACCTGGTATTCCCTGGCAGTCTCCCATCCAAGTACTCATCAGGGCTGACCCTGCTTAACTTCTAAAATCTGGTGCCTTTTGGTGCATTTAGCCTTGCTGTCACATCCTCCACAATACTACATTTACTGAGCATTTATGAAAGTTAAGCCTGCAGTTAAAGTATCTCCTGAGCGAAACCTCACTAAAGATTAAGGCTGGATCTGCACTGCCATATAATGCAGTCTCGGAATGCAGATTAACTGCATTGAACTGGATTATATGAAAGTGTAGACTCTAATAATAGTAATAACAACAACAACAATAAAGAAACAACAGGAAAAGCTGACACGATAGGATTTAAAGACTGAACTGCAAAGACTCTGGCATAAGCCAGTCAAGGTGGTCCCAGTAGTGATCGGCACACTGGGTGCAGTACCTAAAGACCTTGGCCTGCACTTAAACACATCGGTGCTGACAAAATTAGCATCTGTCAGCTGCAAAAGGCCACCCTACTGGGATCTGCATGCATTATTCACCAATTCATCACATTGTCCTAGACACTGGGAAGTGTCTGACATGTGATTCAATACAACAACCAGCATAGTGATCTTGTTTGCTCTGTACTAATCTTGTTGTGTTTCAAATAACAATAATCATCTGGTTCAATGCAGTTAATCTGCATTCTAAAACTGCATTATATGGCAGTTGTAGATCCAGCTTCAGCCTTACTTGGCCGCATAGGGCATCTCTCAACTCAGCCTGTTGGATTTCTGCTGCTCTAGCACTGTAGACTTGCTGGAAACAAAATGTACCCAGTTCTTCCTGTGCTGTGAAGCCGACACATTATTGGTACTTTCAAGTACATCAGAGTATCTCTTAGATCAGACTTGGATGACTTCAGCACAACAAATTGGCCAGTTTAATTATGTGTGACTCTCAATCTCCACAAAACTATTTTAACAAGAGTGCTGCATTCAAGATCCGGTGAGAGGGTTGGCACCATTATTAAGGAAGGATGAGGCAGTTGCTTCATAGGGAAGCAAGTGTGAAAGAGAGGCTTTCTTCTTCATGTATTCCAGGTAACACAGCCAAAACTATCTCAGGACCACTATGGAAAATCCCAATATCATGTCCATTCAGTTTCTGTAAGCAGAAAAGAGGGGTGGATCTCTTGTCCTTTGCTTCAGGCAACAATAAGGCCCTATATGACTCAGCTCCGTGTCATTTGAGGGGTCATATTCTCAATCACAAACCATCCAGTGCTTTGAGATGTGCTGGGGAAGCCCTTCTCTCTGACCCACCAACCATCTTAGGTGGGAAGACAGGAGAGGGCTTTCTCAGTGGCTGCCCCCAGGATTTGGGACTTCCTTCCTTCCTAGAGAAGCTACTCTGGCACCCTCCTTAGCTCTTTTCAGCAAGGGCCTTTCTATCTTGACAGCCTGTTGGGTTGTTGACATGCCTTGGGTTCATCCACACTGTCAAATTAATGCAATTTAACCCCACTTTACCTGCTCAATGCTATGAAAAATAAGTAAATGCATATTGCAATGCTTTATCATACTTTCACATACTGTTCCCTTTCTAAAAAATGAACCAGTTGTACTATAAAAGTGAAAAACAGTATTAATGAAAGTAACATTCACAGTTTTTATGCATGGTAAACACCCTATGTTCTTAACAGTAATTTTTAAAAGGGCAGTAGTTAGGTTAGTCTGCTCCTGCATAGCAACAAAGAGTAGGGAACAAACTTAGGTGCCTCTCATAGACTCGATGCTACTTTAATTGCCAGGGCTCAATGCTATGGAATCATGGGAATTGCAGTTAGGTGAAGCACTAGCACTCTTTGGCAGAGAAGACTAAAGACCTTGTAAAACTGCAGCTCCTACGATTCCATAGCATTGAGCCATGGCACTTAAAGTGCTGTCAAACCATCTTAATTTTACAGTGTAGATGCACACTTAGTTTACAAAATTTCATTAGTTACCAACTTCATTCTCTCAGTTGCTAAGGAGTATGAGGTCCCTTGGCATACTGATCTCCCAGTCTAACAAAGCTCAGTCTGAAATCCACTTGCTATTTTTGAGGTGATGATGACAAAAAGCCCACAATGTGTATAAGTTATATGTGGCAGATAAAAGTGTGTGACTGGGTTGCAGAGAGTTTTCCGGGCTGTATGGCCATATTCCAGAAGCATTCTCTCCTGAAATTTTGCCCACATCTATGGCAGACAACCTCAGAGGCTGTGAGGTCTGTTGGAAACTAGGCAAGTGGGGTTCATATATCTGTGGAATGTCCACGGTGGGAGAAAGAACTCTTCTCTGTTTGAGGCAAGTGTGAGTGTTGCAATTGGCCACCTTGATTAGCATTTATTTATTTATTTATTATTTCAATTTGCTAAACCACCCTTCCTGAGGCTCAGGGCGGTTTCCAGACATTTAAAACACATTGCAAAGCCTTGCAGTTTCAAAGCCTGGCTGGTTGCTGCCTGGGAGAATCCTTTGTTGGGAAGTGTAAGCTGGCCCTGATGGACTCTTGTCTGGAATTTCTGTTTTCTGAGTATTGTTCTTTATTTACTGTTTTGATTTTAGAGTTTGTTAATACTGATAGCCAGATTTTGTTCATTTTCATGGTTTCTTCCTTTCTGTTGAAATTTTCCACATGCTTGTGGATTTCATAGGCTTCTCTGTGTAGTCTGACATGGTGGTTGTGAGAGTGGTCCAGCACTTCTATGTTCTCACATAATGTACTATGTCCTGGTTAGTTCATCAAGTGCTCTGCTATGACTGACTTCTCTGCTTGAGTTAAGTCTGCAGTGCATTTCATGTTCCTTGATTGGTGTTTGGCCTGTGTTTGGCGGTCCTTATGCCGACTTGTCCACAGCTACATGGTATACGGTAGACTCCTGCGGATGTGAGAGGATCCCTGTTACCCTTTGCTGAATGTAGCATTTGTTGCATTTTCTTAGTGGGTCTGTAAGGTGTGTAAGTTACTTTTGTATATAAAGAAAAAAGTTTATTTGTCCTCTTAGTTTTGTTTGTTGTATTTTGCAAATGTACCCCCCCGGTTGTAGGTTTGAATAAACTAAATTTATTTAAACAAAAACAAATTCTCTAGTGTGATGAGGTAAATGATGTGCAAAAGGGGCCTAAAAACGAATATTTCAAAGGATAAGGAAGTACGAGCAGGCTTGTTTTCTGCTGCCCTGGAGACTAGGACTTGGAGCAATGGATTCAAAATACAAGAGAGGCGATTCCACTTGAACATTAGGAAGAACTTCCTGACTGTAAGAGCTGGTCAACAGTGCAACCCTTGGCCTCCGAGTGTGGTGGAATCTCCTTCCTTGGAAACTTTTAAACAGAGGCTGGATGGCCATCTGTCTGGGTTGCTTTGATTGTGCTTTTCCTGAATGGCAGGGAGGTTGGACTAAACGGCCCAGGTGGTCTCTTCTAACGCTATGATTCTAAGACATCTGATCTTGGAAGCTAAGCTGGATCAGCCCTTGGATGGGAGACCAGTATTGGGTACCAGCCGCTAGAGAGGCTCAATTCCAGAGGAAGGAACCAGCAAAACACTCTCTGTGGATCCCTTGCCTTTTTTTTCATGTCAGGAGTGATTTGAGAAATTGCAAGCCGCTTCTGGTGTGAGATAATTGGCCGTCTGCAAGGATGTTGCCCAGGGGACGCCCAGATGTTTTGATGTTTACCATCCTTGTGGAAGGCTCCTCTCATGTCTCCATATGGGGAGCTGGAGCTGACAGAGCCGCTTAAGCGGCTGAGGGGGGAAAGGAAGGGGCCTGAAGCTGTGAGGAATGGTGGGAGTTGGAGTCCAAAACACCTGGAGGGAGAGCCCAAGTTGGCCCATGCATGAGCTACCTTGATCTAGTAATTTGCATGTGGTTTCCTATTGGCCAGCCTCAACATTCTAACATTCTTAAGCGGCTGAGGGGGAAAAGGAAGGGGCCTGAGGCTGTGAGGAATGGTGGGAGTTGGAGTCCAAAACACCTGGAGGGAGGGCCCAAGTTGGCCCATGCATGAGCTACCTTGATCTAGTAATTTGCATGTGGTTTCCTATTGGCCAGTCTCAACATTCTAACATTCTTAAGCGGCTGATGGGGAAAAGGAAGGGGCCTGAGGCTGTGAGGAATGGTGGGAGTTGAAGTCCACCTGGAGGGAGGGCCCAAGTTGGCCCATGCATGAGCTACCTTGATCTAGTAATTTGCATGTGGTTTCCTATTGGCCAGCCTCAACATTCTAACATTCTTAAGCGGCTGAGGGGGAAAAGGAAGGGGCCTGAGGCTGTGAGGAATGGTGGGAGTTGGAGTCCAAAACACCTGGAGGGAGGGCCCAAGTTGGCCTATGCATGAGCTACCTTGATCTAGTAATTCGCATGTGGTTTCCTATTGGCCAGTCTCAACATTCTAACATTCTTAAGCAGCTGATGCGGAAAAGGAAGGGGCCTGAGGCTGTGAGGAATGGTGGGAGTTGGAGTCCAAAACACCTGGAGGGAGGGCCCAAGTTGGCCCATGCATGAGCTACCTTGATCTAGTAATTTGCATGTGGTTTCCTATTGGCCAGTCTCAACATTCTAACATTCTTAAGCGGCTGATGCGGAAAAGGAAGGGGCCTGAGGCTGTGAGGAATGGTGGGAGTTGAAGTCCACCTGGAGGGAGGGCCCAATTTGGCTCATGCATGAGCTACCTTGATCTAGTAATTTGCATGTGGTTTCCTATTGGCCAGCCTCAACATTCTAACATTCTTAAGCGGCTGAGGGGAAAAAGGAAGGGGCCTGAGGCTGTGAGGAATGGTGGGAGTTGGAGTCCAAAACACCTGGAGGGAGGGCCCAAGTTGGCCTATGCATGAGCTACCTTGATCTAGTAATTCGCATGTGGTTTCCTATTGGCCAGTCTCAACATTCTAACATTCTTAAGTAGCTGATGCGGAAAAGGGGCCTGAGGCTGTGAGGAATGGTGGGAGTTGGAGTCCAAAACACCTGGAGGGAGGGCCCAAGTTGGCCCATGCATGAGCTACCTTGATCTAGTAATTTGCATGTGGTTTCCTATTGGCCAGTCTCAACATTCTAACATTCTTAAGCGGCTGAGGGGGAAAAGGAAGGGGCCTGAGGCTGTGAGGAATGGTGGGAGTTGGAGTCCAACACACCTGGAGGGAGGGCCCAAGCTGGCCCAGGCCTGCTAGAGATGCCCAGAGGTCTTGGAAGTGACGTCCGCGCCTCGCCTTCTATTGGGCTAAAGTTTGGGAAAGGGGCGGGAGCGGAATATCCCGCTTTCTCGGCACCCGGTGAGTCGCCTTGCTTGCTTGCTTTCTCCTTCCTTTTCGGAGATGCCTTAGATGTGGACCATAATAAGCCAGCGTCCCACCTCGGCCTCTCCTCCCTCTTTGGAGGGAGTGCAGGCATCTCTTGCGGGGAGGGAAGCAGGGAGAAAAGCCCCTTTCAGCCGGGAAGCAGGGCAGAGAGAGCCGGGTTGGTCTCAACCTAAGCCCTGCTGCTCTCCCTGGTTTTTCTAGACTCCAGCTCCCATTATCCGCAGCCGATGGTCAGGGATTCTGGGAGCTGAAGTTCAGAACTGCAGCCACACCTTTGAATGTGCAAGTGCCCATTTTTGACCAGGGAGGAGGAAAGCTATGCTCTGCCTTTCTGCCTGAGATTTTTGGAAGGGGCTGCTTCCTGTCACTTCCTTCCAGATTTTGGGCTGCATGACTTCCTTTGAGTCATACCCTAGAGCAGGGGTGCTCACACTTTTTCAGCATGGGAGCTACTGATTAAAAAACCAAGTCCCAAAGATCACCTACCCAGAAATGTAACACGTATAACTATTTTCTTATTTATTTATTTATATTTATTATTCATTTTTATGTACCGCTCCTTCCAGCAGGCTCGGGGCAGTTTACATAAAAAGAAGTTATAAAACATCAACATTTCAATTTAATAACAATATAAAACAGAGCATAAAAATACATCCAACCACCCCATTTCTCCCACACTGCCATATTACCACACATATTATCAGCCAGAAAGTAAGAAGAGGAGCTTTTGAACTGCAAGGCCATTTAATACTCAGCAAGGTAAACAAAGGGCATGCAAAAATACATCCAACCACCCCATTTCTCCCACATTTCCATATTCCCCAACATATATTTCTCAAGGAACAAAGCAAGCAGAGAGGCTTTGGAGCTAAAGGCCATTTTAAACATTAAAAATAAACAAAGAGACATGCCACAGAACAATCAAGCACCCACCCCCAAGTAAAAAGGCCGACCTTTGAGATGCGGTAAGGAAATGACCCCAAAGCATCCTTCTTCTTCTCCTCCGTTGTTGCTCCTATTTCCACGCTGCCAGCATGCGTGCCGCCTCAAGAGCTCAAGAGAAGTCCGAGAGGCAGAATGGGCACTTTTGCGCATGCGTGCGGGGCCAGCCATGCATCGCGTCATCCAGGCCCACCCCTTTGGTCTCCTACGACTCTGAGTGACGAGAAGGACGGAGGGAGGAGGAGGAATCCAAAAGAGGGGGCCCATTCTGCCTCTTGGACTCTGGAGCTTTTGGAGGCGGCGCGCGAGCAGGAAGCAGGGAGGAACAACGGCGGAAGACTTCTTTGCAGCGTGCAGGGGCGCGTGAAGAGGAACAACTGCAAAAAACCTGGTCAGGGGCCTGAAGATCACCAGGATGAGGCCCAAAGATCACCCTGGTGATCCCGATCACCATTCTGAGCACCCCTGCCCTAGAGACTTGGAAAATGTGAATGATCCCTTTTTCTTCCTTGCTCTGCCTTGACTTTCCCCCCCTTGCTGCAGTATTGATTGTGAAAAAAATAATGTAGTAAAATAAAATAACAGAATAAAATACATAAAAATATATATAAATGGATAATAAAAATAATATAAAATAGGTAAACTAAAATAATAGAATAAAATACATAGAATATATAGAAATGGATAATAAGAAATAATAAAATTGAATAAAAAATAGATACAGAAATTATAGAAATGGATAATAAAATAGGTAAAATAAAACAATAGAATAAAATACATAAAATATATAGAAATTGTTAAATAATAAAATTGAATAAAAATAGATACAGAAATTATAGAAATGGATAATAATAATAGTATAAAATAGGTAAAATAATAGAATAGGATAAAATAAAATAATAGAAAAGGAAGGGGCCTGAGGCTGTTAGGAATTGTGGGAGCTGAAGTTCAAAACATCTGGAGGGTCCAAATTGGCCCAGGCCTGCTATAGAGTCTTTAGAGTTGTAGTATATAGATAGATAGAAATAAGAAATAATAAAGCAGAGTAAAAATAGATATACAAATTATAAACATGGATCATAAAATAGTATAATAAATTAAAATATAATAAAATACATTATATATATATGGATAATAAGAAATAATAAAATGGAATAAAAATAAATACAAAAATTATAGAAATGGAGGAATTGCTTGCAGCAGGGACTTGTGTTGCTACTGTACAGGACGTTGTATAAAATGAATACAACTCTTATTTATTTATCATATCAGAAGTAAAATGAGAGGGAGGGTACAGTTATAATGTATTTTAAAAATACAAAGATTAAAAAGCTGGCATTGCAGCAATACAACCCTAACAGTTTATTATTCTGGATTTCTCCCCCAAAATGCATACACCCAGGCATGTAGCCTGGGGGGGGGGGTTTGAGGGGCTTCAGCCCCCCCCCCATGAAATTCTCAGGGTGGTCCGCAAGAAGGCCTTACTGGTACATTATTTAAACTGTTATGATTATTCTTATCATGATCTGATCACCATGCTCAATATATCCCATATGTATGGGGTATTGGGATAACAATACAAAAGGTTTGCTAGGGTAGATCCTCTCTCACTCAGGCTCAGCCCCTCCCGAATCAAAATCCTGGCTATGGCCCTGTATACACCCCTAACAGTATTCAAGATTTCAATGGTACAGAAGTGTTGCAAAATTGCAAGAGAGACTTTGCGGGAGGTTTTTCATCTGTGTTAATTGACTATGCAAGCAGTGCATTGCTGCACAGGGAGGACAATTTGAACATCTAACATGAAATTGTAACTTCAGGTGGAGTTTATGTTAGGGAAAACTACCCTAAAATATAGCAGAGCGTCCAAAAACATAAACAGGATACAAAGGTTGAGCATTCAGCAGATTAGCGAGCAAAGCGTGAAGTGCCATGTGATTTGGCTGTAAAGAATTCAGAGCTTAGCAGAAACACACGCAGAGTCCAATCTAAAAAAAAATCACAAAAGGGTTTATTTACAATAATAAACAATAACTGAATTTCTTAATAATCAAGAACTGGGCCTGAGCTACTCTAACACCCATCTTTTCTAAGGTTTCAAAGAGAAGGGGAACACACCAATTGCTACATCTCTCCTGACACACAAACAGAGAGAGATCTCAAAGCACACTGCACATACTCTCCATACTAAACTGTAAGAACATAAGAACATAAGAACATAAGAAGAGCCATGCTGAATCGGACCTCAGTCCATCTAGTCCAGCATTCTGTATCACACAGTGGCCCACCAGTTGTACACGGGGATCTCGAGCAGAAGGGAGGGCAAAACCCTGACCTGCTCCCGACCCCCCACAACCAGTACCCAGGGAAGTCAGAAGTCAGATTCAAAAAGGCTTGGAGTAGAAAAGTATTTATTTTAAACAAGCAATCAGAATGAGAGCAAAAAGAGAGAAGAAAAAGATACATTCCCAACTGCCATTCAGGAGACATGGGGGAAGGGAAACCTATAGTTGATACTAAACTAACTGCTCCTCATTGAGGACTTGAGACTTGGGCAGTGTGAGCTTGAATTCCAACACTTTGTAACTCCGATCAAATCATTATTGAAACATTATACGAAGAGGCAGCAGTGCTGGATGAACGAATAAATCATCAAACAAAAAATAATATTGATAAATAACTAAGTGTCCTCAATTCAAAATCTGGATGTGTATGTGTGTGTTTGGCTGCATGCAAAATCATAACCATTGCCTTTAATTGCAGCGTTCAATGAGAGCAATAAATATGATAATTTTCTATTGTGTTGAATCTGCTGAAATAGACGCTTGCTTCTGAGAGTTCGTGTGCCGCACCAGCCACAGTTTTAGAAGTGTCTCCTGTTGATTTTGCAACTACTCCTGTAAGAATTTATTGCACTGTAAACGCGTAGTCCTCTTGACAGCCAAGACTAACATTTCCTGGCATCTCTCCCTGCTCTTATCTACGTGGGTGTCCTCATGGACCACTTCCGAAATGGGATTGTAGTGGGTGGGATTTTGGGGTGCTCTTTCCCTCTGTTTCTGTTCTTTACTCTTGTTAAACAAAACCCAGGAGACAAAAAAAGGGATTGTCAGTGACTGGTAGATTCACGGAAAAAGAGTCAAGTGATTTCATATGGGTTGATCTCGTGATGATTAATAAGGCAGAACTGTGAGGATTTAACGCCTGAGAAGCTTGTGAGTTCTAATGAGAGGGATCAATACATCAGACAAATTGGTTTAAGCATATAGTTAATATGTTAAATGTGGAAATAACAAACTGCAAATGCAACAATATAGAAAAAAAATCTAAAACGTTACAGTAATTAAGAGGATGTGGGAACCAGTTAAGAATTATGTAGAGAATGTGCTAAAATGTGGAGTGGAAAAATTAAGATTGAGATTGATATTTCAAATGTAACTTCGGTAGTTTGCTGTATAAATTGCATGTACAAGGAGGGGAGGGTGGGGGTGGGATTAGACAATAAAACAACAATTACAAAATTAAAAAAGACATCTCTTAATTGGGCCAAGGAAGATGATTGGTCTTTTGCCTGCTCAGAAATTGGAAACTAGCACTCAAAGTGGTCAGGTGATAGTGATTCAATTTGAATATCTTCTTTTATGATCCTACATATTGATAATTCCTGCTTCTTAACTGGCTGTTACTTTCCTGTCATCCTCAATATCACACATTCTGGAAACAAATTCGAAATATCCAGTTTGTTGGAAACAATATGAATTTTTTGTCTAAACATGTGCAAGGGTAGGGGAATAGATCAAAACATTTAGGCTCCTTTTGGTCATAGACGAGTGTGAAACAACATTCCTGTGAAAGGTGTGCCCTAGAGTTGCCATAGGTCAGAAACAACTTGAAGGCATATAACAACAAACTTTTCATCTCTCTATGTTATAACTAATGGTCCAACACCCCTTTGGGAAGCCTTTGCTCTGACTAACCTGTTGACTTTTACTGCTGTTTTTGACGCGTAGTTTATATAATCAAACCATAGCTCATAGGGTTGGAAGGTACTGCAAAAGGTATGTTCCAAGTACTTTCATGATAAATCCTGTGGAACATCTTTCTGCCTCATGAGACCAAGACACAGATTTTATATCATAACTCCCATCACTCTAGCTGCAGTGGTGCAGTGGGTTAAACCCTTGTGCGAGCTGAATTGCTGACCTGAAGGTTGGCAGTTCAAATCCACAAGATGGGGTGAGCTCCTGTTTGTCCACTCCAGCTTCCAGCAAAGGTACACATACAAATAGGTTATGGTCAGGCCAAGTTACTGATACATTGTATAGTTAGAAGCCTCCCATTGGATGGTAATACATCTGGGCATCCCATGGACAACGTCCCTGCAGACGGCCAATTCTCTCACACTAGAAGCGATTTGCAATTTCTCAAATAACTTCTGACATGATAAAAAATCACTCTAGCCACTAGCCATGCTGGTTGGGACTAATGTGGGTTTTGCAATCAAAAATATATAAAGGAAATAATGTGTAGAAATACTTCTACAAAGAAACATCTGTAGTCAAACTATGATTTAATATATCTGAATAAGTATAAAAAGGAAATGAGAAATGACTGCTCAGTATTAAAAAGCTGACTAGCCATGGATGCTATTAATAGCATCCAATAAGGCTCCAGAGTAGTTTAAAGTATAGCTATATATAGGGAATTTTTCAGATGGGTCTGTGAAGTGCTGGTACGGATCTTTGTTTTCACCAGGGTGAGGGGATGATAAAAGTTGGAAATCAAGTGATATAATAATAATAAACTTTATTTATAAGTCGCTTCCCTCTCCCCAAAGGGGACTCGGAGCGGCTTACATGGGGCCATGCCCAAACCACAAATCACAAAATATCAGACATCAGAACAATAAACACAATGAAATGAATACATCTAACAAAAACACAATAAAAATGCGTCAAAACAGAGGGAAAAGGAAGACGAGAGGGCAGGCCACATGTACATATAAAATGTTAAAAACTTAGTTTTATATAAGTCTTGGAGTTGCCGTTGACAGAATCTTCCAGCTAGCATGGCTAATTGTGGAATTTGAAGTACAAAAAAGAAAGTTTTCAACCTCCAGTTTGATAGATCATTCTTATTTGAATCTTTTCAGGTTCTTTTCATGTGACCTAGCTTCCTAGGTGGTTGTAGCCAAGCCACTGTTCTCTTGGCATCAGCAGGAGCTGTTGCAAGAGTTTCTGCAATAAGGGATGACGAATGCTGGACTCTGCTGTGTCAAGACTCTCACCTGGGATCGCTAGATTCTTGTTTGACCTCTTATTTATTTATTTATTTATTTATAAATTCGATTTGGTAGACCGCTCTCTCTGGAACCCATTTCCCCCATTTTCTTCTTAGCAGATCAATTATTAACCAATTAATTTTGGAATTTATATATCCAATCTGCCTGGAGAGAGTGACTCTGAGATCTTTAGTAATGAGGAACAAAAGTGACTCTAAATGAAAGTTACACTGGCTTTGGCATAAGCAAATGTTACTACTTTTACAACTATTCTGATAACAGTGAGCGCTACCAAAAGCCGTTTTCACTGGAAAAGCAAATATCAAAGGTTAGTGCATTTTTTTAAGGAACACAGGTTACTGTAGGATTCTTGTTTCCATTCATTGCTTGATTTTTCTTTGATAATATAGTGAGCAGATTAAGGAACAACAACAAGAAGTGACAAGAATTTGTGGCTACTTCTGTTACTGTTTTTTTCATCCGTTAAGTGGGATACGGAAGATTTTTTTTTGGTGCAAAAAATGACTCCTTTTTCCCACCTCTCTTGAAATAAAGTTCCCCATTTACTGGAAGGCACACATTCTTCCTTTGTCACAAAGCTGTTGGTGTTGGTTGGTACGAATGCAAAGACTGGAGTAATTTGGGGAACTCCTGTTTCAAAATGCTGATGATCATGGCAGACTGGACAGGAAGCTGGGTCTTCTTCCTCAGTGTTTTTATAACTCCTTGGGACTTTGGACTGGCCAGGAAAGGCCCAGCAATACTACATCACTCCTTCATCACTGTTTGGAATGCACCCAGTCAAGTCTGCCAAGAGAAGTACAATGTCTCCCTGGACCTGGGAATATTTGATGTCGTCCTCAACCAGAATGAATCTTTCTCAGGAGGGGATATCACTCTTTTCTACAGCAACAGGTTGGGATTTTATCCTTACTACACGGAGGATGGATTTCCAGTCTTTGGGGGTATCCCTCAAAACGGCAGTCTAAAAGATCATCTCCAGAAGGCTCAGCAGGACATTAAGGAAGTCATCGAGGAGGTGGACTTCAAAGGCCTGGCTGTGGTGGACTGGGAGAGCTGGCGTCCTTTGTGGGTTCGAAACTGGGATTCCATGGAAATCTACCAGAACAAGTCTACAGACCTGGTTAAGGAGAAACATCCAGACTGGCCGGCTGATAAAGTGGCCAGGATAGCCCAGCTAGAATTTGAGCAAAGTGGCCGGGCATTCATGGAACAAACGTTGGCTCTTGGCAAAACCCTGAGGCCTGAAGGTTTCTGGGGCTTCTATGGTTTCCCAGGCTGCTATAACTATGATTACAAAAATGTCAATTACACAGGGGACTGTCCGGAGATCGAGAAGCAGAGGAATGAGGAACTACAGTGGCTCTGGAACCAAAGCCGAGCTTTGTATCCCAGCATTTATCTCCCCATGGATCTTGAATTCCTCAACAACAAGACTCTCAAGTTTGTCCGTCACCGAATCCAGGAGGCTTTCAGGATGGTGAACCAATCAGGGAATGGCAGCACCCCAGTCTTACCTTATGCTTCCCTTGCTTATCAATTTACTCAGATATTCCTCACACAGGTAAGCTTTTCCAGGACAGTATTTGATAAAATGTTGTTCAATAAGTAAAGCATTATTTGGAAGTAAGATTTGTGGGTTTCAGTGGTGTGTGCTTGGAGAGTTGGTTTCAGCATGCGTTCAGCATGAAATATTTGCAACTGATAGAGGCACAGATGATAGATGTGCTCTAATGTTTCTTTTGGGAAATGGCATTCTCCCAGCACATCAGTCTGAACAGCAGCATTTTGCTAGATTAAATGGAAATGTTGATTTTTCAACTTCTGCCACATGTGTTTCTTGAAATAGAAACAGTAACATAAATCAACTCATGATTTATGTTACATTTTCTATTTCACGCAACACTTTTTTTTTAAGTATAGGGTTTTGTTATTGAGTCAGGGCTGAAATTTTTTGTGGTATGAATATGACATGAACTGGGAAAATTCATTTTGTTTTCATTTTAGAAGTCATAAATAATGTAGATGAATAATACCAAGTTTCCTGTGCTCGTGGTGGTGGTGGTTTAGAACAAAAGCCTCCTTACCATCATCATCTTTAAATGTGCTTATTTTCATCACTTCACTTAGATGATCTGTTCCTCAGCTTTCACGCCAATCACAACTGCTTATTATTTATTTATGATATTTATATATTTATATTTTGGAATTTATTATGATAAGTTCCAAAATACATACAATATAAAACATTAAAATATCTTAATGTATTAATGCTAACTGATATTACATAACTATAATTTCTCCCTAAGTTCCCTGCTCCCATATACCCTGCTCCCATTCCAATTAATACTAAGAATTATGATGATGACAACAAAAAAGGTGTTCTATAAAACGTAGAGTTAGCATATCCCCTGTTTAAATGGCTAAAGTGTGTCACTAAAAGTAGCAGGATAAAAAATGAAGGGACAAGCAAAGTTTGATAAGATACTAGAAGTTTCTTAGTTGTACAGTTGGTTAGGAGCCAAAAGTAAAGAATATCTCAGAAAAGTTCTATGATAACATATAAAAGGAAGTTACTTAAGGAGGGGAGTTGAAAGGTTTTTCCATTGATAGAAGCATAGAAGCATGCATAGAGACTGTTGAAAAGATGTTTATGGAGAATCTAAGATGGACATACTTTTTTAAACTGAGGCTTTAAGTGTAATCTGAAAAACAGATTGGTGAGTGAAAGGATGAAAGTGAACACAGCATGGATGGAACAAGACAATTGTTGGTTTCTGAAATAAATGAAAAAGGCTTGGCTGGGAAGGAGACATTTGAAGACACAAAATAAGCAAACTATTGTTGGCATAATCTGGATGAAAATATACCCCACCTTAGAACAGGGATGATGAACTATAGTTGTGCAGATGTTGCTGGACTAAATCTCCCATCATTCCTGACTTAGATCTACCGCCCTGAGTTCCTTTGGCATGATAGGATAGTATATAACAGGGCTGTCCAACTTGTGCCGGCCCAAGGGCCGGAATTCCGGTCACTGATCACCTGGGGGGCCGCAGTGTGAAAATAAATTAAAATAAAATAAAAGAACAAAAGAAAGGAAGAGAGGAAGGAAGGAAGATGGGTAGAGGAAAGAAATGAGGGAGGAATAAATGCAAGAATAAAAGTAAATAAATAAAATATAAATAAAATAAAATTAAAATTAAATAAAAATAAAATAAATAAAAATAAAATAAAATAAAAGCAAGGATAAAAGCAATGAAGGAAGAAAGGAAGGAAGGATTGAAGGAAGGAAGGAACGAAGGAAGGAGCCCACCCCAGCAAAACAGCCCTCTGCTTCAGCCTACCTTAGTTCGGTATCCTTCCCAAACAACCGCTGCCCAAACAGAGCTCCACACAGCCTTGCTCCGGTCCGGCTTCTCTCTTCCAACGAGGATCCAGGAGCCGGAGCCAGAGCACGAGAGGCGAAGACACAGAGGCAGGAGCCAAAGACACAGCAGAAGAGTACTTCCTGTACTCTTCTAGTCTCAAAGGAAATGGCGCCGCGGAGGGGAAGCTGGGACTTTTAGTTCTTTGGCTCCGTGGCGTCATTTCCTGTCCTGGCTCATTTCCTGTCTGCTGAAGAGCCAGGACAGGTAATGGTGGACAGCTGTGCCACCACTACAATTTTTCAATTTTTTTTTTAAAAAAACAGCTGATTTTTTGCAGGAGGGTAGGAGGGCCGGATCCAAGGGGCTGGAGGGCCGTGTGCGGCCCCCAGACTGCCTGTTGGACAGGCCTGGTATATAAATAAAGTTATATTGTTCTTATTGTTATTATTATTATTACTGATTAGAACACTTGGGAATCAAAGTCCAACAGTGTCTATAGGAGCATGAGTTTTCCATATCCTTGTATTGAGCGAGAAAATGAATAAGAGGTATTATAAAATGGATCTGAATGATTCAAAAAAATTCAACTGAAATAGAAAAATGCTGTCTTATTTAACTTAGACCTTTAAAAATAAATGGGAACACCCTAGTAATCAAAGGAATGGAGTAAAGGTTCTTAACGCATTTACGAATATGCTGTCTTTCCTATGACCAGTATTCTCAAAAGGCTGCTATTTCTGCCTCATAGTTGCAGTGTGTAGATGTCTTCGATAGGATGCTCGAGTCCAAGTGGCTGGTAGGGGAGGGCTTGTCTTCTCATGCTGTTTGCTTCCATCTGTCCTGCAGGAGGACCTAGCCTACACCATTGGAGAGAGTGCTTCTCAAGGGGCAGCCGGAGTCATCTTATGGGGGAGCTCCAATTACAGTTATTCACAGGTAAGAGCCAGTGTTGGGTAGTAGTAAGATTGTTACAAGGTTGAGTCCACACTTTGATGCGGATAAAACTTTGTTGCATGCAGCCAAAGGCCACTAAGAAGAACTTTTAGTCCCTAAACTGTCAACTGGCAAAATACAATATTTATAAAAATGGACCCTAAATTAAAAATTCAAACTCACTTTGCTTGTCATTTAGACACATCATTAACAAATGTCCTTAAGTTGTTGGGCAGCTGTGGTAAATGCCACACAATAGATGATATAGAACCAGCTATCAGTTAATAATCCCATCACAATAAGTTAGTCTTGTTGTGTTTTACCCAAGTATTGCAAAAAGGGTGAAGCTTGATGGGTAGGCCTCTCTGTATCTCTCACCATAACTTAATCTTATAGGGTTGTGGTAAGAACAACTGTGGAAGGTGGAATAACTAATATGTCACGATGGGCTCTTGGAGGAAGGATAAAAGGGAGATTTAAAGATCTGCCATCTACTCAGTCAGAAACTGGGAGAAGAATCTTGTAACTCTGTGAATATACTGTCTAAGCCAAGGGAATTGCTTGGAGATGTCAGAAACACAAGAAGCCTAGAGTCTGGTCATAGTTGGGATCTAGGCTCCCCAGTACACTATTTTGATTCTTATTTTGTTCCTCCATCTGTATGTAGATGTATGTACTGTAGGGCTGTGTATTTCATGAGGGATCAATTTCAAGACCCTTCACATAATATGATTTTTGCATTTAGTATGGGACACATTTTCTGGGGATTTTACCAGTCTGGTCTTTGGAGGGGCAAAGCTTCCTCACCCATGTCTTAAGGGAGAATACCATTCATGCTGATATTAAGAACCTTTTGACAATGAAGCAGTGTGCATTGAAAGCTGGTGAACTTTTCTTCACTGCAGCTATTGGATGGCCATCTGTCTAGGGTGCTTTGGGTGCGGATTTGCAATACTAACCAGGATGTTGGACTTTGAGGTCCACTACAATTCTATAATGTTTTTATGATCTCTTCAAAGGTTAAACCTTTTTTTGGGACCATGTGTTTTTTAACTTTCAGGAAGCCTGTCTCGGAGTGAAGAAGTATGTGGACACTCTGCTTGGCCCATACATTGTGAATGTAACCAGCAGTGCCAAGCTATGCAGCCAAGTCGTGTGCTCCAAGAACGGCCGTTGCGTGCGGCAGGACAATCACCCAGAAGCTTTCCTGCATCTCAGTCCTGATCACTACACCATCACTAAGCACCCCAAGGAGCCAGGTTTCATTCTGACAGGTTACTTGTCTAAGGAGGATCTGGTCAAGATGATTAAAGAATTCAAGTGTCGGTGCTATAGTGGCTGGGAAGGCCTGCGGTGTGAGAAAAGGTCAAGAAATAATGAGAGATAGTTGTCTTAGACCCCAGAATGTTCTAGTCCTAAGGACTCACCAAACAGTCTGGATGATGGTCTCCCCTTGTGCTATTTAGCCCCACCTCTTCTGTAATGGAAAGCCACCATGGTGTAGTGGCTTGAGTGTTTGAATATGACTTTGGAGAACAGAGTTCAGCCATAAAAACTCACTGGATAACTGTGGACAGGTTACACACTCTCAGCCTTGGAGGAAGACTACAGCAACCCCCCCTCAGAACAAATTTTGCCAGGAAAACCCCATGACAGGTTTAGCTTAAAGTCTCCATAAGTCAGGACCAATTTGAAGGCACACAACAGCAACAATTTCCCTAATGCTCTGCCCATTTCTTTTTTCTTCATTCAGGGATACAGTTGAAGCTCTTTGCCACATTCTGCATAAACACAGTCCCTTTTGAGTGCCCTTGGCCTCTCTAATTACAAAGGTTTGCATCATGTAAGAAAATGTTCCCAAGTTCAAAGAATGTGTGCCTTTCTTCCCCTTCAAAGATTGGAAGCATACATTGGCTGCAGGCTCTCTTCCTTTGTGGCAGGCCTTATGACAGACGTGGGTGACTACAGAAGGACTTGGGCTCCATATGGGCCCCGTTCAGCAATTTATCTAATCCTCCCTTAGAGTAAAACCATATACAGTATGACCCCTGTATCTGTGTGTGTGTGTGTGTGATATGTCTCAGAGCTTTGAATGGATACACTTATCTGCAGATAATAGCACACCCTATCAAATTAATGATTTCTGGTGGAAGGATATCTTAAAGTCACACTGGAGAACCTCGGAAATGCCTAGAACATACACCTCTCCAGTCATAGCTGGGTTCTCTGGTATGACTCTTGGTGGCCAACATGCAGCAGAAGCACACCATATTATCACCTGGAAGGCCTAGAAAATACCAAGAGAGGATGGAGATAGATAGATAGTCAGAAGTAAATGAAACCACAGGTACTGCAGATACAGAGGTCATATTGTATATTTCTGTTTGCACATACACACCCTTTCTGTGTGTGTTTGATAGGTGCAACTATTCTGGGATGCCATAATAATGTTTTAGCTATAGGGTGAGGTGAGTTAGTGATGCTTAAGAGTACATCTTGTGCATCAAGTGGGAGTCCTGCATTTGTTTACAGATTTAATTTAGGCAAATAGATTGAATATACTTGCCAAAAATGAGTGTTTAGTTTTTTGAGAAAGGGCTAAATAAAGTTGATACCACTACTGCTGACCCTGGAAGGACCAGAAGGTGGCAGTGTTGTGTCATATTGTGTGACTGAATGGGCACAACTATACAAACCTCTGCTTAAGCACTTTTTGAAAGCATGTCTTACTTACCATAGACCAGGGGTGCTCACACTTTTTCAGCATGGGAGCTACTGATTAAAAAACCTAGTCCCAAAGATCACCTACCCAGAAATGTAAAACGTATGACTATTTTCTTATTTATTTATTTATATTTATTATTCATTTTTATGTACCGCTCCTTCCAGCAGGCTCGGGGCAGTTTACATAAAATGAAGTTATAAAACATCAACATTTCAATTTAATAACAACAATATAAAACAGAGCATAAAAATACATCCAACCACCCCATTTTCCCCACACTGCCATATTACCACACATATTATCAGCCTGAAAGTAAGAAGAGAGGCTGTTGAACTGCAAGGCCATTTAATACTCAGCAAGGTAAACAAAGGGGCATGCAAAAATACATCCAACCACCCCATTTCTCCCACATTTCCATATTCCCCAACATATATTTCTCAAGGAACAAAGCAAGCAGAGAGGCTTTGGAGCTAAAAGGCCATTTTTAAACATTAAAAATAAAAAGGGGCATGCCACAGAACAATCAAGCACCCACCCCAAAGTAAAAAGACTGACCTTTGAGATGCGGTAAGGAAATGACCCCAACGCGCCCTTCTTCTCCGTCGTTGCTCCTATTTCCACGCCGCCAGCATGCGTGCCGCCTCCAAGAGCTCACGAGAAGTCTGAGAGGCAGAATGGGCGCTTCTGCGCATGCGCGCAGGGTCAGCCATGCATCGTGTCATCCAGGCCTGCCCCCTTTGGTCTCCTACGACTCTGAGTGGCTGGAGAAGGATGGAGGGAGGAGGAGGAGGAGGAATCCAAAAGAGGGGGCCCATTCTGCCTCTTGGACTCTGGAGCTTTTGGAGGTGGCGCGCGAGCAGGGAGCGGGGAAGAGCAACGATGGAGGACTTCTTTGCAGCGTGCAGGGGCGCGTGAAGAGGACCAACAGCAAAAAACCTGGTCAGGGGCCTGAAGATCACCAGGATGAGGCCCGAAGATCACCCTGGTGATCCCGATCACCATTCTGAGCACCCCTGCCATAGACTGTTCTGTCTTCATGTCAGAGGTGCACATAAAGGTAGACTTGCTTTTATTGAATTTTGTGGAAGCCAAAGATTGCTTTTCAGTGATATGTATCAGAAGCAGGGGATGGACAGACTTTGAGGCTGAGGAATATATAAGCAGTCCCCAAGTTACAAACATCCGACTTAACAACAACTTCATTCCACTTGGGCATTCTGAGTCAAATCATCCACCCGCATGCCACCAACTGCTTCCATTTTACCCTCATCCAGACAATCATGTTCTACTTCGCTATGCATATCTGCACTACAGTTTGAGTCTATTCTCTGTAAGCTTTCACTTGCTTTGCATGGTGAAAGACTAATTAGTTTTGAACCCAACATGTTTATGTCTCTAGTAGCAGTCTTAAAGATATCAAGAGCTGTAGCTAAACTCTTAGTTTCCACAGTAGCATGGTAAAGTGCATCACAGGACTCTTCACCTACAGGTATCAAGTCATTACAAAGTATGGCATCCGGATCACTTGTAACAGAAGTCAGCTCTCTGGACTTTGATACTTTGTTGGGTATTTTTGATGTCATAGTTGCTTCTCTGAGAGATTCTAGGAGCATTAGCTGGTCTTGAAGTGCAGGAGCCTTCAACTTCATCCACGTCTTAGATTTTCGTAAGATTTTCCATCAGCATAACTGACAGGCCATCTATTCCATTCCATAGTGCAGCATCCCACACTGGCAGGGCAAGTTTCTAGATGCTCAGCTATTTTGTTTTGAGCTATAATAAATGGACAGCCAAAGACACTGTTCAGACAAGGTACTCTTTTCAGCTTTGCATGAATGAAATACTGCTCCACAAACCATAGAGCAACCGATTAAGTGACAGGAAACACCACCCTCTGGCCTTATCATACAACACCGACTCACAGTCGATGAGCATGTAGCATGGGAACAAAAGCAGACTTTAAAATGTACTTGTTCTGGCTTACATACAAATTCAGCTTAAGAACACACCTACAGAACCTGTCTTGTTCATAACTTGGGATTGCCTCTTTTTCTTATATGGTAAGAAAGATAGCCCCTGTGGCACAGTGGGTTAAACCGCTGAGCTGCTGAACTTGTTGACTGAAAGGTCACAGGTTCAAATCTGGGGAGCGGTGTGAGCTCCCACTGTCAGCCCCAGCTTCTATCAACCTAGCAGTTCGAAAACATGCTAATGTGAGTAGATCAATAGATACTGATCTGGCAGGAAGGTAACAGCGCTCCATGCAGTCATGCTGGCCATAGGACCTTGGAGATGTCTATGGACAACACCAGCCCTTTGACTTAGAAATGGAGGTGAGCACCATCCCCAGAGTCAGACATGACTGGACTTAACGTCAGGGAAAAAACCTTTACCTAAGAAAGATAAGATTGCCTTTCATATAAACAGTAATATGTAGTGCCTATATTTTATGAATTAAGTATCCTAAATAAATTGCTCTACTAAACTGGACTGATATATGTGTGTGTTTTTAATTTTAGTATTATTCTACTTTTATCATTCAAAGTGACTCACAGCTCTAAAGGGCAATTTTAAAATCTGTAGCATATAAACATTAAAATAGAATTTTAAAAAGAGGCTAATTAAAATAATTAAGATAGATAAAAATAATGTATACACCAAGCATTGCCAAGTGTCGGAGAAGCCGCTTACACCCCCCCTGCTTTCACCCCTCCTTTTTCATCCCCCCCCCACAGAAAGGATCATTCCTGGGGTGCAGGGGTCCGTAGTGCAAAAAAAGAGATAGCAGTTAGTCATAGGATTAGTCTAGGAAGAAAATGGCACTGGTTTAGAGCTGATCCCCATGGATACAGGGGCCCAATGGGTTTCCGTATCCGCGGTTCAGTGGAACGCACTTTTGGCCTCCCCGGGATGCTGTAAGAGCACCTCGGGAGAACCGGCAGTGATCTGCGGCTCAGAAAAGGAAAGGTTCATGTTAGAGGGGGCTAGAAGCAGTGAAAGGACACAAAGTATCACAATAGAGAGTGAAATGTTACAAATAAAGATACTTCTTCATTGGGGGATAGTTACAATGTTAGGGAAAGGGAAGGAAAGAAATTGGAGAGAAATAGTCTTTGGTTGAAGCTGCTGCTGTGGTCACAGTCCCTTTGTTGCTGCTGGCCCATCTAGATGTTTGGGAACTGCAAGCCAGTAGGTTGAAGGTGAATCCGGTTAAGACGGAGATCCTGTGGCTCGGCCGCCCGAACTGTAGGGATGTCCAGCTTCCGACCCTGGACAGCGTGACTTTATGTCCGTCGTCTTCCGTCAAGTGCATCACAGGGGGTCTTCCCTGGACCCCCTGTTGTCAATGGAGGCCAAGGACTCCAGCGTCAGCAGGGGGGCATTTTTCCATCTCCGACAAGCGAGGAAGCTGGCCCCCTATTTGTCTCGGCGCGACCTGGCCACAGTGGTCCAAGCCACGGTCATCTCGAGGCTTGACTACTGTAATGCTCTGTACATTGGCCTTCCTTTGTCTGTGACCCGGAAGCTTCAGCTGGTACAGAATGAGGCAGCTCAACTCCTGGCAGGGGTCCCGGTTGGCAGTCACATCACACCAATTCTGCGCGAACTGCACTGGCTCCCGATAGTATGCTGGATCACCTTCAAAGTGTTAGTCTTGACTTTTAAGGCCTTACATGGTCTAGGGCCAGTGTACCTGCGGAACCGTCTCATCCCATACCATCCCACTAGACCAGTGTTTCTCAACCAGTGTGCCGGGGCACACTAGTGTGCCATGAGCAATCATCAGGCGTGCCGTGGGAAATTGGAACCTCCAGGAGGGGAGGGGGAGAGTCTAGTGTGTTGAAGTATGAAAACCCTAAGAAACCTACCTTGATAAAGGCACTCCATGTGTGTTCATAGTTGGGCATATTGAGTATTCATGCCAAGTGTGATCCAGATCCATCATTATTTGGGTCCACAGTGCTCCCTGGATGTAGGTGAACTACAACTTCCAAACTCAAGGTCAATTCCCAAGCAAACCCTTTCAGTACTTTCTGTTGGTAATGAGAGTACAATAGGCCAAGTTTGGTTCAATTCCATTGTTGCAAGAGTTCAGGATGCTCTTTGATTGTGTGTTAACTATAAATCCCAGAAACTTTATTTATTTATTTCCAGCATTTAACCCCGCTCTTCTCAATCTCCGAGGGGGGACTCAGAGCGGCTTACAAAAAGGCACAATTTGATGCCCACACAGTAAAACACAATATAAAACCCCAGAAACATTCAACATTAAAATACAAATACATCATACGCATTCATTTAAGTTAAAAACTGTAACTCCCAAATGTCAAGGTCTATTTTCCACAAACACTATCTGTTTTCATATTTGGGCATATTTATTCATGCCAAGTTTGGTCCTGATCCTACATTGTTTGAGTCCACAGTGCTCTATGGATATAGGTGAACTACAACTCCAAAACTCAAGGTCAATGCCCACAAAACCTATAGCATTTTCACTTGGTTATGAGAGTTCTGTGTGGGAAGTTTGGGTCTTTCTGCCATTCCTGCCAGGATATCTATGTTGTGTTCATCGAAACAGGCCCAGGTTTCACACTGAGTGTATGAATACATTTAAAAACATGTCAACTATATGTATTACTGTGTCATTTTGTGTCATTTTGGTTGGTGGTGTGCCCCAGGATTTGGTAAATGTAAAAAGTGATTGCAGCCCGGGAGATAACTCACAAGAGCGATCTGTATTGAAACGCGGAAACGCGAAATCTCTCATTTCGACTTTGAGTCTAAATTGGTCTACTACAATACTGGGGAGGAGCGGTCAGAAGTGATCAGCGCCCTGAGGAAGCCGTTACGCGAAACGGCCATCTTGACGTCGTCAGCTTACCTCCAGCCGTTGGCGCCTGCCCACCATAGCAGTCACCAGCTCTGCCACCTACCAAGGTTCCCCTATTGACTCAGTCTCAGGTCCATGGGTCACTACACCCAGGACTTCACTAAGGGTTACTCAGTGCCAAGTGGAATACTCCTTCGCCCAACCATGTATGTGGGCTTGTGATTCATGCTCATACTGTGTATTAATCACATGATTATTTGCATTACATTGTACTGTTTGTAATATTGTTCTGCTATTGAGCATATACTGCCATACAATATAGTGGTTTTTACCTATATATGCTGATGTAGCGGATATCTGGAGTCCCAAAACTCCCAGGCAAATACCTCTAACTCTCAGGCGGCGACTTTCGTGCGGGCACAGGAACGAATGACGCAACAATTGATACTGGTCCAAATGAAGCCAATCTTTATTTGCAAAACATCAGCTGACGGAGTCTGCCTAGCATAAAGGCTGCTAATATGGCAGAGCCCCGAGCAAACGCCAACACTCAGGTTTTATACATTCAATGGCGACAGTCTCTTGATCCCGCCCATCTTCACAACTTGCAATAGGCTAGCACCCATGGACCCATTTCTTTTACCCAATTAAACAAAGCACTGTTCAGCACTACATTCTTATTTGCTAATAAACTATGGCACAGTATTAATTTCTCATTCTCACGGTATGTTATCGGCCATATGGGCAAGATGTTCTTAGATCGCAACATTTCTACGGCCATTCCCTGTGCCAGCCAACAGGAACAGCGTCATTTGCCCATGCACGCTTTCTAACCATTCAGATACAATGTAAACAACGCAGCATGGTAGACTATGGGCCAATCAGGCCGCTTTTTATCTAGAGGCACATGATGTTCTTCTGGC
The DNA here is from genome assembly GCA_030556195.1 of Anolis apletophallus. Lineage (NCBI taxonomy): Eukaryota > Metazoa > Chordata > Lepidosauria > Squamata > Anolidae > Anolis > Anolis apletophallus. The sequence goes on from JARBWK010000001.1 coordinate 57,992,556, forward strand.
AAATCACTGCTTGTGCCTTTCTGCCAATCAGAGCTGATTATTCCCGTCATGGCTTTTGGCAAACTGCCTCGCTATTCTAAGGCCAGCTATACTGAAACCTTTGCTGTGCATCACTCTCTCCTGACGGTACTTCTGCTAAAAGCATCAATTCCGCTTTACTATGTCTTGGTATTCCTTTGACACTGCCCCTTTAAACATTGTGGTTTAGCAGTGTGTATAGAAGTTGCAATAGTGATTACTTTGTCGTGTATTGAAATGTAAAAAGTGTGCCACGGCTCAAAAAAGGTTGGGAAACACTGCACTAGACCACTGCGTTCTGAGGAGCAAAACCTCCTGGTCACCTGTAGCACAGCAGTTCTCGTTTGTGCCTGGAGGGCAGGGGACAGGGCCTGGGGTCCCATTAGCATTAGAACCAGCCGTGCTAGAACAGGATTCTGAGGATGAGCTAGATGACTGGGGTGAAGGGCAGCTTTCCCCGCAGGAGCCTCTTTCGCCCACAGAGAGCTTGGCCTGGGAAGAAATGTGTTTTGGTCCAAGGGATGATTCCGATCACCAGGTGCAGTCTGATAGCGATCCGGGGAGTTATGAACACCCGGGAGGGAGATCTTCCCAGGAGCCCCCTGAGGAAGATATGGAAGAAAGCGCATGGGAAATGGCTAGGGAGGAAAGCTCTCAGGGAGATAGCAACACAGCTGCCGAGAGACAAGGTCGAACCTTTGATAGGAGACGGAACATCGAGGCTAGTAGGAGGGATTGGTCTAAGAGCATAGACCGGCCGAGGTCCGTCAGCAGGGATTGGAGACGAAGAAGCCTAGAGCGTCGAGGACCTCGGCCGAAGGATTAAGTATAGGATCCGTGGGAACGAATCCTCAGTTCTCCGGCCACGTCTTACCTGAATAGGCGTGAAGCGGAGTGGGACCACAAGCTAAGCCGTGGTCATCAAGCCTTGCCCTGCCTTGCCTTGTTTCCTGATCCGCATTGGTTTGCGGAGCCTTGCCCTGTTTCCTGATCCGCATTGTCTGTGGAGCCTTGCCAAGCTTTTTGCCTATTTGCTACGTTATCTTGGACATTCTTACTTCAAGCCTTTTGGACTATATCTTATCACATTGGACTATATTCTTTGGAACTGTTTTTATATTCAATAAAGTAGTTAGCCTTCAGTACGTCTCTGTGTGTGTGATGAAGGGGCCAGTAAGTCCGTGATCGTGACATCACCCCTAGTGTTAAGATCTACCGGCTGACCGCGACTCGTCGGCGGGCTTTTTCTATCGTAGCTCTGACCCTTTGGAACTCATTGCCCGCCGACGTCCGCGCCATCCAGGACCTTCTTCCTTTCAGGAAGGCCTGTAAGACTTTCCTGTTCCGGCAGGCCTATGGATCGGGATAACTTGTTGTGTCCCTAGCCATTTGTGGTGCCTTTGCCGCCTGTAACATTGTCTGCTGTCGAGGTGCCCAGTGCACGACTATTGTTCTCTGTATGCGGTTTTTAATCGCGTTTTTAGCCTTGATGTGTAGAACTGTGTTTTATATGCTTGTTTTATTGTGTGATGATTGATCTGCTGTTAGCCGCCCCGAGCCTTTGGGGGAGGGCGGTAGATAAATTTGAATAAATAAATAAATAAATAAACTGTGGAACTCTCTGCTGCGGTCTCAGATCAGCTTGAAAGCGGGGGCTCGGAGGCTTGACTTCTGGGTCTTAGCCTGCCACTTTTGGACTCTCTTTTATTGTTGGTGAACTATAGATGCACCCTTGGGAGGGAGGACAGAGGGAGAGGGGGGGGGAAGCAAAAGGCCAGAGCCGGCGCTTCCCAGTCGCTAGGGGACGCTGTCGTCTCCGGAAGATCAAAGTGGGCCTTCCCTCTTGCCCGCCTTTCCTCAACCTGCGCTTATTGCGCGAACTGGCTCTTGAGCAAGAGAGAGAGAGAGGAGCCTGGGGCGGCGAGAGGCAGCAGGGCGCGCGACCGGGAGGCTCTGCTGTTGGTTAACATGTTAGTATCAGCTGCGCTCGAAGAGAGAGAGAAAGCGCGTGCGAGCGCGAGCCAAGCCCAGCTCTGGGGCGCGAGGCAGGAGCGCGAGCGGAGGCGCAGGAGGGGAGGCTGTACAGAGGAGGAGGAGGAGGAGGGATTCCTGCGCGCGCAGCCCGGGATTTCGCTTTGGTGGGAGGTGCGGGGGGTATTTCCCCTTCTCTGCTGCAGCGGAAGCTGGAAAGGCCCATATATGGGCATGGATCAAAGGAGAAGCCTGTTTGCCTGGTGTGCGAGTGTATGCAAGGGTGTATATTAGGCATTGTGGGAGTTGGAAGTCCAAAACACCTGGAGGGTCGAAGTTTGCCCAAGCCTGGTGTTTATATATACAAACTCCCAGTTAACTGGAACTCCCAGGCAACCGGCAAAAGTATCAATAATACAATAATGATACTGAAGTTATTACTGCATTCAAAAAAAACAACCCCTGCTAGGTTAACTTTTATTGGTCTTCATTTGCTTTTGTATTGCAATATTGGTATCAAGTCAATCCAGAGCAGGCCTGGGCAAACTTGGGCCCTCCAGGTGTTTTGGACTTCAACTCCCACAATTCCTAACAGCCGGTAGGCTGTTAGGAATTGTGGGAGTTGAAGTCCAAAACACCTGGAGGGCCCAAGTTTGCCCAGGCCTGATCCAGAGTTTATGGTGTTAGGCCTGCTTTAAACAGTAATTCTCAAGCAACCAGAAACTATTTACGTGGCATCATCTACCAATCCCCATGGGTGCCGGTTAACTGAGAGTCTACTCTTATGTGTGTGTGTATATATATCTATATCTATATCAGTGGTTCCCAAACTTTTTTGGCCTACCGCCCCCTTTACAGAAAAAAATTTACTCACCGCCCCCCTAGAAATTATTTTTTAAATTTAATAGAAATTAAACAGAAATATATATGTATTAATGTTTCTACCTTTTTCGTAAAATATAGTAAAGAAAGGTGTAAATTGCAAACATTGAACTCCAGAAATAATCACAAAAACAGTACGTTTGGGGGAGTATGAGCAACGGATGATGGGATTTGCAGTACCTTCAGCCATTTCAGCTCTGACTTCCACAGACCACTAAGACCCCATGGATGACAGATCTGGATCAAACTTGGCACACAGAACCTCCATGACCAGCAGAAAATACTGGAAAGAATTCACAGTAATAGAATCCTAGGGTTGCAAGAGACCTCCAAGGGCCATCCATTCCAACCTCCTTCTTCCATAAGGAAAAAGCACAATTGAAACACTCCTGACAGATGGTCACTCAGACTCTCAATAATAATAATAATTAATAGTTTAATAGTTTATTAATAGTTTACAGTTTTATTGACTGTAATCGTTTGGGACTGTGAGTCGCCCCGAGCCACTTGGAAGGGGCGACCAAAAAATCCAAATAATAAATAAATAAATAAATAAAAATAATAATCTGGGGTTGGAAGAGACCTCCAAGAGCCATTCAGTCCAACTTCCTTCTGCCATAAGGGAAAAGCACAATCAAAACACTCCTGACAGATGGTCACTCAGACTCTCAGTAATAATAATAATAATAATATTCTAGGGTTGGAAGAGACCTCCAAGAGCCATTCAGTCCAACTTCCTTCTGCCATAAGGGGAAAGCACAATCAAAACACTCCTGACAGATGGTCACTCAGACTCTCAATAATAATAATAATAATAATAATATTCTGGGGTTGGAAGAGACCTCCAAGAGCCATTCAGTCCAACTTCCTTCTGCCATAAGGGGAAAGCACAATCAAAACACTCCTGACAGATGGTCACTCAGACTCTCCTTAATAATAATAATAATAATAATCTGGGGTTGGAGAGACCTCCAAGAGCCATTCAGTCCAACTTCCTTCTGCCATAAGGGAAAAGCACAATCAAAACACTCCTGACAGATGGTCACTCAGACTCTCAATAATAATAATAATAATAATAATAATATTCTGGGGTTGGAAGAGACCTCCAAGAGCCATTCAGTCCAACTTCCTTCTGCCATAAGCGAAAAGCACAATCAAAACACTCCTGACAGATGGTCACTCAGACCCTGCAAGCCTGCTCACGCCACTGCCCCCTTACAGGGGTTCAGCACCCCCCAAATTCTCCTGAGTCTCCCAGCACCCCCTTGGATTGCCCCACCACCCACCAGGGGGCGGTACTGCCCACTTTGGGAACCACTGATCTATGTATATTTATGCCTACACACCTATACACATACACCACTGTCCCAAAACATGTATACACCTTTTAACAACTCATAGTGGTTATTTGCAGGCATGGGAAAACTTGGGCCCTCCCTCCAGGTGCTTTGGACTTCAGTTCCCACCATTCCTAACAGCCACAGGCCCCGCTTAAGCAGCTGAGGGGAAAAGGAAGGGGCCTGAGGCTGGATGGTGGGAGTTGAAGTCCAAAACACCTAGAGAGCCCAAGTTTGCCCATGTCTAGGCAATTGTGATGATTTGATGGCTAAATCAGTACATTCGTACAGAAGAATAAATATTAATATGAATTATTTCACTAGTTTTACAAATTCAATCTTGAATTGCAATTTTAAGTAAGGTGTCCAAATGATCATCCCTGCACAGGGATGCACTGCTTGCATTGTTGACACACAGAGTTGCAAGCCTTACTTAGTGTTTCTCATGCACTGCTTGCATTGTTGACACACAGAGTTGGAAGCCTTAGTGTTTCTCATGCACTGCTTGCATTGTTGATACACAGAGTTGCAAGCCTTACTTAGTGTTTCTCACTCACTGCTTGCATTGTTGACACACATAGTTGCAAGCATTACTTAGTGTTTCTCACACACTGCTTGCATTGTTGACATACAGAGTTGCAAGCCTTACTTAGTGTTTCTCGTGCACTGTTTGCATTGTTGAAATACAGAGTTGCGAACCTCACCAATGTTTCTCATGCACTGTTTGCATTGTTGAAGTACAGAGTTGCGAACCTCACCAATGTTTCTCTTGTAATTTCCCAATATTGCTCTGCTTCTGCTCAGGGTTTCCATTCCTCTTAATTGTGTAAAATGAATTGCAAGAAAGCAATAAGACCTAGCATGATATATTGTTAAGATTGTATATATTTTGGGACTTCCTGTACACACACACATGTATAAAGATAGGGAGTAGAAATTGAAGAGGCTGTCTGTACTTTTAATCACTGGGAAGAAGATGGAATTTCAGCAGGCATTACACATTACTTGGTTGCTGTGATAAGCAACACCAGCTGAAACTCTCGCTATTTTCTGCAGTCATTAAAAGATAGGTGAGCCCTCTCCTGGCAAACCTATGTATGTGAGTGGTATTTTTACTTTTTCTAGGGGATACATTCACCCACATGACCATAGGAAGGGATTTAATCACAATTCAGAGTGCTTTGATTATCGTGTGTGGCTGCATATAGAAGTGCTGTTGTCACATGACAAAGGAGGTTGAACCATACTATAAATGGTCAATTCGTGTCAGAAAACTCTTACTTGAAGAAGTATAGTCTAGGTCGGAGAGAGAAGTTTGCCATTAAAAGAAAAGCCACTCTTCCGCTCCAGGAATTAGTGGAAGATGCAGCAGGCCTTTTTTCTCACTTAGCACAGTGACAGACTTTGCTCACACCTTGTGTCCTTTATCTTTAAAAAATCTCAATGTCTGCCCTGGGTCGATAATATAAACCATTTGATGGTAGAAGAGAATAAGAGCAAGTGGCAGCTCCTTGAAGGAGGGCACATGTATTTCTGCATTGCAGGGGTTGGACTGCATGGCTGTTGCTTTGCACTCCTATGTTGCTCTACGAGAAAGGCATGGCATGCAACACGGCTGATTTAAACCACGTTTATGCCACTGAAAAGCATTACAGAGAGCAGCCATCATGACTAATATTTTCAGAGTTTAAAACTCTCAAGGATCAAATTATTTATATCCCACCCTATCTCCCCAGGGAACAGGAACAGAATGCTGAGTCCCTATGGGGAGATAGGGTGAGATATTTTATTATTTATTATTATGATGTATCCAATATGATGGGACAGGGGAATAGATGTCTCTGCAACTAGTTTCGCAAGAACTTGCAATTTCTATAATCTTGTCCAAATATATCTCCATGTGAGTTTATCTGGGAAATCTTCTACGTCTGGTTTACAGCTCTCATGATCCCTATAGCTGTTGAGAGGAGGGAGATTGTTCAATCTTTCAATCTATGTTGTTAGCATTCTTCAGTAATGAGTGACCGGGAAAGAAAGATAGTTGCATGTACTGATAGCATGACTCACCCTCCTTTATCTAGTTTGCCTGGTTTTGTTTTAGGTTGATGTAATATGAACAATGGACCCTGATTGAGTTTTGCATTTCAGTGAAATAGCAATAGCATAGCTCTGAGCATTTCCTCACCTAAGAAAACCTTATGAGATGCATGAAGTTGTTCTACATCAGGGCTGTCCAACTTCTTCTGACCCAAGGGTCGGAAGAAGTGTCACTGATCACCTGGGGGGCCGTAGGTGATCAATGAGCAGGGGGCGGGGCCGCTCACAGGGGGCAGGGCTGGGGCGGGGCTGGCCGCTCACGTAGCACCTCCTCCCCAGGCACAGCCGGCCGCCTCCTTTCGCCGAAGCCTCTCCTCTTTCCCCCCTGGCGCACCACTGTTTGGTTCCTGGGCGGCAGAGCACCCGGGGAGAAGGAGGAGGGGCTGCGGAGGAAGAAGGCAGCCGGCCGCCTCCTTTCGCCGAAGCCTCTCCTCTTTCCCCCCTGGCGCACCGCTGTTCGGTTCCCGGGCGGCTGCGCACCCGGGGAGAAGGAGGAGGGGTTGCGGAGGAAGAAGGCAGCCGGCCGCCTCCTTTCACCGAAGCCTCTCCTCTTTCCCCCCGGGCGCGCCACTGCTCGGTTCCCAGGCAGCGGCGCACCCGGGGAGAAGGAGGGGGGCTGTGGAGGAAGAAGGCAGCCGGTCGCCTCCTTTCACCAAAGCCTCTCCACTTTCCCCCGGGCGCGCTGCTGCTCGGTTCCCGGGCAGCGGCGCACCCGGGGAGACGGAGGAGGGGCTGCGGAGGAAGAAGGCAGCCAGGTCCCCCGCCCTTCCTAGCAGTAGGCGGCGCCAAGGGCGGCGCATCACGCTAGGCCTCTGACGCGCCGCCCTTGGCGCCACCTACTGCTCCTTTTCGGCGGTTCCCCCTCCCTAGGAAGGGCAGCGCGGAGAGAGGGACGGAGGGGGCAGTGCAGGGAGGAGGACCTGGCTCCTTTTCTTCTCCCTGCCCCGCCTCCCCCCCCCCCAGCCGCCATTTTTTTAAAAAAAATATTTTTTAAAAAATATATTTTTTAAAAAATCTTTCAGGAGGGTAGCAGGGGCTGTGTCCAACAGGCTGGGGGGGGCCGTGTGCAGCCCGCGGGCCGCCTGTTGGGCAGCCCTGTTCTACATCCACAGGTAGCGCATATTACACACATATATGCACTCATCCCTAAATCCTTCCATGAACAATGGGATTGATGGCATTTCATTTGAGTTTGCACAGTAGTATCTCTAGAAAAGTGGTAGACCTTATTTTGTTTACATTTTTTGAAGACAGCAATCTGATAAACACTTTTACCCAAGTAAAAGTGATCTTGCTTCTGATTAAATTTGCATAGCATTGGGTTTCTGTATGCAATATACTTAACCTGAGTTCATCAGATATTGCATTCAGCTGGAGAAGGTGAAACCAATGTATAAAAAAGTGCAGTTGTGGCCTTTTAAAGTAATTGGAACACGTTTGTGAGAAGCAGTGTTATGCAGTTGCCATTCCCCAGCATAGTGCTGACCACAGAGGGAGGCTTTAGTCACTCCTAAAGATTAGAAAATGCTTTTAAAATACTTTTGAAGATGCCTACCATTTTATCCAAGATCTATTGATCTTCCTTGGGTACAGATCATGCTTCTTTAGAATTGGAATTCTGGAAATTTAAGTCCAATACATCTGGAGTATGCCAGGTTGGGAAAAATTATTTGTATATTGTATCTCGGCCGCCAGACTCTCAATAGCCAGAAGATGGAAAGAAGAAGAGACGCCGACAATAGCTGATTGGCAAATCAAACTACTAGATATAGTGAACATGGATTACCTCACGAAAGCACTGGCTCAAAATAGAAAAATGAAGACAACGGAATGGGCCCTAATTAATTAGACCATAGCAAGCTTCCAAGAAGGAAAAAAAACACCTTGTAGGCAATGACACAAGTATGGTTCTGAGCCATGGCTATTTACTTTTAACATATGAGAAAACATGACTCATTAGAAAATACAATACTGCTTGCTGAGGTAGAAGGCAATAGGAAAAGAGAACAGCATCACGGGTAGATAGACTCAAGGAAGCCATAGCCCTGAGCATATAGGGCTTGAGCAGGACTGTTGATAACAAGGAGACTTGGAGGTCTTTCATTCATAGGATTAATATAAAAGTCAACTTGATGGCCATTAATAATAACCCTGGCACATTGGGAAAGAACTTCCTTTTAAGTCTTTCATATCAGATAGCTTAAGAAGCACTGGTCTATACCAGGGGTTCATGGCCTTTGGCACACAGTAACTTTGGATTTTAACATCCCAAATTTCCAGCCATCATGGCCAAATGGTAAGGGATTATGGGAGCCAAATCCAAGACATGTAGAAGACCAGAAGGTTGGGAATCCCTAGTCTAGACAGTGGTTTGCACAGCAAACTCTTGGTCAAAACCACGTCTTGAGGGGGTAAGAATGGCGATGGAAATCTTGAAACCACATGGAAACATCAGTTTATCCATGGGACAGGATGGGGTTTTTTTTTTTGGCAGATTCTGATGTTGCCGAGGAGGATGATCCACATCCAAGAAGACCCTAAACATACGGATGTGTATGCAACAGTTGCAAATATATGGGATGTGAATTGTTTTATGGAGAACTAATTCTTTTCCTCCATTGTCTCTTGCTATGGGTGAAGTGCATCTACAGCACTGCCTACTCAGGAAAAAAAACATTAAATTCAAAGAATAGGTGAGACGGATTCATCAAATGAGCAAGCTCTGAAGCCTCATTCTGTTGCTGAGTATGTATGTGCTAGTTCTACTGTCTATGGAGCTAGATTAAGACATGTTAAGTTTTAAGTAGCACTATAGCACTGGAAATTGAATAATGACACTGGCCAACACACATTTTGGTACATCAAATGTTAGTCCTGTTTCAGTCTATATTTGACCTGCTGATTCCAGAAATGGTACTAGATTTCCCCTATTAGCTCTAGTTTTTGAGATACCAAACATTTACCATCTACCAGAAAATCATGACAACCATATCTAAGAAACTAGAGCTGATGCAGTCTGTCCAATGATATTTTCTGAATTAGCATCCCTAACCACCCCAGGAACAGGCCTAAACATCAAGACACCAAGAATGTCTTTTTCTTGGCCTGTTTTAATTATTTTTTCTCCATCATATTTATAAGTCCGTTATACTAATAAAAAATACAATGGACTTTTAGTAGCCACAGGCTTGGGATCCGCAGATTGAATCAACCACAGGCTGAATGTGCAGATATTGTACCCCTATTACCTGAAATCAAGTACAACTGGGCCCAGAAGCAGTTCCAGAGTTGCAGTGGAAGTGTTGGCAAGACTTGGCACTAGCCATGCATCCTTGGGCTTGTAAAGCAGTCTGCTAGTTAGCTCTGTAGAGGCAGAGGTCCCTATGGGGTGCAACAGTGGATGTGGTGGCGGGGCCTGGGCACTAGGCATGTACTCTTCTTGCTTTGTCTGCAATACTTCTGCTCAAATCGTTTTTTAAAAAGGGCTTTCCTGGATCTAAAATGGTCAGAATAGACAAACCATAACCAAAAATGCCCCTATACCTTCAAGGGCATTTGGGAGCCAAAATGGGAGGACATGGGAGCCACAAAATGTCCCTTCAGGCCACACTTTGCCAATGGCTGGGTTATACTCTCATTTCCCCCTAAACTTGGATTCATGACAGTTTACAAAATAGAACTGCACTGTAAATATAGGTCCTTTTCAACTGTATAGTCCACTGAACATGATAGGACTTAAATCTGAGTAAACCTGTAGGACGTTTTGCCGTTAGGTGTCTTTAGTGTCAGTGGAGTACAGTCATGATTCACTTTTGCTGGACTGTGCCCCCCCCCCTTGATATTTTCACACTTCACAATGGGTAAATAGCAACCCAAACTATCCAGATCTCTGTTATGTGTGGAAGTTTTCAATGTCTCCAATATAAATATGAATCTGCATTGCAAAAGTCAATGTCTGGAGAGAACTGAGCCAAATTGGTATTTTTAATTTCAGAGCAGGAAAAATTGTGTTGGGTAGATTTCCGTGCCAATGACAGTAGGAAACATGCTACGCCATTATATGCACACAGTCTGTCTACCTCGCCTTGTCCCCAGTTTCCATGGGTTTTGTGACATTTTTCCAGGGAGTGTTTGCTGGTAGCAGGTGAGTTCCCAAATTACCTGTAACAAGGCAGGGTCTTTTCTCCTCTTATTTATCCTTGTCATGTATTGACACTGGGAAGTATTACAGACAGAAATAGAAGAACAGGCCTTTGTGCTCTGAGACCTTGTAAATAACACCTTTCCTGACAGGATGAGTGCGTTTACATCCTCATTTTTAAGTTGACCAATGGACTCCTTGACCCCAAGCTTCTTGAATTATCTTGGAACTCCAATAATGTGAACTCCATTAGGTTGTATACAGGCAATTCCTAAGTTAGAACCATCCAACTTAAAAACAACTCATAGTAAAGAACAAAGGTGAGACAACAGGAAGTGAGAGGAAGGGAAATTCACTCCTGAAAGAGTTATCATGGGGAAAAGGTATCTCCACTGAAGCTTTCCCACCAATCCTTGTTGTTTCGGCAGGCTTTTGGGACCTGAGCGGTCGTGGTCCCTCCTTTCTGGTTAAACACTTCCTGTATTGTGCGCCTGGTTCTTGAAGTGATGTTAATGTTTTAATCGTGAGATTTTTAGCTGTGTTTACAACTATGTTGTGACTGCCCCCGAGCCACTGGGAGTGGCGGCAGATAAGTCTGAATAAATAAATAAATAAATAAATCCTTGTTTCCACAACAAGCTGAATTTATCAAAATCCAATGTTCACAGGGACAAAAAGTGAGGCAAAACCTTTTGAACAGCGGCATAGACAGCAAAACAAACCCCACAGAGGTGTTAGCCCTTCCCTATGCTATCAAAAGTTTATACACACACACTCTCACACACACGTATATAGGTTGGAATACACTTAAAATTAAGCTGCTCTGACTTACAAACAAATTCAGCTTAAGAACAAAACTACAGAACCTATCTTGTTTGTAACCTGGGGATTCCCTGTATATCAATGGTTCTCAACCTAGGATTCACAGTTGTTTTTGGCCTTCACATCCCAGAAATCTTAACAGCTGGTAAACTGGCTGGGATTTCTGGGAGTTGTAGGCCTAAAACATCTGGGGACCCCAGGTTGAGAACCACTGCTGTCTATGGTTAGCCCTAGATGCCTTTGGTCACATCTCATGTCAGAGCCGGATGGCCTGCAACACCTTTTTAAAATGTGGCAAAATTGCCCATTCTCCTTCCATACTTCTCTAGTGTGGCTTAGTGGGTTGAATATTCCAGTATGACTCTGGAGATCAAGATTTGAATCCTTGCTCAGCAATGAAATCCCACTAGGCAAATCATGCACACTTAGTCTCAGTAAACACAGTGATAGGTTCAACTTAGGGTTGCCATAAGATATAATTTTAGAGCACACAGCAGCAACCATCTCCAGGGCACATTGGGGTAATTTGGAGGGCAATTTTCCTCCTAAATGGTGGGTAGTGACTGGGGACTTCAAAAACAGCATTATGAGCAAGAGTACTGTTAAAAAGAAAAGATTGTTCTTGTATATTCATACAATTGGTTGGGAAGGATATTTAAATCCTACCTTGTAACCGAATGTGAAGGAATTCTTCCATGTGAGGTACTATGCTAAATGTGCTAATAGGTCAAGCTGACAGTGAAATGAGGTTAAAGAGTCTTGATTAACCCAAAGACACAAAATGCTACCAACTTTTGTGTCTGGAGGCTCAATTTATGAGATGGCTAACATAGAGGTAGAAGTATTGTAACATAGTAACATAGAGGTAGAAGTAACATGACGCTGAGGCTGCAATTGTTTGTTTTTAATTGTGAAGTTGTTATATGTTTTTGTCTGGGGGTTGACTTGGTGCTGTGTTGTATTGAGGGCAGAGACTGCCTGTGTAAAGCGTCCCGAGTCGCCTTCAGGCTGAGAGGGGCGGTATAGAAATGTGACAAATAAATAAATAAATACCTGGCTTGCCTACTGGGACTTTCCTATTTTCTGGGCTGTTCCAGCAGTATTAACCCTGATCCTTGCTCTTTTTCTGTTAATAATAAGATGCAAGTATTGCCAAGTTGTGTAGATGATTGATGAGTGGTAAGAAAGAAGCTGATAATTTCAACTAGCTCATTGTCTACGCAGCTTAAATGTTTTAGTTAGCCCAGGTCTGGGCAAACTTTGGCCCTCCAGGTGTTCTGGACTTAAACTCCCACAAGTCTTAACAGCCCACTGACTATTAGGAATGGTGAGTGTTTAAGTCCAAAACACCTGGAGGGGTGAAGTTTGCCCAGGCCTGAGTTAGCCTGTACATGAACTTGTCAGCTGGGTTGAAGCTGTCTGTTTGAAGAACCTCATCAGGTCTTGCTCACTGCTTGCTTTGGTTGTTGTTTTTGGGAAGGGTATCAATCTTTGACTGATGTAAGGGCTGGTCTATTCAACATTTAATTTACATTCCAAGGTCAGCCTCCCTTCAAATAAACACCGAGTCCACTCTTTAAAAGAAGAAGTGAACTACAGGAACATGTGTAGCTTCCTGTCACATTCTTGTGCAACCTGGTAGACAGTTTCTTCGTGGCCTCGTTTTGCAAGATGAAAGGATAAAGGAGGGAGGCAGTTTCGTAGGAAGCTCCCATCTATTCCAGGTAATCCAACAAAGCAGAGAGGCAGTTCTTCAGGAACCTGTCATTTGTTCCAGGTAATCTGATATGTCTTTCTTCTGTTGATGGTCTTACTGTAGAAAGAAGCTGCTTACTGGGTTGCATAGGGATATATGCTTGGATATATTATAATAATTGTCAATGAGCCTGACGGCCACTAGCTCAGTGATTCTCAACCTGTGGGTCTCCAGATGTTTTGGCCTTCAACTCCCAGAAATTCTAACAGCCGGTAAACTAGCTGGGCTTTCTGGGAATTGTAGACCAAAACACCTGGGGACTCACAGGTTGAGAACCACTGTGCCGGGCAACATAAGGCTCACGCCGTCATGTAGGTTTAGAGGGACATGGGATGTTTTCCTGGGCATCACAAAGATGTACAAGATTGGAAGCTTTCACCCTACTATGGCAAGGGGAGATTCTCAGCTTTTCTAGTAGATTTGACTGAGCTGATATTTTTCTTGCATTTCTCTCTCTCACAGACTGGTGTAGTCCTTTGCTGCAGTTGCTTAGAAAGGAAGAGTAAATACTGTAGACTGTTCCTATGCCCAGTTGATAGCTTGGAGAAGGATATGCTTTAAGCAACATTTTCTGCTACCAGCAGGTTGGTTATAAGTACAAAAACAAGCACAGTAGTACTCAACCTTTTGCCTGATAGTGTCTGAAGAGTGTTGCAGTCATTAGAGCCAGATTCCATGATAATTATCTACATTAAGCCAGAGACCAAGCCCTTCAAGTTATGAAAGGATCAGTCAGAGTTAGCAAGGAAAAACGTCTGGATTGACCTAGTGCTGGTGTTTTTTTTGACTTGGAATTCCACTAAAGACAAAGGACTATCAGTCTACCTATGAGTGACAGCATTCTTTTCTGATAGTCCTAAATTTTACTATAGAGCTTTCTGAAAAATGTTTTTTTGTAATACAGGGAGTGTGAATCGTGTATTGCTGTTTCCTTCCCCAAGGAAGCTTGGGAGTGTGATATAGCCTGTGCAAAGAGGGCTGTGAGACACTTGTGCCTAACACTTTCGGTATATCTTCTTGGGTGACAGATGATGAGTGATCCAGAAAGGCAATTTGCTGATCATACTTAAGCTAATATCTAATGCACATTTGAAAGATGTTAATGACAATTCGTAGTTTCCTTTCTGCTGACTGTCCCATTTTAATACATGAAAATATATCAGAGTGAATTTTTGTAGGCATGTGACTCCGTAAAGCAGTGGTTTTCAACCTGCTCAGGACTTCCCATCATTTACTTGTGGCTCACTGATGTGGCATACATGTGGACCTTTTGCAGCACACAAACGTTATAAAAGAACACGTGTAGCATTTGATCCAAAGTACAAGTTGTGACGAGCAGAAATGCAGCTAAGCTCGCATCCAAATCATTGTAATTCTCTGTTTATTTGTATTCTGATTTTCCACAAAAATTGAAGCCCAAAAATGATTTACACCATACAGTACATAAGACAGTAACAGGTAAGAAATGACATACATAAGTATATGAAGCTTTGTACTGAGATGCCTACTGCTTCTTCTGCCGTTGTATTATCTACATTAGCTGAGATCAGATCTCCAGGGCCATTCCAGGTTATGCCAGAGATTGGACCTGGAGCCTTTTGCATCCAAAACATGTGTTTTATACATGCTGTGCAAAAAATGACCATCAACTTATCAAAGCATTTCTGTAGTTTATATACAACTTTCTATCCATCATGAACCATTAGGTGGTGACTGACCATTAGGAAATTTATGAGCCCATCATATGCTAACAAATGACTTGAAGGCACAAACAAATTAATTTGTGAATCTTGTGGAAAAGTCATGTGCTAAGTATTTACTGGGAATAAAAATATTTGTGAGAGAAAGAAAAATAGTTTCCAGCTGTCTGGCCACTTCTTGGTCCTGGCACAAGTTTATGTTGAGTTGTTGAGCTGGCTACCATCACAACTTCATTGGGGGGGGGAAATTACACAATGTTTTTTGGTGGACAATTCAGTGTTGTCTAAGAAGCATTGCTTGGCAGTCCCTGCAGTTTGGGGAGTTAAGAAAGTGCAATTTGTGCTGTAATTGAAGCAACTCCGTCCCCAACACTTCCTTTCACAAATGTGTGGTTTTTCTGAACATTGTTATCCAAAAAAGTTCTTTTTTCCCAATTTGAAAAATTCCTGTATTGGAGGAACAGGCCTGCTCTTCACTCAGAAGCCTTAAGGTGTATCTACACTGTAGAATGAATGCAGCTTGACCCCATTTTAACAGCCATGACTCAAATGGTATGAAATCATGGGAACTGTAGTTTTACAAGGTCTTTAACCTTCTCTGCCAAAGAGTGCCTTTGCAATGGTTGGGGATTCTGGGAACTAAAGTCCAAAACACCTGGAAAACCAGTGCTTGAGAAGCATTGCCCTAAACTAGGTCTGCACAGTTTAGTAGTACTAAGGAGCCAAAATTAAATAGGCTAAGCCTTTTGGAGTCACAAATAAGTTTTTAATACATCACTTTCCAAGTTGTTGTTTGGGTTTCTTTTTGTCGTGTCAGGAGCGACTTGAGAAATTGCAAGTCGCTTCTGGTATTGGCCGTCTGCAAGGACATTGCCCAGGGGACACCCGGATGTTTTGATGTGTTACCATCCTTGTGGGAGGCTTCTCTCATATCCTCACATGAGGAGCTGGAGCTGATAGAGGGAGCTCATCCGTTCTCACCCTGGAGTCGAACCTGTGACCGGTCGGTCTTCAGTCCTGCAGGCACAAGGGTTTAACCTACTGCGCCACAGGGGGCTCCAAGTAAAAACCAATGATTTGTTTGGATTGTTGTTTATTCCTCCATTTTCTACTTTTCTTCCTTCCCTCTCTTATTTCCTACTTACTTTTCTTTCTCCCTTTTCTCCCTCCCTGTCATTTTCTCTCCCTCACTTCTCCCACCTCCCTCTCTCATTTTCTCCCATCTTGTTCCCTCCCTCCCTCTTTCTTTTTCTTTCATTCTTTCTCCCTCTCTTCCCCCCTTCCTCCTTTTCCTCCCAACTTCTCTTCCTTTCTTTTCTTTTCCTCCTTCCTTGCTTCCATTCTTCTTGGGGGAAGTGCTCTGTGAGCCACACCAACTCCTTGTGCGGCCTGCATCCATTCCTCAGGCCGTATATTGTGCAGGCCTGCCTTAACCCATACTTGGAAATCAAGAGTGGGAAGATAGTTGCCTGCAGTATCTCAGGGGCAAGAAAAAGGAAGCAGTAATATAAGATAAGTTGTCCTTCTGTCATTTATGCTATATGCTTGCCCACTCTTCTGCAGTTGCTGTCTCAGGATATTTCAGAGATGACAGGGTTGTGGCTTGAGTTTACATTGAGACTTGTCAAAATCCTCATTGCAGAGTCATGATGACCCAGTGAATGAGAGACCTTCAAAAACCCCTGTTCTTGGGAACTTTGCTCAGGTCTTGCAAACTCAGAGCCGTGACTTCCTAGATTGAGCCAATCCATTTACATTGTAGTCTTCCTGTTTTTCTACTTCCTCCTACTCCTATGAGCATTTCAGCTTATTCAGCTCAAGATACAATGTGATTAATATAGGTGTGAATTCTGCAAACCATTTGTCAATCACATGTGACATGCCGGACTGGTTATGGGAATGTTTCAACATACCACTTTTTGCAATTTGCTGTATCTATTGCTGTGTCTACTTAGGGGAGATTTTTGAAGAAGTGGTATATTGAGATTGGGAGACGTGTAGTCTCACAGCCACCCAGCTCAGGCTCAAGAAAAAAATGCCATATAAGGTGTTCCTTTGTGACCATTACTGAGATAGTAAAGACTTACGTGTTGCTAATGCTTATGATTCTAGTGTGTATGTATGCTTTGAATTTAATTTTCCACTTTAGCATTGATTAATGCTAGTTTTGGAACTACAGTTTTGGAGCATAGTTCCTGAATCCCCTAACCAACACTGCTGTTAGTTAGGGTTATAATCCAAAAATATTTTTCCCACGGTCTGGTTAATTCACATCCCAGCGGTGTATCCAGTTGAATTATTTTTAATGTAAGGGGCATAATATGAGTTTTGTTAGGGATTCTGTTGTTGAAGGGAAGCGGCGTGAAGTCATTTTGAAGCCACTAACCACACAAATCTTATTAGCATATTGTAGGTTTCAAGCTATTTATCTAGCAAAACTGACTTGGACTCACACATCCAACAAGGTGTTTACAAGAAGATAGATCCAACATTTCGGCATTCATATTAAACTATTGTTCCTTTTTTATAGGTGAATAAACATTTTCTACTGGCATCTGGTGGCTCCTATTCTTTGGAGTGGTGAGCTTATCTCAAGTTTTATTCCAGACTATAAAATGCTCGTCAAGATGCTGAACCTGTTCTAGGATAGGACTCTAAATCTTTAAAATTCAGAGGAAAATCCACTAAAGATTTCTAGCCCCTATCACATGAGAGCCACAAGGTACCACTGGTCTCCTCTGGTTTTGGATTTCCAGGAATCCACACAGAATATATAGAGATGAAGCATAAAATTTGCTTTCTTAATACAGTACAGTACATACACACGCTTCTCACAATTGTGAATGGAAAAGGGAAAATGTGGGATTCACCTTTTTAACTAAAATACTCTGGATGGGATTTCCATTCCACAGGTGATGAGGTGCTTTCACCCAGGCTATGGCCACAAGAATATAGCAAGTATATGGGCTAACACAAATTGCCTTTCTCTGCTACATTCTTAATTAAACTTGGTTGGTTAAGAGGAAGGGGTGGGGGATGAAATTTATAGGAACAGCTTAGTAGTTTACATTGATTAGTAGATGTAATAATGGCAGAATGGTCATTTCTTATTTGGACATGCTGGTGATGGGAGTTGTAGTCCAAGCCCATGCATAAGTCATTCATTGAGGAATATGATAGTAGATGATTCAGACCTTGGTCTATGGTGTAAACCTGAAGATGTTGCAACAGGTGAGAAAAGGAGCATGAGTAGTTGTGTACTCTTCATCCAGTCTTGTCTGGTTGTTGCTGCTGTGTGAGTTGCTCCTTGGTGTTCTTTGTTTTATGCCTTTGGGCTGCGTATAGAGGTTGGTTCAGCACCTCTCATTCGACTTATTCCATGCAAGAAGCGGTTCAGCTTTCCATATAATGTCACTGAAAGGGGTGGCCATGATAGTATCTCTCCTGGAACCATGTGCACACTGCAACCATACTTCATTGTGTTTGTGCTTTCAGGAGCATGCCAAGCTCGTTGTGTCATTTCTAAAGCTTCATCAGTCTCCTGATAGTGAGAAGAATGGGTTCAGTTTCAGAGATGCTCACCGTGGTCCCCCTTCACCAGAGGCCTGATCTGCTGGAGGCCTGCGTAGACCTTATCAACGAAGAGTGGAAGCGGAGCCGGGCCTCTCGCATCCACTCCCTGCAGAGATCCAGCGACAGCTTCCCTTTGTGCCTGGTGCTGATCAGGACTCAGAGGCTAGTAGAAGAAACATCTGAAGGGAAACAGAGCCAGTCTCAGCTTCTGGGGCATGCCAGGCTCTCCCATGTTGTTGGCCGGCCCAAGAGCTTGTTCGTGGAGACAGTAGTGGTTGCTAAGTCTCTTCGTGGAAAGGGCTATGGCAGGAAGCTAATGGAAGCTGTTGAGAGTTACGCCAAATCCCGGGGCTTTTGCCATCTGCACCTCACCACTCATGACAAGCAGCATTTTTATGCCCACCTGGGCTATCGCTACTCCAAGCCTGTTCAGTGTGCAGGATTCGTGAGCTCCCTTGTGCCTGTTGGATTTCTGGAGAGTGTGTCTCACCCTCAGCATGATGTGGAACCTCCTGCAGGGGCTGGACAGAGTAATTCAAGTGCATCTTACAGCAGCCAATCTGGATCCAATTTCCCTTCACTGGGACATACAATAGCCCCTCCCCCCTCTTCTGTTTCTTCAGGGGCTTTTCCTCCACCACCTCTACTGCCACTTCCTCCCCCTCCTCCCCCTAGCTCCTCTTTCCAGCCTTATGGGTCCTCTGTTTTGGAACCTGTGCCTTTTTCTGCTGACAACGTTAGTGCCACGGCTGCCACACAGCCCACTTCTCTACCTCCCCCGCCTCCTGTGCCTCCACCAAAGACCCCTTTGCCAGGGCAGCCAAATTCATATGAACTTGCTTCCTACATCCCGCCGGGGGACAAGGCACAGGGAAAGGTGCTTCAGGGAACTCCTTATCGAGACCTCAAAGGTCGGCCCATATTTTGGATGGAGAAGGACATCTGAGTAATTTATTTCTTGCTGTGCCACTGTGTTGAAGATGAAGTGATAATTAGAGGAGGAAGGGAAACCCTTGAGAAGGAAAAACCAGTATTTTAGTTATATTGGGAATCACAATTTTTTAAACGGATAAGCCAAAGAATTTGGTCAACTAACAGTTCTGTTTCATCAGATGCCTTTGAAGTGAAGAGCCCATTTGATGCCACGGAAAGGAGAAGATGCTAAAACAACAATCTGTATTTTGAATGCACATGACCAAGGATGTTATATTCTTTTATCCATGTACTACATTGATTTTTGCAATAGTACAGTGGGTGCAGCTTCATTGAATAGTGTATAATGAATTTCCTTATATGCCTGATTTTATTTTACCAATAAACAAATATCTGAACTGTTTACACTTGACTCTGCAGTGAGTACAAATATACTTCCCTGACTGATAATTTAGAAGTAACTTTTTCATTCCCTCCAACTATCCCAATGTACAGTATCCGGAACAGTACCAATAAATATTTTGTCATCCCATTTTTCTCAGATGTTTAAAAACATTTATATTCATATAGGCAGTTTTTTAAACACATGTGTAAGTGGGTAGTCAGACTTGGCCACAGTGGTCCATGCTCTCGTTACATCCAGGATAGATTACTGAAATGTGCTGTATGTGAGGTTGCCTTTCAAGACTGTTTGGAAGCTTCAGATAGTCCAAGAAGAGACAGCCAGGTTGATAACTGGGGCGGCATGAAGGGAGCACACAACTCCCACGTTACATCAGCTCCACTGGCTGCCGATTTGCTACTGGGCACAATTCAAAGTGCTGGCTTTGGCCCCAGTCCTGTTTACCTGTTTGAACACATCTCCCTTTACGAATCACTGTGAAGACTAAGATCTGGTGAGGCCCTGCTCTCGGTCCCACCTCTGTCACAGGCACATTTAGCGGGGACGAGAGAGATAGCCTTCCTGGCGAGATTAGATCAGCCACCTCCCTCCTGTCCTTCAGAAAGATAGTAAAAACCTGGCTGTGGGACCAAGCCTTTGGGACAGTGCAATAAGGTAATAATAGGAAACCCACTCCGCTGATCGGAGCCAGCATGGTGTTTTGAGATAGTTTTAAACAACTGATTTTAGTGTTTGTGTATATTTATAGATATTTTATGTCCTGACATGGAATACTTGCCGTATATATGTTGTGCTCAATCCCGAGTCCCCTTCGGGGTGGAATATAAATGTTTCATAAATAAATAAAATGCCCTTTTTTGAAATACTGTATAAAAGATAACATTCTGTATGAATTAGTTTTTCCTAAACTAAATATTTCAGTTTCTAAAAACACTTTTCATTCAAATAATGGACTAGGGAGGAGAAAAGAAGCAAAAACCTGCTCACAGAGGAGACCATTTTGCGAGTCCACTGCTCATAATGCTACACATGGGTGTGTGTGTGGTGGTTTGGGGGGGGGGGGGGGGAGATTGATTTACATCTGCCCAAGTTCTTGTATTTATATGTAATCAAAGCTGAAGGGACAAAAGAAGCCAGGTTGGGCTCCAGTGTGCGTTGGGTCCATGGCTGTTCCAGAATTGCATTTTTGGGATAGGAACAGTCCCCTGGTGTCCAACATATAGTATATATATTTAAAAATAATCATGTTCCAGGCTTGATTTAAAAGAAAGGCTGAATCCATAACCCATTTTGACATGTTTCTATTGTATAAAATAAAGCTAAGTTCAAATGTCCAGAAATGTAATCCAGTGTTGATACCATGTGTAGCTTGCTTTTGACATCATTTGCACTTGCCGTTTTGAATCCCCACAAACGGGTTAATGGAAAAGGGATTCCTAGTTAAAGGATAAGCAAGTTTTCACAGTGGTTGAGAGAGTAACATTTCATTGTTAGGAATTAAGGGATGAGGCTTCTAAAAAAGCTTGAGTTGCTACTCTTATTTTTTTTAAAAAAATTATTGGCCCACTGGTCAGTTGTTCTAGTGCCTATGGTATGATTTTGATAACCATTGAGTATATTGTCTCTAAGCAAGGTACAAGCGGTCTCTGCTCTAGACTCCTTTGCTTCAACTTCAATAATGGAAAACAGTGTAGCTCATATGGAGGCTGTTCTGAATGCTTTCCCACTTACCAGACAGCCCTGACTTGTCTACATGCAATTTCTTCCCCCAACTCAAAACCAGCCTCAAATGACATTGTTTTGGGCCATCTTAAAACATCCAGGCAGCTGTGAGGAGGGTTTTGAATAATATCTCAAATGAAGGCTTCCTGTGCTGCTATGAAGACTGGCTGCAATGCGGTATTGGATCACAAGGAACCTCTTTTGAACGGAATAAACTACAATTGCGTGCATATTCAATTGAAAAACCATTCTCCTTACTTTTGGAACATGGCATGTATATCTGGAGAGCACCATATTGGGGAAAGGCTGTTTTAATGTGTGTACCATACAAACTGCTGATGTTTTTCTGGTTTGCATTCTGGGTCTTAGTTAAGAGGGCTTCATTTTGGCTTATGGTGTAGCCTTGAAAAGTTTTTTCAAGTCACTAGACATGGTTAGGTTTGTTCGTAATCTTTGTAATTCGGAATAAATTCGGAAAGATTTGCTTTTTGAAGCAATTTTGAAGTTTTTAAGTCCCCTTTCCCTTCCGAAGCTTTTTCCGCCATTTCTGTTACGA
Organism: Anolis apletophallus; assembly: GCA_030556195.1. Taxonomy (NCBI): domain Eukaryota; kingdom Metazoa; phylum Chordata; class Lepidosauria; order Squamata; family Anolidae; genus Anolis; species Anolis apletophallus. Next base: position 58,014,467 of record JARBWK010000001.1, read on the forward strand.
AGCAGTGAGTGAGTCGGAAATGATTCAGCATTTCCCCACTTCTGGTCCCTGGTCTCGGTGCAAGCATGGGAAGCGGTTTAAAACTCAGTGGGTGGCTTTCCTCCCTCCCGTCTCCCCGCATGAGCTTGGGGAGCTATTTAAAACCCAGTGGATAACTTTCCTCCCTGCCGTCTCCCCACATGAGCCTGGGGAGCGATTAAAACCCAATGGGTGGCTTTCCTCCCTCCCGTCTCCCCGCATGAGCCTGGGGACCGAGTTAAACCCCAGTGGATGGCTTTCCTCCCTCCTGTCTCCCTGCATGAGCCTGGGGAGCAATTTTAAACCCAGTGGATGAATTTCCTCCCTTTGCTTCCCCCCCTTCTGAAGTAAAACAACTACTTTCAAAGTAAAGACCATCCAATGAAACAGGAAATAACACTTTTAAACCATTAATGAAGGATTAGGGAGTCTCTGAAGTTTTGAAAAGTTTCGAACTTCTTTTCTGTGAAAATCAGAATTGACTTTAGATCCGAAGCACCAGTGCCCCCTACAGCCGAAACAAGTTTTGAACCATTTTTTAAATCAAACAAGCTTACAAGTCACCACACACTGAAACATGAGAAATGGGCCAGGTTACCCTACAGGAGCAGTTATTTTCCATGCAGAGTACCTTCCATGGTAACAAATTGCAAATCAATTGTGTTCTAGCCAGTTGTGTACAAAGCTCTGAAGACTTCCATTTCAAAGTTGCCCTAAAATCATGAGAATAAAACCCAACAATTTATTATTATTGCCATATTTGCCTTTTGGTTTAATGTAATTAAGAAAAATACGGTTTTGTCATTTGGAATCTCTTGCCTTACAACGGGAATGAGCTTTCTGATCATAAAAAGCATTGGTCCAAAGAGTGCTTTACATCTGGGGTGGGGGTAAGTGGGCAGACTATTGACTTTTATGTCTCCATGCATTCCCAGGACACCCCAGTTTGTGAGTAAATATTCAGAGATCTCCCTATAGCCTACACCTTGGATGGTGAATATGTGGCTATCTAAATGTTATTGGACTGAAACCTATGGTACCTTTCCTCACCACTTCTTGTGCTGGTGAGGGATGCTGGAAACTGCAGTCCACTGACTTGTGAAAGACTACATGTTCTCCAGCCTTGCCCTACATGCAGGTAGAATATTCTTAATTCCAAGACTTCTGTCAATTTCATCACATCTGTCACAAGAAGGACACTGTTTATGGGTTACCACCCCTTGGGGAATAAGAGAAAAAGCATGGATTCTCCAGGAAAAGCACTGCAACACAATTTGTAAAATAACAAGAAGGAAAATTAGGAAGCATAGAGATATAACTATAGATCAGAGTCCCTAACCTGTGGTCCATGAACCACCAGTGGTCTGCAAGAATTAATTATGGTTCACAGCTTCACCATTACTACTACGGATAATAACATAGTTCAACCATTTTTTTTCTTGGTGTCTTTGTTTTTAGCCTATTCCTCGGGTTATTTGGGGTGCTGATTCAGAAAATTGCATTGAATAGACCACATCAGCTTTATATTATTAAAGATGGTTTTCTGTGGGCGAGCAGATGGCAACTACTGGATGGCATATGTTCTATATCAGAAACTAGAGCTGATGTGGTCTATCCAATGCAATTTTCTGAATCAGCACCCCAAATAGCCAAACCAAATCTTAAGTTGACCAAAAACTGATTCATAACCCTTTTGGTACTAATGTTGGAGAGTGATCCCTGGTCAAGTGGTCCCTGGTCAAAAAAGTTTGGGAACCACTGCTATATGTAGAGCAGTGGCAGTTTCGGGGTGGCAGTTTCTTTATCTGCATTAGCAGGACTGTCACCTGTTCCCTGGCCAGTAAATAAATCTGAAGAGCCCCCTGGTGGCGCAGTGGGTTAAACCGCTGAGCTTCTGAACTTGCTGACTGAAAGGTTGGTGGTTCAAATCTGGGAGTGCGGTGAGCTACTGCTGTTAGGCCCCAGCTTCTGCCAACCTAGCAGTACAAAAACATGCAAATGTGAGGAGATCAATAAATACTGCTTTTGTGGGAAGGTAAAGTGATCCATGTCATGCTGGCCACATGCCCTAGGAGGTGTCTACGAACAACGCTGGCTCTTTGACTTAGAAATTGAGATGAGCACCACCCCCCAGAGTCAGACACGACTAGACAATGGCAGGGGAAACCTTTACCTTTTACTAAATAAAACTGGTTGTTTCAATCTAATCCAGTTTGTTTGTTTTCTCTTCCTGTGCCTCATGAATCCACTACAATGATGTTATTAATAGTAATAGTAATCATTGTGATAATACTGTAGAAATAGAAATAATAGTTCATTAGTAATTATTAGTAATAAATAGTAATATCCCCACCCCCAATGTTTCAAATTTGTGAACAGTACAATCACAAAATAATACTGCAAACCAAGGTAGTTATGTTGTCAGCGGATTTGAATGTGGGCTTTCCCAATCTGAGTTGGGACACTGCAATGATTATGCTGTTTTTTTGTAGTTCGTTGTGTTTTGTAAATGGTTGGAGAAGAAAAGGCTCATATTCAGGCTGTTTCTTTCCTTTCTTGCTGCCAGGGTATGCATATGTAAACCAAGTAGGAAAGACCCCAGAAGAGACGTTGGCTTATTACATCCGCCATGATTGTGAATGGAGTTATGTATCTCTGCCTCACCTTCTGCCTTGGAGCCACCCAACACTTGCAAGAGCATAACTGGGAACAAACGACTGCCAGGCCCATCATCCAGCATGAACCATTTGTTGTAGTGTGGAACTTGCCCACAGTTAGGTGTCAAGAGCGTTTTGGCATTACTTTTCCCCTTGGGGTGTATGGCATTGTTGAGAACAAAGACAACGTGTTTCGTGGGCAGAACATGACTATTTTTTACAAAAATCAATTTGGACTCTATCCCTACATCTCTGAAGAAGGTGAGTGGCATAATGGGGGAATACCCCAGAACGTTCCTCTGGAAGAACACCTGGAGAGGTCTTCAAAGGAAATTGCAGAGCTCTTGAACCATGGTTTCCAGGGTCTGGCGGTGGTTGACTGGGAGGAATGGAGGCCAGTTTGGAGACAAAACTGGGGCCCCAAAAAAGTGTACAGGGAGGCTTCTGAACAGCGGGTATTGGGAAGATTTCCCAACCTCTCCGCACAGGAAATATCTTACTATGCCGAGATAGAGTTTGAGCATGCAGCTCGGACGCTCATGGAAACCACACTAAATACAGGTAAAGAACTGAGGCCCCAGGGATTCTGGGGCTTCTACCGATTTCCTGAGTGCTTCAATGACAACTGGGAGAAAGAGGAGGATTACACAGGACACTGCAATCCCAAGGGGGTCCAGTGGCACGACCAGCTCATGTGGCTGTGGAAAGTCTCCTCGGCTCTGTACCCCAGCATCTACCTCCCGCCAAAGCTCCCACCATCCTACCGCCAGAGATACATTCACCACCGGCTCAGAGAGGCCTTACGGGTGGCACAGTTTGGCTCCAAGCAGCCCCTCCCAGTCATAGCCTATTCCAGAGTCTCCTACAGACACTCTTCAAGGTACCTGGAAGAGGTAAGCATTTCAGCATGTCCATTTTTTTTAAAACAATGAGTTAGATGAATAAAGATTCATGGAATTATAGAGCTGGAAGAGACCACAAAAGCCACCCAGTTCTTTCATGCAGAAACACATAATCAAAGCACTCTCGGCAGGTGGCCATCTAGTCTCTGGTTAAAATGCTGGCCACATCAGAAGGAGACTCCATCAAACTCCAAGGCGGTGTATCCCACTGTCAAATGGCTTTTACTATCAATTATTTTCCCTATGGAGGAGGAAGCAAATGTGTTGTGCTGCTCCAAAGACTAGAACATGGAGCAACGCATTCAAACGGCAGGAAAGGAGATTCCACCAAAACATTAGAAAAAACTTCCTGGTGATAAGAGCTGTATGGCAGTGGAATATGTTCCCTCCTCGGAGTGTGGTGGAATCTCCTTCTCTGAAGGTTTTGAAACAAGCTAGATCAGTGGTTCTCAACCTGTGGGCCCCCAGGATGTTTTGTCCTTCAACTCCCAGAAATCCTAACAGCTGGTAAACTGGTCGGGGCTTCTGGGAGTTGTAGGCCCAAACATCTGGGGACCCACAGGCTGAGAACCACTGGGCATCTGTTGGAAGTGCTTTGATGGTGCTTTCTTGCATGGCAAAGGGTGGGACGTGATGGCTCTTATGGGCTCTTCCAACCCTATGATTCTATGAAAATCTAAAAAATATATGAATGGCTAGCTGATTAGATCTATCCAAAACTAAAGCTATCAAGCCTACAACTACCATAATCAAATGTTATTAGCTTCCTGCCTGTTTTGATAAATCTGACCTGGTCAGGACTTACCAAAGATGAAATGACATTTTGTGATTGATTAGCTTAAGTAGCTGTTAAGATTTTGTTATCAATATTAAGTAAGAATACAGGGCAGCGATTAGGGCAGCAAGTATGATCCTTACCAGGTGTAGGTATCACAATAATATGCATCGTGTAATGATGAAGAGAACAAACTAGATTCTGAAATATGTTTGTCAAGTTGGTGCGGTCATGGTGCTAACAGACTGGACTGAAAGAAGCCTTGTGCCACTCACCCAAAACCCCATCTGGGTCAGATGATTCCTTTGTGGGTTAAACCTCTCCACCCGGGGTGCTCCCTGCTTTGATAGAGACAATTGGCATAGTGATCGGCATCTTCACACACCTAATACAGACTTAGCCTCACCAAAACGGACCTCAGTGTAAGACAGTTCTTATTTCTTCAATCAGGCTGACCTGCTACATACGATTGGAGAGAGTGCAGCGCTTGGAGCAGCAGGGGTTGTGCTCTGGGGTGATCTCTCCTATTCTCAGTCAGCTGTGAGTATCTTCTAAAGTTTATTTTGTTCCCTCAGGTGAGAAGAGAATGAGTATCAGGTAGAAAAGAGACACATACTTTCCCCACAAAATTGATGATTCCAACAGGTTTTTTCCTGTGCTGGGTCTGGGAGGATAAAGTGGTATAATTCCTTTCTCTTCAATAAAAAGAGGGCGAACATTTCTAAGGTATAGGAAAGTAGGAAACTTGAGTGTTGAAATAAAAAAGGTGATCGAGGGTAATGGGATTGGGTGGTGGTGTGTTTTAGGTGAAGTGGATGAGGGGGTAAGGGGGGAATAGTAGGGAAGATTATGTAGTATGACTTCCAATCTTCTTCACTTTGGGTGCATCTTTCTTCCTTCTATCATTTGAGCTCTCATGATCTTTGGCAAGCTCTTTTTGTGGTCTCTCTTAAGAGCATTCAATGTTTAAGTTTATCTTATATCTATTAACCCTTTCAGGTTTTCTTGTCATTTAGTATAATTCTTATTTTCTCTTCCTCTTTCTCCCACCATCCCATAAAGCAGATAATTAGTTATTTTGCGTTCAATTTTCTCTCGTTCTTCTTACTTTTTCTTAAGTTGTTAAATTGTTAAGTCCTTTACAGTTATCAGTCTGCCTCCTTTTTCCCTTAGTGAATTGATTTTTTTCTTGGAAACTTACGTTTCAATGTATCTTCTTGTCTTTCTTCACCTCTCCTCTCCTGTTCTTGTTTTTAAAATGTGGATTGGTCTGCTGTAATTTGAGTCTCGTCTGAGACTCGGATCACCTCGCTGTGGTCCTCTATACCCTGTGGGCTGCCTCCTGGGTAACGTCTCTTAGACCATCAGGGTCTAGCCCTGTGGGTTTTGCTGTCTCCCCGGGCTCAATCAGCCAGGGAGAGGGAGCTACATGCTCTACCCAACCACCTTGCTCGGCTGGCACTTTGAGAGCCCTCAAAGTGTCTGACCAGCAGCCATGCAGTCATTCAATGTTCCTACTTTTGGCTATCTATTCTTCCTAAAGGAAAGGATGGCTCTTCCCAAAGGAAATTGTTAGAAACATAATGGAAGTAGACCAGGTCCTCAAATATTTTTACTGAGAAAAACAGCAACTAAGTGTGAAACATTTGAGATTTTTTTTCACCTTCCCTGAACATACTAAATTGTGGGTTGCTCCAACCTTGAAAGATTCAGAACACATATAAAAGGAAACACTAATTCTGACAGCACATGGTCAACCTATGCAGCCAGCAACGATGTATGATAATGGGCACCTACTGGACATCAAACTGGAGGGGTTTAGAAGGGAATTATAAAAATGAATGAAGGTTAAGGCTGGCTACTATATATTATGTCTACAGATTTTGTCAAATATCAGGTGCTTGTTAGGGGGCATAAGCAGGTTGCTGCACTGATGTCATGCTAGTGGGGGTTTTTTTTTATAGGCACCTGGTTGCCACAGGATAAACAAAATCTTGGGGCCCTTCCACACAACCCTATGTCCTAGAATATCAAGGCAGAAAGTCCCACAATATCTGCTTTGAACTGGGTTATCTGAGTCCACACTGCCATATATTCCAATTCAAAGTGGATAATGTGGGGTTTTATTCAGCTGTGTAGAAGGGCCCTTGGACTGTTTAGCCCAATCCCTCAGGGATCTTCTAATACTGTATTCTTCTAATTTTAAAATTCTAAGCAGTAATTCCTGCCTTCCATCTTCTAGGAAAGCTGCCGGAGCCTTCAGCATTACATCACTTCCACATTGGGGCCGTATGTAAAAAATGTCACCACAGCGGCACGCCTGTGTAGCCGCCAGCTCTGCCACGGAAATGGACGTTGTGTGAGACGGCACCCCAGTGACCTAGGAACCTCCCTCCACCTGGACCCAGAGCTTTCGGATAGGGAGATGGATGTCCTGCACCAGGAAGGGCTGTCATGGGAGCCATTTCAGTGTCACTGCTATCCTGAATGGACCGGTGTGTGGTGTCAGGAACCACAGTGGACAGAGCCTGTCAAAAGGCCAGAGTACAACACAAATTCACAGTATAATAATATTTATGATGCAGCCCATGACAGCAACGTTATCATGAAGTCAAATATCTGTCCTCCCCCCATTTAAGAACTAGAGCCCTGAACACTATCCCTTCAGATAAAGCACTTTAACTGTGAGCAGTCTTGGTGAATTTTGTTCCAAAGAGTGAATGTTCCTCAGTTGTATTGTCAAAGGCTTTCATGGCTGGAATCACTGGGTTGCTGTAAGTTTTTCAAGCTGTATGGCCATGTCCCAAAAACATTCTCTCTTGAGGTTTTACCTGCATCTATGGCAGGCATCCTTACAGGTTGTGAGACCTTCCAACCATAGATGCAGGTGAAACATCAGGAGAGATGCTTTTGGGACATGGCCATACAGCCTGAAAAACTTACAGCAACACAGTTCCTCAGTTGAATAACCTTTCAATTTTCTCTTTCCTGAGTGATGTTCAGTTGTAAGGAAATAGCAGACACATACCCAACTATACAGTATGGCCCCCATATCTATGAGGAATATGTTCCAAGACTTTGTATGAATACGTGAAACCAAGGTAATGACGAACTGTATTGAATTAGCTATAAAGGCAGTGGGACTGTTGCTAGCACAGAAGGTAAAGAGGCAAGGGTAAAAAAGCCTCGAGTAGAGTGTGGTAATGGGGGAAAAAATGAAAGATCACTAGCTAATCTTATATATTCATAAACAAATATATATAATTATAATGTATAAGACCATTAGTGTACAGTATCAATAAATACACCAAAGTCACAATTAATATATTGTGTATTCTAGAGTACAAGTATTATGATTCAAAACAAAATCTCGGTTCATTCACCTCAAAAGTGAATTACAACTTTATCATTGAACATGATCATGCAAAACAAAAGAGAATAATCATTAGGCACAATATAGGTTCGTATATCTAGTCTTTAAGTTACAGCTTATAGATATATAATGTACATACAAACCAACATAAAGCGGCGATAATATGCTATAAGGTTTTGCATATGAAGTATACAACAATATCACCTTGACACAAATACAATTAAATTCAAACACAACGCAGACTTATATGCATATATCTACACATCTAATAACATCCCAAAATAGAATAAAGTATGGAGTATTTTGAATTAAATCTTCAGAAGAAGATGAAGAAGAGGAAGAAACATCTCATCAGTTCTTTCCCGAAGTAAGTTCTCGATGAAGGATAAAGAGTAAGCTGAAACGCTGCTTGGAGGGTGTGTGAAAAAGCCTCTCCCGTAGATTCTCTGATGGAGCGGATAAGCAAGAGTCTACGATCGATGTCAGGGTGTAGGAGGAACGAACGATGGACAAGCAGGGTTCCGTACGCCGGTAGTAGAAAATAAGTATATTAATTGACCAGTGTGGGTAACTGCCAACGTGGGTAGTTGCCAATCAATCAGCCTGGGTGTCTGCCATCATAGGTAGATGCCGAGTTAACTCTATTGAATGACTTCTGCTAAAAGGATACTGTGTAAAGTCATGCTGGAGGACCTAGGAAATGACAGAGAGGACACTTCTCTAGACATAGCTAGGTCATTCAGCATTACTCTGTGGTAAACCTTCAGCAGAAGAATACGATAGAATTTTCTGGAGGACCTTGACAAGAAATAATGTCAGATGTGGGTAAAATGATGCTACAGGTTCCTCAGATTCAGAGATTATACTGTACTGCATTATGCATTTGCAGTGGAAATAATTACAGATGCCACTCAATATTTTCATAGATAAATGCTTCCCTTTAGAAATGTGCACACCATCCTCAGTAGTGGTGTGCATGCTTTCCATGTGAAGGATCTCAGGCTCAAATCCTTACACATCCAGATAGCAACATCAGATAGCAGATGATGAGCGAGTTCAAAAAACATTGAAGCCGAACAGAATGGGACAATATGACCTAGTATAAGTTACCTTCCTGTACCCAACTATATGGAGCTGGGGGCTTATTTGTGTAGTAATATATGTCTGGAAAAATAAAGGTACATTTGACAACTCCAATGTTTTTGCAGTACTGGTAGTGTATACCTTCTGAACTATAGCAAAGGTATTCAGAAGGTGTGCTTGAATTGGGAGCAAGCCCAACTTAATGGTCGTAAACACTCATTGACTGTCCCCTTTCTTCCTGATACTATCCTACCCCCCTCTCCCCCCCTCCTCCCCCTTGTTCTTTCCCCATGTAGTGTATACTATGTTGTCTTATTGCTGTAAGTGAGCACTGAGGTGGAGGGCTCAGAACAACTATTCTATTCTATTTAAAACTCATTTCCTGATTGATGATGTCTGAACAACTACATAAAAGGTTTGCATGTGACCACGTGAATTTATCTGAGTAGAGATCATTAACTGTGACAAATGACAGACTGTTTACTGTAGAGAGGTCAAGTAACTCATGTATTTACAATAGATTATCCTGCTATTGCTCTGTGCTTCAGTCTTCTACATATCATAGCCAACTGACATATTGTGATTACCTGTATTTACTCGAGTCTATTGTGCCATCAAATCGAATGAGCACTTCAATTTCCAAAACCCAGAAATCACACACACACACACACACACACACACATACACACACTAGTAAATACAGTATTTAATAGTTTAAGGATATGTTGCAATAGGTGGGGCAAAGAGCAAATGTATTAATCTGAAAAAAGGGAAAAATTGAAGATATTTTTTCTGGCATTAGTTTGACTTGAGAAGAAGAACAAGATGGCATCCCCTCCTCCCTCTTCCATGTACATCTGAAATAACAGTTAAATCTTTGTTCAAAATTGGCCATGGCTCAGGGTCACCCACCAACATCACACCCAAGACAGCAGCTTAGTTTAAGAGGCCCAGAACACATTGTACAGCATGTGGGAATAGCATGGAGGCTGCTTCTACAGTCCCTGTCTGTACTCCTGAATTTGTCACTTTATGATGGCCTCGCTCCCTCCCGGAAAGTGCCCTCCATCCCATTCTTAACTCCCCTCTGTAGTTATGTATCTCTCCATCCCCCAGCTTACTTGCTGTGCTCCAGCCTAATATAGTCCATGCCAAACCCTCTCCATCCCCCCTTCTATTCTGTCTCTATCTATAGCTCCTCCTTAGTCACCTCCTAGTCCTATTTTCAGCCTGAGCAGCTGATGTGATAGGCAGGAGCCTATGTTTACTTCCCTCTCCATTCCAAGGGGACCCGTATCACCCCCTCACTGCTTCTTCCATGCACTTGTTATCCCTTTCTCCTTGAGTTGCCTCTGGAAGAACTATCACCAGAAGAGGAGTCTGGCTAGAGGGATGTCCACTGAGATTGCAGAAGGTATGGTCTGCCTTGGGGAACTGGGTTGCGAAGAGAGATTGTGTGAGCCTTTATGACGGAGTTCCAACCATAAAGACATGGGGCCTCCTTCAAGTGCTAGATGATAGATCTGAAATTGAATAGTTCTGTCTACTGCAAGTCCAGTTTCTCATTATGGGACCTCAGCCACCTCACAATGATCAAAGGGCATAAAAACATTTTGTATATTGATATTCATGGACAAGGTGAACTGAGATTGATGCTTGGAAGAACAGGTGTGTTTGAGCTGATCTACCTGATGTGGGACATGGGCTGGACTGCATCCTAGTGCGTTTCCACTGTGCAAATTATAGTATTTTGATACCAGTGTGATGGCTTTGTGTTACACAGACCTGAGCTTTGTAATTTGGTGGGAGACTATGAATTCTCTGGTAGACAGCACCACTGGATATCCCTCTACTGTGTCTGGGAGGCTTCAAGTTACCTGTTGACTTATGGCGACCCCATCATTTCATAGGAATACTCTTTTTAAAACTATTTTTATTGCAGTTGTATCTACCTAATACATAGAAATCTACTGAGTTTATATACATCCATAAACAATTACATTTCCCCCCCTTTCCCCCCCTCCCTCCAACTTTACAAAGCATTTTTAAGTGCAGCCAGTCCAGGAGTCTGTCCATTTTCTCCTTTATCTGATCATTAGCTTTCCCATCTTCAACCCATTTCATGTATATTGACCAGTTCTCTTTGATTCTTTGTATTTTTATAATCCACGGGAAATCTTGTATTATTTCCATAATATCCAATTGTACTTGTTCATAAATATATTCATTCCATTGTCTATTTTTAATCCTTCCACCCCAATGCTATTACAGTGTGAACAGCTTTAACCATTGCCATCAAAGTTTGTTGGCCTTCTTTCTTCAGTGTTTGTAGGCCCATTGTTCCAATTTCCAAAAGTCCCGGCCCAATATGCACATTTACCTTGAATATCCCATTTATTTATTCTATTATCCTCTTCCAAAATATCTGCACTTCCTCACATTCCCACCACATAAGTGTAAACCACCCTTTCCCCTTTTTACAATACAAACAGTTTGAGCTGGACCCTTTTATCATAAATGCAAATGGAGCTGGGGTTTTGTGCCATTTGTGATACATATTTTTTAAATTAATTCTTGAAACGTTTCTATTTTAATGGTAAGTTGGAGGGAGGGGGAAAAGGGAGTAAAATGTAATGGTTTATGGATGTATATAAACTCGGTTGATTTCTATGTATTAGATAGATACCATTGCAATAAAAATAGTTTTAAAATTTTTTTTCCACCTTTTCCTCTGAAAATGTATTTTCCTTACTCCATTTTTGTATTATCCTTTTTCATAGGAATACTCAAGAGGTAATTTTGCCATTTCCTTCCTCTGAAAGATAGCTTATGACACCGGATATTCATTGGCAGTCTCCCATTCAAGTACTAATCAGGGCTGCCCCGGCTTAGAATCCAAGATCAGAAGGGAACTGGTGCCTTTAGGCCCATAGGACTGAAAATTATATACACATTGTTGTTGTTGTTATGTGCCATTAAGTCATTTCTGACTTCAGACAACCATATAATGTGAGCTTCTTGGCAGAATTTGTTCAGAAAGAGTTTTCCGTCATTTTCCTCCGAGGCTGAGAGGGCATGACTTGACCAGGGTCACTTGAAAGATTTCCATGGTTAAATGAGGATTCAAACTCTCCCAGTACCCTAATGCAATTCAAACCACAGCAACACGCTGGCTCTCAGTATACACACTTCACCAAATTACAACTCCAGGACTGGCTGGAACCGTGAGAAAAGTGAGAAGGGCGACATATAAATGTTGTAAATAAATAAATAAATAAATAAATAAATAAAATAAAATAAAATAAAATAAACCACGACAATCAAAGTGCAATAACAAAATATCTTGTTGGTAGTTAAGATGAATGCATGGCTGTTAAAAACTTGGAACAGAATTATGTTTCTCAAAGAAAGTGTGTCCCTGGTTTGCAGCTGTAGTTGGTACAGTGCTGATATTGCAATGAGCCCTGCTGAAGGAGAGCAACTTCAAACAAGTTAGAATTAGACAAAACTGGTTATTTGTTAATGGATTTGACTAAGACACACACTCTGACTTCCTCTCTCCAGTACAGATGAGTCACTCCCATGTCTTCAGTCCAAACACACAAAGAAGTCGAGCACAAGGCAGTCACTGGAGTCCCCACCTCCTGATTCAGACATTTGATAGTTAATTGAAATGCGGGAAAGCCCATTCCCATAGTCCCATTTGACCAGGTGCTGTAGCCAGTGGTGAAGGATGGAATCTGTGGCCTAATAACATGTGGACAGCCACCTGTTCTCCATTCCTGGAGCAGTAGATACATACAGTACATACCATTTAGGATTATAGTTCAGACTTTTGTTTCAACTTGTATTTGAGGCATGGGGTATCTGTCCCTTCCACTACCAAGTTGATACCAGTAAAAATTAGGATTGGTTTGCTAGCTCCAATTCCAGTTCCAAATTGTGACTGTCAAATTTAGTTTCCATTCACAACAGCATGACAGATCCCTTTGTTATGGTTTATCTTTCTTTTTTTCCTTCCTTATACACTACCAAATTGTGGTTGAAATGGCTTTTTAAAGAGAATGTCATTCTTGAACAAATGTCCCAGGCACGACAAACAGGAACTTCTGCTTGAACACATGAGTCATAGTATACATTCTGTTGCTATTCCCTGCACATCCACCAGACTCTATATTTATTTGCCTTTTTTTAAATTAAAAAAGGTGCTTTACTGGTTATATGGAAATTGTGTGCCTTGTTGGATTGTAGAGAAATAGAATGATGAAAACTGGGACAAGGAAAATGGTAACACTCTACTTTTTAGTACAAAATATTCCACTTCAGACCATTCTTGCAGTGAAGGTGAAGAGTTATATAATTAATTCATTTGGTTCATTGATTTGCCACTTGAGCTTCAAAGGGAGCATACACCACTTGTTATTCTTGCAAGAATCCTGTGAGGTAGGTTAGGCTGAGAGTAATTGGTCCAAATTTGTTGAGTGAGTCTCATTCTTACCTGAATGGGGATTTGAACCTGGGATTTCCAAGGCAACTATACTATATTGGGATTACAGGGCGAACGCTGCTGAATGCAGCCAACATCTTGTAAAGCTTGACTATGTTAAAGCAGATGAAAATTAGAATCTCAACCAACCATCAAGGGTTTTATTGGCATGTACGTTGATTGGAGCCCTCGGTGGTTAAACCACTACTGAGCCTTGCAGATCAAAGGGTCACAGGTAGGAAACTGGGGAGCGGCGTGAGCTCCCGCTGTCAACCCCAGCTTCTGCCAACCTAGCAGTTTGAAAACATGCTAAAGTGAGTAAATCAATAGGTACTGCTCCGGTGGAAAGGTAAAGGTGCTCCATGCAGTCATGTTGGCCACATGACCTTGGAGGTGTCTGCAGACAACGCCAGCTCTTCGGCTTAGAAATGGAGATGAGCGCCACCCCCAGAGTTGGACATGACTGGACTTAATGTCAGGGGAAAACCCTTACTTTTAAGCTGATTAGGTGGGAGGTAAACATTGAGACAACATGGATCAATTTTTGTAATTACACACTAATTTTTGAACATCAGTCAATTGATGCTTTAAGGCTAAACAAATGTAACGTTTCAGAAGGGCAGAAAACTGTTTTTGATACATGCAATGGGAGCCCAGCTTTCACTGAGATGACTGAACCATTTCAAATTACACTGGTTCACATGATTCAATATGCATGAGAGTGAAAGGAACCGGCTAGATTATACCTTTCTGTTCTTATGTCTAGCTTTCTCCAAAGATTTTGTAAAAAAGAATATTCAAATACATGAGAATATTCTTTTAAATGTGTTTCCCATTGTAGTCCTATGTGGTGTAGTTGAGACACTGGTTTTCGATCTCAATTAATATTCTGCATGTGTCCCAAAACAGGACACAAAAATCACATATTAAAATCTTACCGTAACTTCATTTGGCTTCTATGAAGTGTAAAGTTCCACCAACATACTTGTTTTAAATATGAATTACAATGGTCTAAAAAGTAGTTACTTTAGCATAATGCCACCAAGAAGATTATTCCCCACCTTAACAAGTCTCTTCCTTGACTTTTTGGAACCAAGAGAATGACAAATGGAAGAATTGTCTGGATTTGTCCCACCACTTAGACTGCCCTAAAAATTTAGATTGAAGGAGGGACAATTGCATCAAAAACATATTTGGAAGCATCCTTAAACACAAAGTCATATTTAAGATACCAAGTGTTCCACCTGCAGGATCCAAGGGGTGGGGTGAGGGGGAAGGGGAGATGACATTGCCTCCCAGCCCGTGTCAGGTTCAATACCAGATCCGCTCCTGCAGTTCTCATTTTCAAAGTGATAAATACAATGGGCCCTTGGTATCGGCAGGGTTTTGGTTCCCAGACCCCTCCGTGGATAAAAAAATCCATAGATGTACAAATCCCATCACTACATAGGAGTGTCATAAAATGCTGTCCCTTTTAAAAATGACAAAATAAATATTTATTTTTGGGAATAAAAAAAATTCAAGCCATTGATGGTTGAATCCCTGGATACAGAATCCATGGATATGGAGGACTAGCTGTACTTCTATGCCATACACATAATCACTCCACTGAGATTTAAGCACAATTATGGATGCTAATTCCATATAGTATTTTTATGATGATTTTGTTCTGCAGTTTTGCATTAGTCCTATGATTACAGCTCTCTAGTTTTCTCATTCCCTGGCCCTATTGTTTACAGCCTGGCCATGTTTACATTAGCTATTGCCACTGGCGGAAGAGTTTTATGTTGTTGTTACATGTTCATATGTTTTATTCTATTGTATTTTATATTGTATTTTATATCATGTCTTGTTTTATGCACTTTGTGGCTTATGTAAGCCACCCCGAGCCCCTTTGGGGAGATGGTGGCGGGATATAAGAATAAAGTTGTTGTTGTTATCATTATTTGAAACACAACAAGATTACTACACAGCAAACAAGATCACTATGCTGCTTTTTGTATTGGATCACATGCCAGACACTTTCCAAGTGTCTAGGACTATGTGCTGTATCGGCAAATAATGTGTGCAGATCCCAGTAGGGTGGCCTTTTGCAGCTGACAGATGGTAATTTTGTCAGCGCCAATTGTGTTTAAGTGCAGGCCAAGGTCTTTAGGCACTGCATCCAGTGTGCCGATCACCACTGGGACCACCTTGACTGGCTTGTGCCAGAGTCTTTGCAGTTCGATCTTTAAATCCTCAGCTTTTCCCGTTGTTTCTCTTCAATCCAGCTGTCGCCTGGGATTGCAACATCGACGATCCATACTTGGTTTTCAAACACAATTACGAGGTCAGGAGTATTGTGCTCCAAAACTCTGTCTGTCTGAATTCATAAGTTTGACGTGTCCATTTTCTGTAAATTTTTCAGTCTTGTGATCCCACCAGTTCTTTGTCGCAGGCAGATGGCATTTGTGGCACAAATTCCAATGAATAATCTGAGCAACGGTGTAATGCCTCTGCTTGTAGTTTGTCTGCATGATCTTCTTGCAGCAGCGGAGGACATGTTCTATTGTTTCATCTGCTTCCTTGCAGAGTCTACACTTGGGATCTGTTGTCAACTTTTCTATTATTATTATTATTATTATTATTTACACACAGCCAGCTAAACATAACATAGCTTTGTCCACTGGTCAGTCTACCTTCAATACATGAACGTTGCATGTTACCTTGTGGGCAAGACAAAGAGATGCAATTCTGCTCTCTTATGAAGAGACTGAGTAGGGTTTTTTTTAACAAGATGGCCCCTTTTCTTGTCTCAGCCCAGTTGCTACAATGACTTGGGATAAATTTACTCCCGAACACAGAGATCAGTTCACAGAGTTATGTGCTCTTTGCTGATAAGCCTAGCTCATTTATTATAATTGATTACACTCTTCTTTAAACACTAGCATGAGAAGAATCGCCTTTAACCTTTTCAACACCTCTAAAAATAGGGAATCCATTTTTTTCCTTTTTAAGAAGCCTGATTAAAACTCTACTCATAGAGAAAGTGAGATTACCTGATGAATGTGCTGTCGAAGGCTTTCATGGCCAGAATCACCAGGTTTTGTGAGTTTTCCGGGCTGTATGACCATGTTCCAGAAGCATTGTAGTCCCATGATGAATGCTTATCATAGAGATTGGGTGGGAATTTATGTGACCCTCCAGCTCTTTTTGAACGGTAGTTTCATCAGCCCTGATCAGATAGACTATGGCAAGGAATGCTGGGACTTATTGTATAGGTAGAGAGGAATACAGTGACTATCAATTATGTAGGAAAGGCAATGTGATCATGCTTGTAAAAAGATGACACTCCTGCACAAATGATTTCTAAATATGCTTCACAGTTTTTTAAAAGTGTTATTACGATGACTATGTCCTTTGTGCCCTTGAAAAAATATGATCCCAAGGCATCTGCTATTTGAGTCAAGAGCTATGCGGCAACACTTTTCTAATCATGAGAGCATTCCTACTGAAGCATAGGGTTCCCAGCTTGGGGGCGGCAGTGGCAGGATGCTGCTCTTTTAACAACTGTAGAACAAGCACAAGTTCAGCTGGTAGAGCTTCGACTCTCTCTATAAAGGAAACAGTTGACCTCCTGAATTTTTACTTGTGTCACAGTTAAAGAGCTTGACAATAGGAAATCTAATAACACGAAGTGAAAGTACAAACCTGGATGTGGAAGTCAGGAATGGCAGCAGAACAGCCATCGCCATAATAGCTCTTTAAATATTTCTATTTTACGAGTTATTAAATTGTATAGTTTTTAAGGCTGCGAGCCACTTTGGGTCCCAATCCTGGGGAAAAGCAGGGTACAAATAACAATAATAGCATCACCATCATAATCACCACCATTACCACTTACCCTGCATTTCTTATGCGTCTTGACAACAATGCCTTTGCCATCAAGACCTGGGGAAAGACCAGCAGTTATAGTAACATAGAACTGCCTGGATGACAGACTGAACCTGGCCCAGGATTCCTGCCCCGCTAAAGAGACACTTTTGCTAAACAGTTCAAATGGGGGCAAGAGGGAAGCTATGCGTTGCGTATCCTCTTACCAGGCAGAATCTGAACTGTTGAAGCCAAGTGGGTTTAGGAGATCAGTAATGGGAGATAGCTTCTGGGTCTCAAGATCCAGGTTGTATTATTGTCTAGGTCATCCTCTTCCAGTCCAAATCTGAGAAGCCCCTGTCACCATTGGGTCACTTAGCAATCAATATTGTGATGCATTGTTGAAGGCTTTCACAGCTGGAATCACTGTATTGTTGTGTGTTTTCTGTGCTGTATGGCCATGTTCCAGAAGCATTCTCTCATGGCGTTT
Organism: Anolis apletophallus; assembly: GCA_030556195.1. Classification (NCBI taxonomy): domain Eukaryota; kingdom Metazoa; phylum Chordata; class Lepidosauria; order Squamata; family Anolidae; genus Anolis; species Anolis apletophallus. The sequence goes on from JARBWK010000001.1 coordinate 58,032,103, forward strand.
CTGCTGCATCCATGGCAGGCATCCTCAGAGGTTGTGAGCATGCCTGCCATAGATGCAGGCAAAACCCAGGAGAAAATGCTTCTGGAACATGGCCATACAGCCCAGAAAACATTCAACAACCCAATATTGTGATGAAGACCTGAAATACTGATGGGCTAGCGGACTAGGGGGCAGAATTCGGACCTTCTTTCATAATCCTCCTGAACAGAGAACACTCCTCCAATTCAGAGTTTAAGGCAGAACTCCCAAAATCATCTGACCTAAAGGGAATTTCCCCAAACTTTGCTCTTTGGACTAAACAATGGAAACTTATTAGGTTGACATACAATAGCATTATCTATATAGAAGTTTAGCAGAAGCCTGACTCTCATTATAAATTAAGCATATTAATTAATGACTGGTCCAAAAGCCCACCAAGAAATGAACCATTGAACCATGCTAGACTAATTACAGGTTGAGCATCCCTAACCTGTAAAGCTTACAGCAAGAGATGTTTTGGGTATTTTCAAATTTTGGAATATCTGTAGTTGCACAATGAAATATCTCAGAGACTGGACCTAAGTCTAAAAATGAAATTTATTTGTTTCATATACATTTTATAAACAGATACAGTATTTATGATAATTTTGAGCATGAAATAGTTTGTGTATGTTGAATCATAACAAAGCAAATGTGTCACTTTATCTGCCATTCATGTGGATGATTTTGGAGTATTTCAGACTTCCAGATAAGGGATGCTTAACTTGTATTCTTGAACAAATCTTATTTAAAGTTGGCATTAGGAGTCTGCTGTGCCTAGACCGTTACACAACACTGACTCTACGAGTCTGAATTATAACAAATGGGATGACTAATTGGAAAAAGTAGTGCATTACCTTTTTCCTTTCAGTTTTCTAGATGGTAAACATTGAGATAATGAATTCCATGGGCTGCAGTGGGCAACAGTTGTGTTCATGGGCTGAAGGCAAGGGGGAGACAAGGGATGCTAATCAAGGTGACCTTTAGGTTGTTGTGGACCACGACCCAACTCTTATGCCTGGTTTACCTTGATTAAAATAATTTCCAAGTTCCAAGCAAATTATCCTCAAATTATCATATTTTCTGGACAGATCTCATGTTGAAGGATGCCACTTCCTCAGACAGAGAACTCATTGAGCTCAGCGATAATGATATGGCAGATATCAACTTGCATGCAGTGGAATCCATTAGTGATCTACACTATGCATCCAGCAGGCACGAAGGTGCAAAGGTCGGGGAAGGTATGTATTCGCCAATATCCTGAATCAGGTTATAAGCAGCTCTAGTGCTATAGGTAAAGGTAAAGGTTTTCCCCTGACATTAAGTCCAGTCATGTCCGACTCAGGGGGTTGGTGCTCATCTCTATTTCTAAGCCAAAGAACTGGCATTGTCCGTAGACACCCCCAAGGTCATGTGGCCAGCATGACTGCATGGAGTGCAGTTGCCTTCCCGACAGAGTGGTACCTATTGATCTACTCACATCTGTATGTTCTCAAATTGCTAGGTTGGCAGAAGCTGGGGCTGACAGCGGGAACTCACCCCGCTCCCCAGATTCAAACCTGCGACCTTTCAGTCAACAAGTTTAGCAGCTCAGTGGTGCTAAACTTGCACTACTGGGGGCTCTAGTGTTATATGTAGCAACAAAGACCCACAGAGCTAACCACAGAATGGCAGTGGTTTCCATTCTGAAAGCAGGACTAAGATGGCCATGGGGCGATACTAAGGAGCCATTTGTCCTCAGGACCTGTTTCATTTCACCTATGCATTCTGGCCTTTCTCACTTTCTTTCAGAAAGCCGATGGTCTCAACCCAACACTCCACGGACTCCACACAGTGCTACTTCCTCCAAGCATTTCACCTTCCCAAATGAAGAGGACACGGGATTTCTACCAGTCCCAGATTTCAACATCTTACCTGCTTTCACCTGCTGCCCCTGCTTCAGCTTCACATTTTGCCCCACAGGCTTCTTTGCCCTCCTTGGAGTCCTTGTAGTGGCCAGCCTTGGTCTGGCCACATTGGCTGTTTATCTAAGTGGTAAGCCCTGGGACTGGCTGGCTGCTCTTGAGGAAAAAGTGACAGAAAGCCCATCAGGGGATCCTGGATGATGGGATGGGGAGGGACACAGACACTTTATGGACTGAGCAATCCTAGCATGAAGACCATGTAATCTAGGAGAAGGCTTTGTGGCTACAAAATTGAGGAGTCCCCTCAGTGATCCTTCTGAAGGAAACTGCCACAAACAGGGAGTATTTCTAGGGTTACCTCACTTTGGATTGCCATCATTAGTGTTCACCAAATAAAATGGAAGTCTAAAACAGCTCCTACCCCACTCCATCCTAATGAGCACATTTACAAACTCGCCCCCTGGGCAAATCCAGGCTCAGGGACCAAATGCGGGGGGAAACTGACTTTCTGCTGCTCCAGGGACCAGGGCACAAGGGAGCAATGGGTCCAAATGGCAGGAAAAGATTCGACTGAGATTAGGAAGAAGTTCCTGAAAGTAAGAGCTGTTGGAGAGTGGCACAGGCTGCCTGGGAGTGTGGTGGAGTCTCCTTCTCTGGAGGCTTTTCCGCAGAAGCTATCGGGAGTGATTTGATTGTGCTTTCTTGTATGGCAGGGGGTTGGACTGGATAGCCCTTGGGGGTTTCTTCCAGCTCTAGGATTCTGTCAGGAATAAGTAATACGGGGTCTAATGGACACTTTTCCCATCATGTCCATCTCATACTGACCAAGGCCAACTTTATTGAGATCCAAACGTTTCCTGTCTTTCCTTCACTTTCTGCCTCCAAGGAGAAAAGGGCAGGGAGGGGGCTTGGGAAGCACCCACTCCCTCCCAGCCCACCAAACCCACTCCGGCCCACCATATGGCCCCTAAGTTTTAAAAATTGCCCATGTCTGATCTAAGCAGATTCCCCTTTGCTTAGTTTTTAGCAGAAGTTTTTAATCTATCTTCTTCTAGAGAAACTTTCAGTTGTGAAATATAGCCATCCACATGTAGATGTCTTTTAGCTAAATATACAGTGGACCCTCTATATTTGGTTTAACCTTTGCAGATTTGATTAATACAGTATCTCTAGGTCCTCCTGCCTGACCAAATGGTCAACTTCCAACGAACACTGACCACAGAGGACCTACACTTCCAATCCCAGTAAATATGGAGGGCAGACTGTAATGTGAGATATAAAGCCCACCAACATAAATTCAAAAGTCAGACTATCAAAGATATCTAAGTGACATAGGAGCTGGAAGGAGCCCCCGGTGGCATAGTGGGTTAAACCCCTGTGCTGGCAGGACTGAAGACCGACAGGTCGCAGGTTCGAACCCGGGGAGAGTGCAGATGAGTCCCTCTATCAGCTCCAGCTCCTTATGCGGGGACATGACAGAAGCCTCCCACAAGGATGATAAAACATCAAAAACATCCCCTGGGCAACGTCCTTGCAGATGGCCAATTCTCTCACAACAGAAGCGACCTGCAGTTTCTCAAGTTGCTCCTGACATGACAATAATAATAAATTTTTTAAAATGAACTGGAAGCTCATACTGAAGCTCGAAGCCTAGCACTAAGCATTCCTTATCCAAACAAGCCCTCTGGCAAGTGCCCAGTTCTGGTGTCTCTCTGCCTTCTGCTAGTGCAGTCTGTCTATTGGTATTATATTACAGTAACTCAGACTGTTATCTTAACTCACCCTCTGTATGTAAAATGCTTTGGACACTTTGAATTAAGTAGTGGAAAAATACACAAGAAAATTGTGTCCACTCATGAATGTCGGGTACCAAAGGATTATACACAAAGTGAACAATTACGAATCGTTTTTAGATGGGACAAAAAAGAAAAAGCAGGAAAGCTCAGATGACACTCAACAGATCAGTTGCACTGAGCTCTGCCTGCTCATTATGCCACCATTCACACTAGAGACCGCTAGCAGCTGCATCAGAGTTCAAGGGTGTCTCTCCAGCAAATTCATAATCTCGTAGCATCCCAAATTAAAATCTTCAAGCAGTGCCTTGTACATCCAATTCTCTTGGGACTAGGGCAGTGCTGTCCAACTTCTTAAAAATGGCGGCCGGGGGAATAGCGGGGGCCGGAGCCACAGGCTGGGGGGCCGTGTACGGCCACAGGGCCACCAGTTGGACAGCCCTGGACTAGGGCATGCCAGGAGCAAAGATTTGCAGGCTCATGATTCTGGGGTGCCTTTGTTATCCAAGTTCACTTTTTCTTTAAAAGGTTCAAAACAGAGACTGTATAGCCACTGCATTTTGGTCACATAGTGTCTTCTTCTCCCCTCTACAGTCCTACAGCGTGAGTCACTCCGGGTCCTTGCCCAGTGGCTGGAGTCCCAAGAGGAGGCCATCCGGCAAATGAGAGCAGTGAGCATACAGCTATGGCAGCAGCTCAATAACAGTGAACTTGAGGCTCAAACCTGAGTAAGATGGTTGCTCCTCTCACCCCACTACCATTCTTAGAGGAGAGAAACTTGTGGGGGGAAAAACTCATTCCGACATATTTTTAATATGGACATGTGGTGGTTTGGACTAGGCAACTGCCTTAAGGTAAAGAAAAATGATTCTCTAGAATCATTGGAAAGTCTTGCCGAGGTCCTTGCACCTGGTGGATGTAATGCCTGGAGCACGGAGGCTGCCTAAGGATTGAAAGGGAAAGCCAATCAGATATCTTACTGAGACGTAAAGGAGAAAGGGATATCCGTGCAGCAGCCTCTCATCGGTTTCTCAGAGAATGTTTGTATTCCTACACTATTTTGAAAGATTCAATAAACACCTTTTTCTTGTACAATAACAATTGAGTTGCCCAATCCAAAACGTCACAAAATTGTCTACATACTTGGCTGAGTTTGTAACACATTTGCTTTCTGATGCTCAATGAATACAAACTTTGTTTCACAAACAAAATCATAATATTGTGCAGAAAATTACTTTCAGGCTATGTTGATAAGATGGGTATGAAACAAAGTCAATTTTGTTTTAGTCCTGGGTTGCATCTTCGATGTATCTTGTTATGTATATACAAATATTCCAAAATCAAAAACACTTATGGACCCACCCGTTTTGGATAGGGGATACTCCACCTGTATTGCTTTATTTTAAACTTTTCTGGTAGCTTTGCAAATATGACTCAAAATAAAGTTGAAAGGTTTCTTTTGCCAAGGTGTTTCTTCTCTAAAAGGGCCCAGAGGATTTCAGTGTGCTTTAAACCAAGCCAGGGAAAGTTTTTTTCCTATAAAGCAAAGGTTTCCCCTTGACATTAAGTCGAGTTGTGTCTGACTCTAGGAGTGGTGCTCATTTCAATTTCTAAGTCGAAGAGCTGGTGTTGTCCATAGATGCCTCCAAGGCCATGTGGTCGGCATGACTGCATGAAGCACCATTACCTTCCTGCAGAGGCAATACCTACTGATCTACTCGGATTTGCATGTTTTTGAACTGCTAGGTTGGCAGAATATGGGACTAACAGCAGGAGTTTGCCCCGCTCCCTGGATTCAAACTGCCAACCTTTTGGTCTGCAAGATCGGCAGCTCCACGGCTGAACCGTTGCACCACTGGAATAATAATGATCAGAAAAGGAATAAACAGCCTACCAAAAATATTATTTGGTTACATATTTTTTGTTACAGCATGACATTAAAAACTATCTACATAAACGATCTGCCTAAACTGTGATGTAAATTACACACAGATGCATTATCTTTCAATAGAATCCTAGTTATTTCCCCCTCAAAACAGTCAAGAACGTATGGAGGTAGAATACTACTGCAGTGCAACAGCCACCGCAGACTGACAGTTTGCAGACCCACAGAGATCCATGTTTATACCAGTATTTCGGGGATTTTAAAAGCAGAAAACCACCTATATACCCAAGGTTTTATTCTTGAAGACTAGATTTTATTTAATTTAAAATAATAATTTGGATTCTGCAAATGCCATGCTGGACTCAACTAGATTTCAGCTGGTCTTTAGGTACGGACCGCAGCTCAGGGTACAGACAAATTCTTTGATCTGATGCATCAAGCCATGGTTCACAAGTGGCCCTGCGGAATCAGAAATCTGCTGAAAATCCTAGCCAACCAAGTGGAAAGGTGAGAATAGCCATGTAGTTTGGTACAAGTTGGAGCAGACAGCCTCTTCTTAGGAGTTTTTCTGGGATGGCTGCTCAAGATAACTTGTTCCATGAGGAAATAGATGTTTCTCGTTTAGATACTGTAGGTTGGATCTGGAAGATGCACAGTAAGAAAGAGTACTGTACACAGACTTAGCAGCAGGGCCTTCAACAGGATACTTTCCTGTTTACTTGGCAAACATCTATGATCCACAACTTCTCCTGCCAGCAATAAACTCCATGGCCCCACACACTGATGATGGTAAAAGCATAGGCTTTACAAGTTATTCCACTTTTTTGTTCACATTACCTCTAATCTTTCTATATGTTAAGGTAAAAACTATCAATGTAGACTTTTCCTGCTGAGAAGAACAAACCAGCAAAGCACTGTTTCAGGGAACGAGGGTATCAGGAGAAAGGTACACAAATTAATTTAGCTGTGTGTGTAACTAAAAGAAAGTCATGTTTCCATTCTGGCCAATAAGGTTTGTCCAAATGTGTGTGTGTGGAAGAGAGAGTGTGAGAATGTTACATATGGGATGCAGTTCATGTTAGTTAAAATTAGTTCTCACTATTTGGTTTCTCATTCAGCGACTGCAGTAGGGTGGTTTCCAGGAAGAAAATAACAAGTGTCCATGTGTGTGTAAAGCAAAGCTGACAGTTAAAAAGTGACAAAAGCTATAGATGGTATTGGTCAGAGCATGGAAGAATGACCAATAGCACTGACAATAAAGAATTATAGCAACTGCTTAAGCAGAAAAGCAATGTAAGTCCCTTCATGATGCTGTCAGCCCAGTCTTTAATCAACTACACTGATTTCTATGATACATTTCATTCATCTCAAGGCAAAATACCTTCAACACCAGTGGGGTAGAACCCAAGGCACCAATCTAGGCGGACCTCTTCTCTGCCTCCATCCTGGACTTTTACCCCAAACCAACCTCCTACCAGGGAAGTCCACAAGTGCAGATGTGGACAAGGAGGAGTCCCAGTCCTTGATTTCACGGCAAATGTTGCAAGAGCAACTGCAAAATACATTCAGCAGCGGAGACAGGGAGGGGTGGCTTCACACAGAAACAATATCACTGGCTTAAAAAAGCAGTGGGTGGGAGAAATCCCTCGCCCCACAGCTCAACCTCGCTTACATTTTTGGTTAAAAAAATAAAAATGGCACCTGCCCTTTGCCATCCCACCACAATTCAAACATCCAGGACATTTTAAATATTATTCTGTACATATATAAAAGCCCCCAGACCATGGTGGGGAGCTGAGAGAGCATGGCACGAGTCTGAATTTTGAATGAGGAAGAGCAATGGGGCCCCGTTTGCCCCACGTGGTGCCCCTTTCTCCCCCAATCCACAACTTCACAGTGGTCCAGGTCTGTAGTTCATTGGCTTGTATGGAAGGCAAGAGGACAAGGAGGAAGAGAAAACAAAAAACTCTCTTCAAAGAACATCGGCTCGCTTGTCTCGAACACGGCTCCTTGCTTTTGTCCGGGCTTTGAAGGCGGCTGAGTTGTAGAGGTGCTGCCAGGAATGAAGAAAGAAGAGAGAACAGAGAGTAAGAAGAGAGAATCAGAGGAAATCTCTGATTAAGATGTTTGAAACGACCAGAGGGAAAAGAGACATGCAGGATCAAATTCTCTTAGGGTTTGTACCAAGTAATATATACATTTCAGCTGGGAATTAGCTTAGCTCCAGATATTGCCGAACTGTAACTCTAGCTTCCAAAACTGTCTGTTCTGATAAGAGCTGGACTGACAATAACTGGGAAAGCTGTATATTTCCCAGCCCAGGAGACCATATTCTGGGTAGGATCTCACAGAATTAGACCAAAGGAATGGAAATAAACCACAGGATAGAACCTGGTCACTGGTTGTGCTAGCTAGGACCATGTGAGATGCAGTCCAGGAACATCGGGATGTTTCAACATTAGGATTGGGGATTCTTCGTCATTTATTTTATCTTAGCTATAGGAAGAACACCAGCACACAATGGCTCTGTAAATTAGAGCAAAAGTAACCGCCAAGGCAAGTATCATGGGAAGGCAGATAACTCCTGGACTATACACATGTGGAGCACGAAAGCAACCGGGTCTCCCCATATCCCCTAGTACAATTCACTGGCATCACAGAAGAACACCAGGCTGTTCCTGTGATAGAGATGCTAGCAGTGCTGTCCACATACCTTCTCAAAGCGGGAGATCTTGCTGGCCTTAATAGCTGCAGCATCCAGCACTAGTGGGGGGCCAAGGTCAAATATCTCACGCAGCAACTCATTGTTCTAGAGGCAACAGAAGAAAACACAGCCTTTAGGTAGAATCTTGACTCTAAGATACATAGAAGCAGCTGGGCAAAAAGATATCCCAGCTGTAGTGCTTTGTATACCAGCAGCCTACCCCAGCCCGGAATTGCTGGCTAGGGGAATAATGGAAGTTATTGTTCAACACATCTGGAGAGCTGGGGGGTTACTATAAAGTGCCATTATTGGAAATTCCATACCCTATTGGAAATAACTGTACCATAACCTTATTGAAAAGGTAAAAATGATGTCATATCCATTTGGCAAATGTGAATCTCCATGAACATGTGGAGACCACCTTTTGAAAACCACTAGTCAAGAAAAGCATGACCTTTTTAGAAGTCAACTCTTTGAACAAGTGATATTCATATGCATTCATGTAATGGCACACTGGTAACTCCGCTGTTAAACTGAAGAACCATGTCTTTAAACTGCCAAGGATAAAGACATGCCACTACAAAAATATATTTGGGTTGCAGAAGATGGTTGTTTCTTTGAAGGTGAAATTTGCAGTTGCCCAAAAGATATACACTCTCTTGAAACCTCTTAGTTTAAAATATGCACTCAGAGATAAAAACAGTCTTCTTTGAAAAATAACACATCTTGTTTACTCATAAACAACTTGTATTAATTCACCACCCAGGTACATTTCTTATTGAAGATCAGTTATAAATAGGATGTAGTTTCTTCTATGTGTGTTGTGTACACAGAGTATCATTCTTTTTTAAAAAATAATTTTTATTAAAATTTCAAAAATAAAATAGAACACTTAAAATATACACAATACAATACACTACAGTATCATAGAAAATTCTGGGTCTCTACCCAGAAAGTAGAAAAAGATCAAAAGACAAAAAAGAAAAGAAGAAATTATTACAAAAGGGTATCATTCTTTATCAATAGTCCAAATTCTTTAAGTATAGCTGTAGTCACTGAAGTCCATAAGTCATACTTCTCTATTAAAGTTTCTAAAGCATAAATGCATTGACCTCCACTGAGGTCTAAAGCAGACACATCCACCTCCAATGAGATGGTAAGCAGACACTGAATACAAAATTGAGTCCTGAATCTGAACATGCGAAGTACAATCACATGTCTATAACTCCTCCCACACTAGAGGTAAGTCAAACTGACATACACATAGAATACAGGTTGGCATACACACACACACACACACACACAAATGAATAGTGAAAGGCTTGGGAGGTTGCTATTTCCAACAGCCATGAAGGGCATTAGACTCCTCCCTGCTTTACACACATAGAATTTCTTCCTCTGCTGCAGTCGTTCTTTACCTGCAGATGGTGCCTGACTCCGGAGCCAAGAGCTTCTTTGAAAGCGTTGTACATTCTCCTCCTTGCCCAACTGTCCACATACATGCACTCCAATCCAAACTTGATGGTTTCCTCATGACACTCCCCATTCTGCAGCAGGGGAAAAGGGCATTTAGAAGCTCCAAAGCCAAGGGCAGAAGGCCTCGTTTGCCAAACACTCACAAAGACAGAGCATCAGAGAACACTGTCCTTCACTGAATGCTTGGGAAGAGCAACTACTTCATGGAACTGCAAATGTACTCATTGCATGGGCATTTCTGATTCCAGTCAAGCAATGTGGGTGCCACTTGTTCTGTCATGGTACCAACTTCACAGGGCTCAGAACATCTACTGAACTGCTTCTTGGGTACCATACCTTGACAGATGAAAAGGAAAGGCTGACCGGAGCAGTTTTGGCATTTGCTCTTTTTAGAATCAAGAAAGTAGCAGTCGCATTCTTTTTAGTGATATATGGAGATGGAGGGCTCCCTTTCTAAGAATATGAAGGCATCCCTGTACTTTAACCTACAATGCACTTGAGGGTCTATTTTAAAGGCCAGTGGAAAAGTAAAGCCATATGGAAAAAGGGGCGGGGCCAGGTAATTCCCCTAGACATGTACAGATTGTGCACTCCTCAGGATTGACTGTTCCAGCCTCTGCTTCACAAGTCATCAATAGAGGCGGCAGAAGCAGAAACCTGAGTCCCTGGACCTCCGCTCTTTTAATAAAATTCAGGGCTGAAGAAATGCTTGGGGAAAAGACCCATCCACTCCCACAACCGAACAGGGATGGAAGAGCCAGTCAGGGCACCTCAATGAAATGTAGCACATCGCGAAAGATGGAGCGTTGCTTGCGTCTGTCCGTCTTGGCTCGGTACTTGTTGCTGTCTGTGGCCAAGGCTTTCAATTTTGTGCACAGCAGGTCAGTGTCTTCATAAAAGAAATCTTCCTGTGGCAAGGAAAGAAAAGATGTCACCCTGCAGCTTCTACTTTCATGTCACATTCTTTTGAAAAGACAAGTTAGTGTGAGAGTGCCTCTAACCTTTCCCCCCCCACATTTGTCTCCCAACACTCCTTTTAGCTAACCCAGCAGGACATATGCCAGACTCAGAGGTTCTCTAATGCAGTTTTTTTTCTGTGTCAGGAGCGACTTGAGAAACTGCAAGTCACTTCTGTTGTGAGAGAATTGGCCATCTGCAAGAATGCTGCGCAGGGGATGCCCGAATGTTTTACCATCCTGTGGGAGGCTTCTTTCATTTCCCTGCATGAGAAGCTGGAGCTGACAGATGGGAGCTTACCTCATTCCCCAAATTTGAACCGCTGACCTTATAGTCAGCAGTCCTACTGGCACAAGGATTTAACCCACTGCATCACCTAGGGCTTCCTCGAATGCAGTGAACTGATTAAATCCACATCAACTTGGTTACTGGGTTGCTGCGAGTTTTCTGGGCTGTATGGCCATGTTTCCACGAGGAAAAAGGATATTTTGTGTCCCTAATCTATTGACTGGCAATGGTAGAGTGATTTGTTGACAAAACAACAAAATGTGAACAATGCTGGCATTTATTCAAGAGGGAGTAATTTAAGAGCAGTCTTTGACTATCATCAAGCTAAAGGGGACCTCAAGAATGACCATTATCACATCTCAATTAATAAAGGTAGAAGTGGCATGTGAAATCGTAGCTCTGCCTTTTCCTCTTCTCTGCTTTAGTTCCTCCTGTTCATAGATTTTCCCAATAGTGTAGATACCTTCTTTTGTATTAGTTTTTGGGTGGAGCATGACACCCCCCCCCCCCAAGGCCAGCCTTAGTTGATCTATTCCATTTCCCTGTATAGAGCTCTTTGATGGACTCCTCCCTCTTTTCTACAGCAGAGCTTCTGTGACTTAGGCTTGGAATTGTCTGGTAATCCTAGGCCCAAGCAATTCAAGGAGGCATCCTTAGCACCAGCATTCAGCAGTATTTTTATACCATCAGTCCAATGGATAACAGAAGCTTATGACAAGCTTATGCTTCAAAAGAAAGAAGACTGAGACAGTTTATAAACCTCACTTTGCACCAGAGGCAGGAAACTTTCAAAGATTCCAGAGATGATTGCAGCCAGCAAAAGCTCCTTTTGTAATGTATCGTTTTAAGTTACCTTATGGAGTTAACCCTTTATTCAACTTGTTTGCAGTAAGCTCATGTTGGTTATCTTTTCACCTTGTCTAAAGTGCTTCTCTGTGTTAAAGGGTCTTAATCTTAACAGAAGGTATACAGATAGCCCCTGAGTAAAGCCAAACAGTATAGTTTTCCCAAAGGCTCAGGAAATGCATCACAAGGGGAAAAACAGGAGCAACTTGTTCCTGGATGACAATGATCCCAAGACAACCTTGACAACTCCATTCAGTATTCCAATTTATTGGAAAGGGATGTAAGAGCTTTCTTGCTAGTTCAAATCCAAATATTCATCCAGCCCAGGAACCTGTGTCCCACAAAGGCTACTCAGACAAACTTTCTAGGGAACCCATAAACTGGACAAGGATTTTCCTATTGTTGCATCCAAGCAGCATCTAAGTGTGGCATTCAATGGCATACTGTCCCTGAACAACAATGGGGTATGTTCCTGCAAAGCAATAAGAAATAGCCATTAATGGAGAGTGTGTATGCTTATACAAGATCAGAAGGGTAGTGTCATACCTCCATATCTCGGGCCAGTTCAAACAGAAGTGCAATTGTTTCACCCGCAACAATCCGAAGGTTGACGTTATCACTGGACAGCATCAGAGGCAACTTAGGTAAGTGACTGCAGAAGGGGAGAAGAGAGTGGTAGAGAAAAGATGAGAGTTTTAGCAGAATAAACCTTCAAAGGTCCGTGCTGTGAGGAATCTGCTTCCTTACCTCAGGTATCCTGGCTATTTATGTTCTCAGAGAGCCAGAGAGAAATTGCAATTGTGAGCTGCTTAGATTAAAATGCTAAATATCTGTCTTGTATCACCTATCACAGCCAGTAGAGGATGATTCAGAAGAAACCCTGCCTGGCAAGACAGATTGCTTACTTGTCCAGGATCTTCTTGATCTGGGTACTTGGGCAGATGGTAAGGAGCAGGGACCAAGACTGGAGTGCACTACAATGCAGGTTCTGGAGCAGAGGGCTGTGGTGGGAGGGCACGAGGCTGGCATCTGTGCTGCAGGACATGCCAAAGATACCCTCCAGGCAGGCAAGGCAGGAAACCAGATCCTGAAGAAAGAAAGAACGGAGATCGGTAAGTTCTCACTAAAACAAAATGAACGATAAATAGTATGGATGAAATTAAGACAGAAGAGAGTCTGTCTTAATTTGTTATACAAATTGTGCCATGGTGAAACTTACTCCTAGGTCATGATAGGCAAGGCTAGTTTCCCTGGGTGACCACTTTAAGAGGGGGATAGGAAAATGTGGTCTGTGGGCTCCCTAAGGTCCCAGTGTGAGTCACATCCAACTCTGACTTCTCTATTCCTAATATTTTGAAACTATTTTACTTTGGACGACTTCTGTGCTGTAGCAGGCACCTTCCCTTGAGCTTCTTTAGTCCAAAGGGAAATCTTTGCAGTATCAGAAGTGACTACTGATAACATTTGGAGGGAAGGAGGGAAAGATAGATAGAAGAGCCTCGTCTGTTTTTAAAATGGAAAAATCTCTACAAAACCTAGTAAAAGTGCTCCTCCAGCCCCCACAAGTTGTGGTGCTGGCTTTTCCACAAATACTATTTTAATTGGGATGGGGGTGGGGGGGGGGTGGGTTGGAGAAGAAAAATGTTTTTCTGATCAGGCAGGCCTATGTTGGCTTTCCAGACCTGGGAGAGTTGCCCACCTACCCCTTAACAGTCTGCCATCTTCTTTACAACAGCTCTTTTATTTGTTTGTTTGTTATTTGTTTGTTTAAAACATTTATATTCCGCCTTTCTCAGCCTGAAGGGGATTCAGGGTGGAGCACAGCATATATACGGCAAACATTCAATGCCAGGATATGAATTCATTATATGCATACATAAACATTAAAAAACATTTGTCTCAATATTCAAATACACTGTTTAATGCTACACTGTCTCTTGGCAACTAAGAGGCTAGACACCATTGCTGAGGATAGTGTGGCAGGGAAAAGGTTAGTTAGGGATACTTTAGTTATGACCTAATCCTGGAAGCTTCTTAGGACAATGAGGGTGGACAATTGCCATTCCTAAAACATCAGGGTCTCACTTTAGGGTTTCTTATGTTCTCCAGAATAAATATACAACCCAAGGACTCTAAAGGCATCTGCACTAGTTGCTTTCATAGCCTTAAATCTACTCAAGACCACAGAAAAGCATCAAAGAAAGCCCTTTTTTCATATCTACTTGACTAAGTCTTTTACTAGCTTCCCAAGGAGCAAATAAACAATTGTTTAATTTTAAAAATTAAAATCTACTTTATAACACTAGAGAAATAGGTGAAAAAAGCCTGCAGATGGGAATCCAGAGATTTAACTGCAAGGCTAGCAGGCCATAGAGACAAAGAAATCTTGGCAAACCACATTTCTCTGTGTAGTCTGAGCCATGTACAGAAAGAAAAACCAGAGAAGGGGGCTTATTCCTTGCTTCAAAACAATCTCTTATTTAAAAAGTGGACACAGTCAAATGGCAGGTTAACCATCCATCCTCTTCAAAGCAATGAGCACTCTACAAAATGGTTTGAGAATGACCTGCATAAAGTTTACAAACCAAAAGCTTATCTATACCTTACTATGGAAATCACTATGCAGCAAAAGGGAGGCAAAAACTTAGTTTTATATTATATCAACAGCAACCAGAGTCAGGGTGGAATAATGGTTACAGTATTAGGACCCAGGTTTGAGATTCTTACTCAGATGCAAACTTTGTTTCTCTGCCACCCAACCTCATAAAATTATGACTTTCCAAAATGTGTGTTGTGACACATTAATGTGTTGGCTGCAGTGTTTAGGGGTGACATGCAAACTTAACGAAAAATGACAAAAACGTGGGAAATGTATGTCAATATCTTACAAATCCTAAAGGTAAAGGTTTCCCTTTGACATTAAGTCTAGTTGTGTCCAACTCTGGGATATGGAGCTCATCTCCATTTCTAAGCTGAAGAGCCAGTGTTGTCCGTAGATATCTCCAAGGTCATATGGATGGCATGGAGCACTGTTACCTTCCTACCGAAATGATACCTACTGATATCCTCACATTGGCATGCTTTTGAACTGCTAAGTTGGAAGAAGCTGGGGCTAACAGTGGGACTCACCCCGCTCCCCGGATTTGACCTGCTGACCTTTTGATCAGCAAGTTCAGCAGCTCAGTGGTTTCAAATTCACTTCCCTTAAAGAGTAAAGAACACCCCAGCCCTGCTCACATGCTTAATTTTAGTACCAGAGAGCGGTTATTGCGTTTAGGCTTAATAAACCACAAGTTTAAAATCTTTGCATTATTTACCTCCATGTCGGCAGCAGCGATATAGCAGCACATACCCAGAGCCGTGGCACACTAAGAGAGACAGGGAAAGGGGAAATCATTGGCACAGCCATTCTGAGCAACTACTTTGAATATTTTATCCCATCCCACATGTGCTCCCACACATTGAGGTTCACTTCAAGACAGAAGGAAAAGGCTGTACTCACACTTTGTCGTGCAATCGGGCTGGCCGAGGAGTCAGTCAGGATGGTGATGAGTAAAGGCTTCAGGCTGCGAAATACCTCCTCCCCTTCAGGTCCTGATCCCATCTGAAGGCACAGTAGTGTGAGAACAGTAGCAGCAAGGGACTGCTCCTCCCCTTTACCTGTGAAGAAAAAGAGACACAGTTGTGCCACAAAATGTACAAGTGACACTAGGAACATAGATTACAATCCATCCACTACATTTGTGTGTTTTGCTGATTTGATTGCTATGTCCTCTCTTCTTGGAATCACTAAGTCCTCCTGCATGATTCTGTGGTCAACCTCCAGTGGAAGTTGACCACAGAATTGTGCCAGAGGACCTAGAGACAACACTTCTCTAGACATCTGTAGGTCTTCCACTGTAGCTGCATGGCAAAAATCCAGCAGTAGTTCACCATAAAGTTGTACTGGAAGACTAGGGATTCTTACAAAGGTGTTATCCTAAGTAAAAATATAGTGTTTTTTAATTTCCCACTTTTACAGGGGTTCTGTATGGAAGTGTTGAGTCTACTGCAATACTGAACATGGTGTCATAATGAGTTTATGGATCGTGCAGAGACCAGAAGCTCACTAAGTGTCTTGTGTATATTATTATTTATATTGTCTTTCCTGTTGTAAGCCGCTCCAAGTTCCCCTTGGGGAGAGGAGTCGGGATATAAAGCATCACCATCACCTTCACCATCATCATGTGGTATTCTTTAGACTCTGGCAGAGCAGAATCTTTCACAGCACTCTAAGGTGATGTCAGATAAAACTGTGGCTATAGGATATAAAGGGCCAGCAGATTGATCACCAACTGCAGTAAACCTTGCCAACTGAAATGTTGACAGTTTGAAGCTGGATCAGGGTGAGCTCCTGACCTTCAGCCCAGCTCCCCCGCCCACCTAGCGGATCAAAAACGGCAATGTGAGTAGATTAATAGGAACTGCATTAAGTGGAGAGGTATTTTAGGCACAGTGTTTCAGAGGAAAGTTTAAGAACAAAGAAAGCTCTTTGGCAAGGAGATGGAGTGACAGCACCCCCTGTGGCCGGAACTGAGCACAGCCTCCAAAAGATGTCGAATGATGAGAAAAAGCCTAAAATATACCTCTATCTGTTGTCTGTATAATCAGCATTGAATGTTTGCTATATATATGTTCTGTGATCCGCCCTGAGTCTCCTTCGGAGTGAGAAGGGTGAAATATAAGTACTGTAAGTAAATAAATGCACCAAGAACACAGTTAAAAGCTGGCTGTTTGGTGGATTTGTAAATGGCTGCCCAGCCAAACCCAAAGGGTGCTAAGCTAACCAATGGCTCTTCCCCATCCTGGAGAGAAGTGACCAGTGGGGTGCTACAGGCGTCTGTCCTGGTCCCAATGCTATTCAACATCTTTATCCATGAACTGGACGATGGAATAGAAGGCATGTTCACTAAATTTGTAGATGACACCAAACTGGAAGGAATAGCTAATACCCAAGAAGACAGAATCAGAATCCAAAATGACCGTAAAAGATTGGAGAATTGGGCCAAAGCTAACAACATGAGTTTTAAAGGGGATAAATGCAAGCTACAACATCTATGTAGGAAAAATGAAATGCACAAAATAGGATAGGTGATTCTTGGCTTGAAATCCATACATGTGAAAAGGACCTAGGGCTCTTAGTAGACCAAAAGCCAACCGTGTCAACAGTATGATGTAGCAACCAAGAAAGCCACCACATATCTGGGCAGCATCAACAACAATATATGTCCAGATTAAGGGAAACAGTAGAACACTCCATTCTACTTTGTCAGACCTCATCTGGTATCCTGTGTACAGTTCTGAGATTCAAGAAGGATATTGACAAGATGGAACATGTCCAGAGAAAAATGACCAAAATTAATATAGGTCTGGAAACCAAGCTTTATGGGGAATGACTAAAGGAGTTGGGAATGTTTAACTTGGAGAAGAGAAGACTGGGAGGCGATATGATAATCATCTTTAACTATCTGAAGAAGCGTCTTGTGGAAGATGAAGTGATCTTGTTTTCTGTTATTCCAGACTAGGAAACAAATGATAAGAAATGAGATTTCACCTAAGCATTCAGAAGAAATTCTATACTTCAAGCACTGTCCAACAATGGAATAGACTGCCTCGGAGTTTGGTGGAGAGGTTGAATGGATTGTCAAAGGCTTTCATGGCCAGAATCATTGGGTTGTTGTAGGTTTTTCAGGCTATATGACCATGTTCTAGAAGCATTCTCTCCTGACGTTTCACCTGCATCTACGGCAGGCATCCTCAAAGGTTGTGAGGTCACAACCTCTGAGGATGCCTGCCATAGATGCAGGTGAAACATCAGGAGAAAATGCTTCTGGAACATGGCCATATAGCCTGAAAAACCTACAACAACCCAGGTTGAATGGAGTCTTTCGGGAGTTCTTTAGTTGTTTATTCATGCAAGGCAAGAGGTTGAACAAGATGGCTTTCCAAAACTATTATTCTATGTCTCTAATACCATAAAAACAGGACAATCACAAAGGCTGGAAAGACCTACCTTTCTTCAGGCACTTCTCTAAAGAGTCAGTGAGGGTGAGCCTTCGTTCCAACAGGAAGTCAAAGAGTGTCTTGGAGGAGAATGCTATCCGTAGGCTCTCAAGAGCAATTTGTCGGGTCTTGGCGCTAGAAAGGTGTTAAGAAGGAGAAAAGAGAGGTCATAGCCTGACAATATTACCCTGACAGTCCCCTCACCACAAGCATCATAACACCAAAAATAGCAGGTGTGTCTAACTATGCACATTTACACTGAGTTCCTCTTCTGAACTGTTTTAGTATTGTGAATAGTTAAATTACATTGTGATAGCTGAATTATATTGTAACATTCACTTTTTGTTTGTTTTGAATTGTATTGGTTTTTTAAAAAAAAACAACAACATTTTAGCTGTTTTAAGATCCAATTTCAGGAGAAAAGGAAGATACAAATACAAATGATTCTGTTACTGCTGATAGTGATGATAACACTTACTGCTGATAGTGATGATAACACTTAAGACAGGTTGTCTGCTCCCCCCCAATCATCATCATCATCGATTGCAGAATCCAAGAGAACATGAGATCTATGTAATAATTGACAGAACAGCCAGAATTGTACAGAAAATGATTTGTTTTGTGTCAATGATGACAGACCTTATGCACAAATCATCAGTTCTCATAGAACACAAAGCCTATAACTTCGTGGATTTGTATTGGTCTGTAACATAACAATCAAGTTTTGTATTTGATATCTGATGCTAAACTCAGAACTGATCCAGTCATATACATCTCACTTTATAATTTTAGCTATTACATTGAACTTATACAAGGATGCAGTTTTATATTTTATGTAATCCACCAGAGAATATATCAGGGTTTCACAACCTAATGCCACGATGAATCATATATCGAAATACACATCATGAAGCTGTACGGATTGGTACGGAGGCTTCATCATTGGCATTGAGTGATCCCTCCCTCCCAAATCCATTGATGCCCTCAGGGAACAATGCAAGAACACTTGAAAGAACAAAAGGCAACACAGAATCATCTAGCTGACAAACCGCAGGGACCCGCATGCAAAGACAGGGAGCCCAACAGGGACTAAGAGTTTCCCCAGGCATGAAAAACCCTGGGTTACACAAAGAGTCGTGAGACAAGAAGAGAAGAATAAATGGAGACAGGCAGAGAATGAAATAGGGTTTTAAAAATATCCTAAAATGATGGTTCAGAAGTTCACTCTGAATGAGCAGGCTGCATGCCCAAAAGACTAGTAACAATTCACACTGTGCAGTCAGGAATGCCAAGCCTTCTGTGCACTTTTGCCAGGTTCTTCTAAATGGAACTGCGACTAACCTACCCCAGTCTGATGCAGTTGGAGAAGGCCAAAAAGGAATAAAGCAGTGTTTCTCAACCTGGGGGTCGGGACC
The DNA here is from genome assembly GCA_030556195.1 of Anolis apletophallus. NCBI lineage: Eukaryota > Metazoa > Chordata > Lepidosauria > Squamata > Anolidae > Anolis > Anolis apletophallus. Next base: position 58,051,431 of record JARBWK010000001.1, read on the forward strand.
CATGGGGGGGGGGCTGCAAGGGGGTGTCAGAAGGGTCGCCAAAGACCATCAGAAAGCACATTATTTTCTGTTGGGTCATGGGGGTTCTGTGTGGGATGTTTGGCCCAATTCTATCATTGGTGAGGTGCAGAATGCTTTGTGCTCTTTGATTTTAAGTGAACTATAAATCCCAGCAACTACAACTCCCAAATGTCAAGGTCTATTTTGCTCAAACTCCATCACTGTTCACATTTGGGCATATTGAATATTCATGACAAGTTTGGTCCAGATCCATCATTGTTTGAGTCCACAGTGCTCTCTGGATGTAGGTGAACTACAACTTCAAAACTCAAGATCAATGTCTTTTAGCATATTTTTGTTGGTCATGGGAGTTATGTGTGCCAAGTTTGGTTCAATTCCATCGTTGGTGAAGTTCACAATGCTTTGATTGTAGGCGAACCATAAATCCCAGCAACTACAACTCCCAAAGGACAAAATCCCTCCCCCAATCCCACTAGTAGTCAAATTTGAGGAAGGGAGGAGGCGTCTGCGCCCCTCTTCCCTTCCCCAAAAGAGGGGGCTGCAGGGAGATCATGGTCCCTGTGGAAGGGAGGAGGCCAAATTTGGTCCAGTGAGTGAAAATACATCCTGCATATCAGATATTTACATTACAATTCATAACAGTAGCAAAATTGCAGTTATGAAGTAGCAACGAAAATAATTTTATGGTTGGGGGTCACCACAACATGAGAAACTGTATGAAGGGGTTGCGGCATTAGGAAGGTTAGAACCACTGGACTAAAGTGTGTGCCTGCACCTTCATGTTGTCTGTTGACTTATGGCAACCCCATGAGTTTGATAATGTTTTCTTAGGAAAGGAATATAGTGGTCCTTTGTTATCTGCCCCATGGATAACAAAATCGGTGGATATTCAATTCCCATTATATACAATGCTGTAGTAAAATGACAATTCTAATATAAAATTGCAAAAGCAAGGTTTGCTTCATGGAATTTCTTTTTGAATATTTTCAAGCTGTGATTAAGGGAATCTGTGGATACAGAAGCAATGGATACTTAGGACCAACTGTACTCAAAGCAGGGAACTATATTCTCCAAATGAGGATCTTTATTCAGCCTGTTAATATGGAACTGTCATGGAGGAGCAGGGATACCAGAACCCAATCTGAGAACAGTAGATGGGCCTCACCTTTTATCCATCACATTGTCGATACATTCCTTCAGTTTATCTTCCACCTCCTCTTGCTGTGCCTGCTCATCCACAACCTCTCCCCCTGTAATAAGCAGAAGAGGAGGGAAAGTGTCAAAGCCGTATCTGAGGGACCCCCCCCCCCCCGTGGCCAGCTGATCCTCCACTCCTACAGCAATCAGAACAAGGGCAGCAAGCAAGTGCCTGATGGCAAGGCTGCAAAAGGATCCTTTATACTTGCGTCTCAACAGAGTTTTTGTTCAGTGCACTTTTGGCAATTCTTGAGATAGGAATTGTTCTGGCAGCTGCTGTTAGCTCAACAGTGCTAGTCCAGATGAAGTTATATCATAATGAATGAAAGTTTAATAAGAGAACAGACCCCTTTTATATTTTGAATCCTTTGGCTAAAAGCCACTTCTGATGACTTCTTTGTTGGAAGGGTGTCAGGTAAAACAAAGTCTCTGGAGGTGTGTCTGCCTATGGTCATATGGTAGAGTGGCATCTCCAACTAACACTTAATTTCAATTCAAACTAGCTGTCCCCTGCCACACGTTGCTGTGGCCCAGTCTAGTGATCTGGAAAATAAAGTAATGAGAAAGTATTGGTTTCTAATATATGTAATTTCTTTATACTAGTGGGTAGACAGTATTTCTTGTTGTTTCTTTGTCAGTGTTGATGTAGAGATTGTCTGGTTTGCCTACTCTGGAACATGCAACATATAATTGTCCTTCTTTAGGGGGTTCCTTTCAAATCTATGATAATATATCTGACATATATATACACAAACTAGCTGTGTATATATCCTTTATATATATAGATATATATGTGTGTGTGTGTGAATCATATATCTATGGCTGGATGGCCCTTTGTCAGGAGGGCTTTGATGATGTTTTCTTGCTCTGGTGAAGGGAGTTGGACTGGATGGCATTAAGGCAGCATTTCTCAACCTGGGGGTCGGGATCCTGGGGGCTGTGAGGGGGTGCCAGAAGGGTCATCAAAGACCACCAGAAAACACAGTATTTTTTTCTGTGTGGAAAGTTTGGCCCAATTCTAACATTGGTGGGGTTCAGAATATGCTCTTTGATTGTAGGTGAACTATAAATCCCAGTAACTACAACTCTTAAATGTCAATGTCTATTTTCCCCAAACTCCATCTGTGTTCATATTTGGACATATGGAGTATTCATGCCAAGTTTGATCTAGAGATCCTTCATTGTTTGAGTCCACAGTGCTCTCTGGATGTAGGTGAACTACAACTCCAAAACTCAAGGCCAATGCCCACCAAACCCTTCTAGTGTTTTATGTTAGTTATGGGAGCCCTGTGTGCCAAGTTTGGTTTCATTTAATTGTCGGTGGAGTTCAGAATACTCTTTGATTGTAGGTTAACTATAAATCGCAACAACTACAACTTCCACATGACAAAATCATTTTTTTTAGTGATGATCACTCCTTGGGTTAGTAGGTGTCTTGTGGACAAATTTGGTGGCAATTGGTCCAGCGGTTTTTGAGTTATTATGTCACTCAAAACTAACAGAGCACACACACACACACACATCTCTAAGCAGTCATGATCAGGTGCCAGGTTGTTGTGTTTTGTGAGACTGGTGAATTATGACCCTATCGGCCAATGCAAACCTCTGAGTCATTTGCAACCCTGAAAAACTAACTCTGGTAAATATTGCCTTGTTTGGTTGCCTGAAGTCAGAAACTCTAATGAGCCTAAACACACAGTGGAATTTTCTTCTTGAAATCTTTATAGAAGTACCTCCCACTCCTTCTTTCGGATGACTAGCAGGCCTTCCTTCTCAGTTCCCTCCATGCATTCATACTCCTACATACTATTTTTTTAATGGTTGCTTTTCTGAATTGCATAATGTGGATCATCCAAACATACATATATAGTGTAACTGAAATATTGTTGACATCAAAACCTATTTCTGGTGCCATGGCTGACTCGCACTTACCTGGCACCTCCTCGGCCACGCTGGTGCCCTCACTGGCACTGCTGTAGTGACTCAGGACTTCGCTGGCTGCCTCGTCGTCACTGGCTGCGGACTCCATCTTGGCATTGCTGCGAGCTCCTTACAAAAAAAAAAGAGGTCAAAGAGGTCAGAAGTGGCTTCATGATCAACTGTATAAGGCACCTGCTGGGCTGAATATTTCCGCCTCACAAATGGTATGTGAATAAAGGAAAGCTTCCCTTTTCCCTCACTGGTGACTAGGGACAAGCTGTTGTTGCTGTTGTGTGCCTTGAAGTTGTTTCTGATGTATGGCAACCTTAGGGTAACCCTATCACAGGGTTCAGAGGGGGTTTGCCTTTGCTTTCCTCTGAGGTTGCTCAAGGTTACCCCACAGGCTTCCATGGTCAAGTGGGAAATTGAATCCTCGTCTTCAGCTCTAGTCCAACTCTGAAACCATGATATCATGCTGGTTTTTATAATGACAATTACACACAACTATGTGCCAAGCAGTAATTTATCATGAACAAGATACATTGTAATGTAGTACTTTGGACTATGACTCTGGACATCATGGTTTGAAGCCTTGCTCAGCTATGGATAACCTTGTGCAAGTGACTTTCTCTCAGCCTCAAAGGAAAGCAAAGGCAAGCTCTCTTTGAACAAATACCACCAAAAAATCTGTGACAGATGAGTCTTAGGGTTGCTATAAGTTGAAAATGGCTTGAAGGCGCAAAAAGGACTTATCAGATTATATAAACTTTTGTGAATTTTAATTATTATTTTGGATGTGTTAGCACTTCACAAATTGGCTGGCCAGGTCAAGTCAAAGAAACCCAAGGGAAACAGAAAATTATGAATTTTCCTAAATTTAATGAGAAAGCCAGGAAGAAACAGGAATAATATCCTCCACATCATTTCACAGGACGCTCTGAACCCATCTAAGGTCCACCTGGCAACTCATGTACCCTTAAAAATCCTTCTTACTACTTATTGCATGTACATCTTTGGGTGAGCTGTGGATGGAGTTCATGCTTCTCGTCCCGGCTCCGTTCTCACAATAACCCTGTGAAGCAGATCAGGCCAGGAAAGTGAGCTTCATAAGTGAACTTGAATCTGGATTTCCCAAATTCCAGTCTGGTACTGTAATAACTGGAGCCTATAATAATGCAATGGGTTAAACCCTTGTGATGGCAGGACCGCTGACCGACAGGTCTGCGGTTCGAATTCAGAGAGAGCAGGTTGAGCTCCCCATGTCAGTTCCAGCTCCCCATGTGGAGACATGAGAGAAGCCTCCCATAGGATGGTAAAACATCAAACACTCGGGAATCCCTTGGGCAGCGTACTTGCAGATGGCCAATTCTCTCACACCAGAAGCATCTTGCAGTTTCTCAAATTGCTCCTGACACACACACACACAACCCCCCCCCCCAACCCAAAAAACAAACTCTAATAACTACATAACACTGGTAGAACAATACAAAGAATGAAGCAAATCCTGCACTGAGACAGAATGGTTTATTGGAGGGTCCGTACACTACCTAACAGTCAAACATTTCCCTGACTTGTTTGTTTGAGTGCAGAATTCACCCCCAAAGAGGAAAGCTGGCTTCCTCACTAGCATCTGCCGTGCTTATCTTCTGGTCTTTGGAAACCAAGTCACTTCCCAAGCTCCACCAAGGAGCGACCTTGCCTAACAGCTGGATACCATATAAAGTACTGAATGATCAAAAAGCCAAGGCAGCTCTGTGCGAAGAAGACTCTTGCAAAAAGCAAGGAAGGGGGAAAACACAGCCAGCTGGCAGGGAGTGTGGTGGGGAATGCCAGCTTCCACTCACCTAAAACAAGAAGAGTTATTCAGCCGTTTCATATCCTGGAATACTTTTTACAAGCACAGGAAAAAAATCAGCTTGCTACTGCCTTGGCTGGAAGGAGGAGTGTCAGTTCAGACTTATCCTTCTGATAAATATTCAAGGTCTGGCCCAGCAGATAACAGCACTATATGGAAAAGGGAGGGTCACTCTTGAATCCTTTCCTGCTTTCAGTCCTAGCATATTTACCTGGAATTGTCTGGGTCAAGCATTTGTAATAGTATTTATTAGAAAATATTCAGTGTGTGTGTGTGTGTGTTTGTCAGGAGGGACTTGAGAAACTGCAAGTTGCTTCTGGTGTGAGAGAATTGGCTGTCTGCAAGGACTTTGCCCAGTGGACGCCCGGATGTTTTACCATCCTGTGGGAGGCTTCTCTCTTGAATAATCACATTCATAAAATGTGCTGACTCCCATCATCCCCATCCTTCCTAGCAAAGTGGTAAAGATATTGGGAGATTTCGCCTGGCCAAGTAGTCTGAGCAGTCTGATCACTTAGGAGAGCCACACCTTCAGTTGTAGGTGGAAATCACACGGCTCTTTGAATGTGGCTTGACTCCCATCATCCCCTATCAGCACCCACCCTCCAAGTTCTGTCAGTATTTTAAGTTGGATCATGATGGGTATCAAGTTTGGCATGATCCTCTGCTGATCAAACCAACCAACAAACATACATTCTTTGACTTTTATAGAGATATCTACGGATTCCATATCCACGGTTTCATTCATCCGCATTCCAAAAATATTCCACCCATCCCAAAGTATTTGGGACCTAGAGATCAGGGGATCTCTAGGTCCTCCAATGCTATGGTACTATCCCAAGTATACTTAAAATATAGAGCTCACTATGATCCAGGGTTTTATGTATCCCCCAGAAAGTCATAGTAGAGGACAGAGGGATTCCTAGAGAGAACACTTCAAACCAAATCTGCAAAAGTCAACTCTGCAAATATACAGGACCAACTGCTGTTTTCCACTGAATGAGGAATAAAATCCAATCCTCCTAGAAAATTGATGACAGCTTTATGGTGTGCCTTGTTTCAGACACAGTCAGACTTCCCTTTGTGACGGGAGCCCTGCTTGTTTCCACAGGAGCGAACACCATCTTCACTGCATAAACTATTCTGAGGTTTCTTGAAAGCACTTTCCAAAACCCCCAGGCTAGAGCTAATCTGTGCAAAGGCAACCCTCTTTTGTCTGCAGGTGGGGAAAATGTTGCCATCAATGATGTCATTAATATGGAAAGTTAAACAGAAATGGGGCCTGTAAATATCCTTGTTTAACTTTGTCAACATGACCCTGCAATCCCTGGAACAGGCAAAACTTTAGCCAGGAAACAGGTTGACTTCCCAGTCAGGTGCACTATAGTTTTACAAGCCCTTTAGCCTTATCTACCAAAGAGTGCTGGTGCCTCATCAAACTGCAAATTCTAGGATTCCACAGCATTGAGCCATGGCAATCAAAGTGGTGCCAAACTGCATTAATTCTACACTGTAAATGCACCCAAGCTTTTAGTATCCACCTCTCAGGAAGCTTGATCACAGCAGTCTCTTCCATTGACCGGTTCCTGAGAGGCACAAAACCCCTGAAGAACTACAGGCGGAAGCAGATCAAGCACACTCAGCGGCCTGGAAGTGTGCGTCTCCTTAGCTAACCCCACGCAGAAGCAAGGAGAAGGGGATATCTGGGAAGGCATCCAAGCGGCTAGGCCAAGCCTGCCTTCCCCTGCTATACTTGGAGAGAATGTGATAAATCAGGTGATAGGCAGTCCAAAGGCACTGCTGGGGGTTACTCTGCAACAAGATATAACTACAGTACAATATCATAGCTACTATACAAGACATGAGTGATGAAGAATATGGGTGCATCTCTATGGCAGAATTAATGCAGTTCAACACCACTTTAATTACCATGGCTCAATGCTGTGAGAGGTATAGTTTTGCAAGGACTTTAGCGTTCTCTGCCAAAGAACACTGATGCCTCACTAAACTACAACTCCCAGGCAGTAAAAGGTGGTGCCAAACGGTATTAATCATCATCAGTAAAGAGCCTTGGAGTCCATTTGGACACTCGGCTTTACATGGAGGGTCACATCTCCATGGTTAGCCGAGTTGCGTTTGTTAACAATTCAACTGCCACTCTGCTTGAAGTGTTGTGCAATCCAAAAACAAAATATAGTCCCCAAACAAGTATACTTAATCATTGCCTTAATCCATTTCCTCTCTCTTGTATAAGAGCAGAGTGGTGGTAAACCTCAAAATGATTTTGGGGTGAACAATGCATTGGTTCCAGGGCCGCACTTTGACCTCAAGAGAATCTTCAAGTGCCAAAATTCCTCTTCCAGGAAAAAACTAGAAGTGGTTGGAAGTCTAATTCTTTGGCCCTTCCACACTACAGAATTATAGCACTATCATTCGACTTTAACTGCCAAGGCTCCAACTTAGGCAAATCCTGGGATTCAGAACAGGCTGACGATCTCTTTTCTGAAATTCCAAAGTACGTTAAAATCACATTTTCCCCCAGATGGGTAGCTGGGATAGTAACACTTTTTCTTTTCTCTTGGTTCAATGTACAAAAACTTTGTTTTATACACAAAGTTATTTTTTAAAAACTGCATGAAATTACCTTCCAGCTATGTGCATAAGGTAAATATGAACATAAATGAATGTTGTGTTTAGGTTTGTGTCCCATTCCAAGGTATCTCATTATATATGTATACACAGGGTGGGCCAAAAGTCACAAAGGGGTTTCAATATTTACAAAAACCTTTATTTTTTTGTAATTTACAGTATAATAGCATCATATACAGTAGATAGGCAATAAAATTACATTACATATACAGTTTTTTAAAAAATCAAAAAATTATTAAAACAGAAGCTGTCTTTGTGACTTTTGGGCTACTCTGTACAGTTGCAAATATTCCGAAATCCAAAGTACTTTTGGTCCCAAGCATTTTGGATAAGGATAACCTGGACTTAGAATTTCCAAGACTTCTGACCAGACTACAAATCCCAGGATTCCACGTGATGTCATCGTGGTTGATAAAAGTTGAATCAGTGTTGTGACTGTGTCAAATGAAAGCAAATTGGCTTTAGAAAATATACAGTATATTAGCACAGAATTCTTGAAATCTATTTTTAAAAGTGAACTGATACTTTCAGAAGAGCATTTTATGCTCTCCTCATTTTCTGGGAAGAAAAAACCAGGATATCGTGAGGAATTTGGAGCCAATGTTTTAGAAAAAATAGTTTTTGGGGGGACCCAAACCAGCAGTGAAACAGGATTAGAAAAGCGAAACACAGCTTAATGATGTAACATTAGAAAATGTTGACCATTTATGTTACCTTGGCAGTCACCTCCTCAAAAAAGTCAACATTGACAGTGAAATACACCGACTGAGCTCTGCGAGTGCAGCATTTTTCCAAATGAAGCAGAGTGTTTGACGACCAGGACATTCATAGGGAGAACAAGGTGCTATTGTCCTCCCAATCCTCCTTTATGCCTGCAAAACGTGGACTGTTTGCAGACTTCCCAATCAACTCCTGGAACGATTCCATCAGTGTTGCCTCCGAAAAAACCTGTGAATCTCTTGGGAAGACAGGCGGACAAATGTCAGCGTGCTGGAAAAAGCAAAGACTGCTAGCATTGAAGCAATGCTCTTACGCCATCAACTTCGCTGGATTGGCCACGTTGTCCAGATGCCAGATCTCTGTCTCCCAAAGCAAGTTACTATACTGCCAACTCAAGAATGGGAAATGTAATGTTGGTGGACAGAAAAAGAGATTTAAAGATGGGCTTAAAGCCAACTTTTAAAACGTGGCGTAGACACAGAGAACTGGGAAGCCCTGGCCCTTGAGCGCTCTAACTGGAGGTCAACTGTGACCAGTAGTTTTGTAGAATTCAAAGAGGTATGAATGGAGGGTGAAAAGGAGAAACATGCCAAGAGGAAAGCACGTCAAGCCAACCCTGACCGGGACCGCCTTCCACATGGAAACCGATATCCTCACTGCGGGAAAACATGCAGATGAAGAATAGGGCTCAACAGCCACCTACGGACCCACCACCAAGACACTACACTTGGAGGACCATCATCCACGGGCTACGAGGGATCCCCTAAGTAACCAAATGTGTAGAAAAAAGATGAAAGATAATTTATTCCCTGCCCACAATCAACAAGCTAGAATACAACATAGCTGGGATGCCATAGCTGGGGCTAGTAAAGTAGGCAGCATTGAGGGAATGCCATTCATGGGTTAACAGGCTCCTGGCTACATGCCAAATGCAAGGAAAAGGCTGCACTGACGGAGGGAGGCAGATGAAAGCATATTGCTGAGTTCACAGCTGGGCCCCACAGTGAACAGGGCTCCATGATGGCGCCATGCAGTACAAAGAAAGGCAAGGAAGTGACCACTCGGGACCAGATCCCATTGGAGTTGTTTGTCACCATGAGAGTGATGTGGGCATCCTACAGCCCATAAGAAAATGGCAGGGCAAAGTATCCCCCATTACAATCAGCTTACAAGGAGATCGTGAAAAGAACAGGGCTAGCAGCACACATGTGTGAACTTTAGCACAATGAACTGTCTGAGGTTATGTTTATTTTGGGCACTTGCGCACTGGCCTTCTACAGAGATACCAGAAGAACAGGACATTGAGTTCTGCAAGGCTGCAAGCAGGCACAACTTCTGTGCCATCCAGTGTGCATCTACATGTGTGTGTGTTTTCTTTAAATCACCTGTCTACTTATGGCAACTCCATGGATTTCATCAGATTTTCTTAGGCAGGGAATATCCGAGAGATGGTTTGGCATTTCCTTCCTTTGAAACACGGCCTGCAGCACTTTGCTTTTATGGTGGTCTCTCATATAACCAGAGCGACTCTGTTTAGCTTCCTAGATCAGATGGTATCTGGTACCATTTAGGATATTTCGCTCTGGATGCTCCCCTAAAACATGCTTCACTCCCTGTTGAATGCCAGATCAAGGGAGCCAGCAATCTCCTTCTAGTTTCCAAAAAATAACAGCAAAATGTAACTTAAAGGTCAGCCTGGCTTCTGCATCCTCCTCTGCTTCCAAGGAGTTTTAAAAATCCAGCCTGACAAAAGAGTTTACAAGGATGTAGAAACTGCTCACAGTTTTGATTTTGGGAACTCCCCACAGCCCTGGCCTTCTTTTCAGGATTGTTAAGAGGGTAGTGTGGTTGAGGAGGGCCATATATGCCATCTTGAACTCACTGGATGAAAGGGAATATCTGACAAACTGTATCTCCCTTTACAAACACAGAAGAAGCCCTGCTCTTGTTCCCACCCCCATCCCAAGAATGGTTGGTGGGAACGAGAGAGGCGGCCTTCTCTGTGATTACCCCACGCTTCTGAAACCCCTTTCCCAAAGAAATAAAAATGGCCCATTCTCTCTTCTCCTTTAAAAATTTGTAAAAATGCACCTATGCACTTTAGCTTATGGAGAGGAGGAGGATTATATGAAGCCAGTAAACCACCCTGGCTCTGCAGGCTTCTATAATTTTAATGCATTTTAGCTGTTTAAATTTTATTATGGTTTAAATGTTTATTTAATATATTTATTTAATTACTTCTTAATTTATTTTTGGTTCTGTTATTCTAAGTTTTTTTAAAATTGAAGTTGTTTTATGTACGGCTTGATTTGATTTGTCTGTATTATTTTTATGACATTGAATATTTGCCATTCTTGTTTGGAAATCGCCCTATAACCCTTAGGGGAGCTAAGGCCGGTTATAAATAAAGTTATTTATTATCATATTTATTAAACATCTGTAACATGTATAAATATAACTTTTTAAAAATTCTACCCAACCTACAATATTCTTAATTATCTAAATGAAAGTGAAAAGATTTGATTTGGACTGGACCATGCTTTGCTCAAATGTTCACACACACACACACACACACACACACAGTCTCTGAGTTACAAACATCTGACTTACAGACAGTTCACAGTTAAGAATGGGGGTGAGACAACAGGAAGCGAGAAAAATCTACCTCTCAGAAGGGAAATTCATTTCTGAAAGAGTTACCATGGAAAAAAGATGTATCCATTGAAGATTTCTCACCAATTCTTGTTTCCACAACAAGCCATTTTTTCCTCAAAATCCAATTCTCACAGAGACAGAAAGTGAGGTGAATTATTCTGAACAGGGGTAGAGGCAGCAAAAAACTCCACAACGGGTGTATTCACCCTTCCCTATTCTATCCGAAGTATGTCTGTGTGTGTGCCTGGAATTACACTTAAAATGTACCTGTTCCAACGTATATAAGGATTTAAGTTAAGAACAAATCTACAGAACCTATCGTGTACGTAACTTGGGGACTGCCTTTACTGTATTTCTTCAATTCTAAGACACACTTTTTTCCTTATGTAAACATCTAAAAAAAAACAGGTGCACCTTACAATCATAGGTGTATCTGAGGTATTTTTGTTGGTGGAGGTGGCATTAGGGAACATCTCACAATCAATGGCCTCTTAAGTAATATGGAATATAAACATGATTAGACGAAGGGCGATGCATAATTTGAAAAACTAATAGTCTGTGACAAAAAGAAATAACATTTGGCAAGTGGGAGGAAATTCAGAAAGGCATTATATTGAGTACACTGACAGTACACGAGAGGAGCATCAGGTGATGGTTCTTAGTAGAGATTTCTTTCAAGAAATTATTGTTTTATTAATTCATTAATCCCTCAGCTAGAAATCAAAATGTGTCCCACTAGTACTCTAAGACTGAAGATGTTGTGTTGTGCCTTTGAGTCATTTCTGACTTATGGTGACACTAAAACAGCCCTATCACAAGATTTTATTAGCAATTTTTATTCATTGCCTTCCTCTGAGGCTGAGATAATGTGACTTGCCAAAGGCCACCCAATATTGCACCTTTTAAACTTGCCTAGTGTGGAGTGTTAGCCGCCTTGAGTCCCCACGGAGGTGTGTATATATATATATATATATATATAGAGAGAGAGAGAGAGAGAGAGAGAGATAAAGAGAGAGAGAGAGTTATAAATATAAATATAAAATATAGCCAACTGCAGATTTGAAGCGTAATCTCTAGTTATAATCTGACATTTGCACTACCATACCATGCTGGTTTGATAAAAAAGAAATTAGTTTTAGCACAAAAATATTATATCAAGTGTGCAAAACAACAAATACTAGAAAGAATGAAACAAAGCATTTAACAACAGCAAGAAACCAACAAATGCAAACGCCAGCAGTAAAACAACAATGCAGTTTTAAAAACCCACAGCATAAATTCATCCAACTAAAACTCGAAGGCAGTCGCCAACAAAACAGGACAATGTACTGAATGGGGGCATGGGTAAATAAATGTGTTTATACCCAGAACAACACATTCTGGACATGTGTACTTATCATGGACTATCCACAACCAGACTGCCAAAATATAAACGACCTGGGTGGGATACAGGAATCTGGAGTAGGATCGTGAAGATTCAGGAATATATGAGAGCAGGTGTTCCATGAGAAACCTATTTGACCTTTCAAATTATTCTGTGAAAACAGAGAGAACCAGCGGAGTTGACACAGAACTAACAAGACACGTTTTACTATCACCTCTTTCCAGTCAGCAGCATTATCTGCAATAATGTAAACCAATGGAAGTTTCCAGGTGACCTTAAAAGATATCAGCCCGACGCACACAGTACTGTACTTAAATCTAGATCAAATCTACTAAGGCACAGATAACTGGCTATCATAAATCTAAAAAGCTTCAATAGTCATGTTTCTAGAAGAATGACCAGTTTAATTGCTCTGCCTCCAAAACCATTGTTTGAAAACGAACCTATCCATGTGTTATGCACACAAAGTACGCATGGGACATTCCAGATGATGGGCTTTGAAGACAACATAAACAGCATCAGCTAGGTGTTTTTTTTTTTAAAGAGTCAACTGCCGCCACCACTTTCCAGATGACACCATAGTCAAGTAATGACAAATGATGGGTTTCGACAGCAGGCCTGTTTGTTTTCCAAAAGCCTGGCTGGAGAGTTCTACAACACACCAGTGAGTAAACAGGTGCTCACCAAACAGGTGCTGACGTCAAAAAGCAAGCACAAAACGAGAGAGATATTGTGTTCCCAGCTGTGTTCTTGGTGCCGCACACATAATGTTCACCCTCATTTTTCTCTCTTAAGTTGCATGTGTTACAGGGGAAGTCTGAGGTATTTTTATAATAGATCAAACCACAACTCTCAGGATTCCATAAAATTGAGCCATGGCAGTTAAAGTGGTGTCAAACTGCATTGATTATACTGTGTGGATGCATCCAGAGTCTCCACTGTATGGTGAATGCCACTTCAACATCATGTTGGTCTTAATAAGTAAATAACTATCATCAACAGTTTTCCTGTTCAATGAAAGAATATTGTAGGATTAAAAAAAAAACTGTAACACAGATTGATAATTGTTATTTTAGCAGTGTGAAAAACTGAAAATTGTGCCACAAGAAGGTGACCGTCCTCATGTCTTCAATATCTATGTGCAGTTTTGCCAAGACTTCAATTCTTGGAGAGTCCTACACAATAAAAAGTTAAATTGTTTTAAAAAGCCTTATTTATTTATTTATTTTATTATTTATTTATGGCATTTTACCCCGCTCTTCTCAACCCCCGAGGGGGGACTCAGAGCGGCTGAGTATACATCATATAGTATTATTTGCTTTAAATGCTAATACCACATGCTGAGAAATAAGACAAATATTGTTTGTATGGGAGTAGCTTTGTCCACAAGAATCAAGAAATAAATGCTATGTGACTTGTTCTAGTTTCATGCATGGCAATAGTAAATGAAAAACTACTTTAGATCACACAGTAATTATCACATGAAAACTAAGGAACGTATAAAAACGGATAAAAACACTGACATCTAGGTACAATTTAAAAATATGGATTTGGATAATAGAAGATGAAATTTTCACTTTCTGTGACCTAGTTATTGCTGAGCTTCAGCACAAGTATTTCATGGCAATCCTGCTTCCAGCTGTAGGGAGGGCTTCACATGACTTAAAGGAGTTATTTATTGACATGTTAAGTTTATTTTCTTTCATATGGAGGGAACTGTTTGGCCTTGAGGTGGATATCCAGCCATAGGGTTACCTGCAGTGTGAAGTGATAACGGTGAGGACAGAGAGGTTTCCCACCTAGGGAAGAGCTAGGATTGTGATAGCAAAGATTTCACCTGAAAGCTCCATTCAAATTATTTGTCCCAACAGTAAGACAAATGGACTCAGGCAGATAACATGTGGTCAGTCTTTCTACTCACAAGTGGAAAAGTAGCTTTGTATTGTAATGGCAACACAGGAATTCCTCCCTATGCTCAATTTAGCACCCGTGGAGCTAAGTAAAATTATGTTTTGGACTCCAACTCGCAGAATCCCTTAGCCTGGCCCATGGCTTCTAGAAGCTGTGATCCAAAGAGAGCAATTTTCCCATTTTTTAAAAACTATCCTTTGAAATCAACAGGCTTCATTTAGCATATGATACAGAACAATCAGAAGCATTTCATCTGTTTCAAGAAATGTTTCTGTATTTGAAAGGAAAGGGTGGCAGGGTGCAATCTCAAAATGGCCATCAGATGATATAAATTCAAATTAGAAAGTGGACTTCAGGCGGAAAAACAATTACTGATATAAAAATGTTCTTTTCCCCCCTATTGCAACAGACGTAATGATGGCCTTTCCTCCCATCTCCTCAGGTCCGATATAGCTTTTTCCAAGAGTGGACCACAAGATTGAAAGTAGGAAAGACCTACTGGTGCTTTTCCCAACACTTCAAGTCATTTTAGAGGCAACCCCACTGTGTACCTTATGAGCAATGTGCAGATGCACCTCGCCTCATGTGTTTTTGCTGCAGGCAAGCATCAACCTGGGGTTAGAGGAGCATATCACACGGAAAAGTGGAAAAATCAGAAGCTAAAAATACCCCTTTCACCCTATAGACCAGTGATTTTCAACCAGTGTGCCACGGAACACTAGTGTGCTGTTAGAGATCATCAGGTGTGCCGTGGGAAATTATTTTCGAACTTCATTCATATATAAACTATAAGGCGCATCTGTCCCTTTAAGAAATGGAAGCATAACACTCTCGCATCACCTAAGAAGTGACGCGAGAGTGCTATAGTTGTGCCATCTTGGATTTGCTCAGACGCGGCTAAGTAAACAAAGTTAGGGTTAGTGCTGCAGCTGCGCATCAAGTGACAGTGGCAATTTGGGATCACAGCAAGACAAGCAAGTGACAGTGATGGAGAAATTTTTGAGAAGGGAAAATGCAAATGCCAAACAGGGCCCTGGATAAAATTATGACACAGATATGATATCTAATATTAGTGGAGGACAAAAGAAAAAAAGAAAAGACGGTGAGCTCGAAACAGGCCCAGGTTTCACACTAAGTGAGTGTATAAATACATTAAAAACATATTAACTATATGTATTACTGTGTTATAGTGTCATTTTGGTTGGTGGTGTGCCCCAGGATTTTGTAAATGTAAAAAATGTGCCGCGGCTCAAAAAAGGTTGGAAATCACTGTTATAGACAACACATCTCCAGGAATCGCTAGGTCCCCTGGTGCATCTCTACCAGGCATGGGCAAACTTGGGCCGTCCAGGTCTTTTGGACTTCAACTCCAACAATTCCTAACAGGGCCCATTCTTGATCTACACTGTTACAGAGTCACACCTAAGGACCTAGGCAGTGGTTCTCAACCTGTGGGTCCCCAGATGTTTTGGCCTTCAACCTCCAGAAATCCTAACAGCTGGTAAACTGACTGGGATTTCTGGGAGTTGTAGGCCAAAACACTTGGGGACACACAGGTTGAGAACCACTAATCTAGAGATTCCTTGAGGGAAAATAACCGGACCCATAAATAATCAGATCTGCAAAAGTGAAATTCGCAAATGTGGAGGGCTGACTGTAGACAAATTTACACAGACACAATGCTAATGCTATACCTACATAGTGGCTTCCTGCTGTACAGCTCCCCAGCTATCGTACTGTCTATTCTCCTATATGGGTCTGAAACATGGGTCACCTATCGCCAACACCTACGACTTCCCGAACGCTTTCTTCAGCGCTGCCTTCGCACGATCCTAAATATACACTGGACTGACATTTATTTATTTGTCACGTTTCTAAACCGCCCCTCTCAGCCCGAAGGCGACTCGGGACGGTTTACACAGGCAGTCTCTGCCCTCAATACAACACAGCAACAAGTAACCCCCCCCAGAAAAAAACCATATAACAATTTAACAATTAAAAACATACAATTGCAGCCTCAGCGTCATGTTGAAATCTGTTTCCATCACATCGTCGTCATTCCTAATATCCAATTAAGCCTTATATTTCATCAACAAATGCCTGCTCAAATAACCAGGTCTTGACTTTCTTGCGAAACGTCAGGAGGGAGGGGGCAGATCCGATGTCTTTAGGGAGGGCGTTCCAAAGCCGAGGAGCCACCACTGAAAAGGCCCTGTCTCTCGTCCCCGCCAGTCGCGCCTGCGAAGAAGGCGGGATCGAGAGCAGGGCCTCTCCAGATGATCTTAAACATCTCGATGGTTCATAGGGAGAGATGCGTTCGGACAGGTAAGTTGGACCCGAACCGTTTAGGGCTTTAAAGGCTAAAGCCAGCACTTTGAATTGTGCCCGGTAGCAAACTGGCAGCCAGTGGAGCTGGCACAACAGAGGAGTTGTACGCTCTCTGAATGGCGCGTGACTACGTGACTAATGTTGCTGTCCTTGAGCAAGCAGGGACCACCAGCGTTGAGGCCATGCTATTGAGGACACAACTGCGCTGGGCAGGGCACGTCTCTAGGATGGAGGACCACCGCCTCCCAAAGATGCATGGGATAGAAAAGGTGAATAAAGAAAAATTATTTTCTTTGTCACAAAACACTAGGACTAGAGGGCACTCCCTGAAGCTCCAAGGTAGGAAAATTAGGACTAATAAAGGGAAATATTTCTTCACCCAGAGGGTCATTGGGTTATGGAACTCACTTCCAGAAGAGGTTGTGACAGCTGTCAGCCTGAACAACTTCAAGGCATGATTAGACAGATTCATGGATACCAAGTGTATCGGAAGTTACTGAAAAGGACATTGCCACCTGAAATGGCAGGATTTCCTGGGTACTGGTTGTGGGGGTCCAGGTCAGGGTTTTGCCACCCCGTGTACAACTGGTGGGCCACTGTGTGACACAGAATGCTGGACTGGATGGGCTGAGGCCCGATTCAGCATGGCTCTTCTTATGTTCTTATGTTCTTATTGGATGATGGAGGCAGGCAGGATTTCCCCGGGTACTGGTTGTGGGGGGTCGGGAGCAGGTGAGGGTTTTGCCCTCCTTTCTGCTAGAGATCCCTGTGTACAACTAGTGGGCCACTGTGTGACACAGAATGCTGGACTAGATGGGCTGAGGTCCGATTCAGCATGGCTCTTCTTATGTTCTTATGATACTAACTACTCTATGGTGAACTCGCCACGGGTCAGCGCAAGAGAGGCGCCCCCCCCCCCAAAAAAAGGACTCCCTGAAACAACATCTCCGGCTCGGCCAGATTGATCACCAAGAATGGTCCACCCTGGCCTCACATCGGGAGGCATGGAGGCGCACGACCCACAATGCGGCGGCCTCTTTGGAGAAGACACGGCCGAACGGGTCTCGAAGAGAAACGACAGCGCAGAAAGAGCCGCGACTCGGGAAACAACATCGCCCAAGGAGGCTTTTGCGCTGTGCTTTCTGCAACCGGACTTGCCTATCTCAGATTGGCCTTTTTTTCAGGGTTAACCTTTCCCTATACTATCCAAAGCTTCCCTATCTTGTTTGTAACCTGTGGACTGCCTGTAGACCTGGCCTGGGCCAACTTGGGCCCTCTGGGTGTTTTGGGCCCCCGACTCCCACCATTCCTCACAGCCTCAGGCCCTTTCCTTTTCCCCCAGCCGCTTAAGCGGCTGAGGGGGAAAAGGAAGGGGCCTGAGGCTGTGAGGAATGGTGGGAGTCGGGGCCCAAAACACCCAGAGGGCCCAGACCTCGTCTACACGGTGGAATTAACGCGGTTTGATACCGCGCCAGCTGCTAGAGAGCCTTGTACCTCGGCCTCCCCTGCGGGGCCCGTCTCGGCGTCGCGCTCGCGGCATGGGGCCGGCTATCAGGAGGCGGCCTCTCCTCTCCGCGGGGCTGACTGGAGCGGGAACCACGCTGCCACCATCTTCCTTCCTGACTTTTCCCTCCCTTGGTCGCCGGATCGCGCTCTTCCCCCCCCTCCCCCGGCCGAGCCGGTGCCGCAGCGCCCCCTGGGAAATGAAGTCCTGCTTAGCCTCCTCCGCTCAGCCAAAGAGCTTTGTGACAGCGGCACGCCCGGACTACGTGGCCCGTGATGCTCCGCGCGGCGCCTCTCCAAGGGTTTGTCGGGAAATGTAGGACGCAGGCTGAAGCCACGCTGGTCGTAATCGGGAAGGAGGCAAGGATGGACTACGATTCCCAGAAGAGGAGGCGTTTCGGCGCCTCGCCAAGTTGAAACCAGCCGGATCGAAGTAGCGTGGTACGTCACTCCTTTGAACAGAAGGAGGCCCCCGCCCTCTGGAGGACAAAGCGCGCAACTGCAGGCGCTGATATGCTGAATTAGAGGATTAGAATTAGAGCCTGTGGTGGCGCAGTGGGTTAAACCCTTGCTCTGGCAGGACTGAAGACTGACAGGTCGCGGGTTCGAATCCGGGAAGGCGCAGATGAGCTCCCTCTGTTAGCTCCAGCTCCTGATGCGGGAACATGAGAGAAGCCTCCCACAAGGATGGTAAAACATCATCAAACCATCCGGGCGTCCCCTGGGCAACATCCTTGCAGACAGCCAATTCTCACACACCAGAAGCGACTTGCAGTTTCTCAAATTGCGCCTGACACACACACACACACAAGAGCACCGTGGACAATTTCAACAGAAAGGAGGAAACCATGAAAATGAAGAAAAATCTGGCTACCAGTATTAAAAAAAAACTTTAAAATCAGGACAGTAAAGAAAGAGCAACAGTCAGAAAACAGGGGAATTCCTGACATGAAACAATCAGGGCCAGCTAACACCTACTAACAAAGGATTCCCCCAGGCAGCAACGAGCCAGGCTTTGAAGCTGCAAGAAAAGGAGGGGCTGTACCACAGACAAGGTAAATGAAACAGGAGCAGAGAAATATACTCTAATAACAATGGTCTATATTTCAATATCAAACACACAATAACAGCAACATTACATCAATAGCATACAGCAGTGTTTCTCAACCAGTGTGCCGGGGCACACTAGTGTGCCGTGAGCGATCATCAGGTGTGCCGTGGGAAATTGGTACCTCCAGGAAGGGGGAGAGTCTAGTGTGTTGAAGTATAAAACCCTAAGAAACCTACCTCGATAAAGGCACAAAATTACAAACACCCCCCCCTCCCCACCCGTTACCTACTTGGTCTCTCCCTCCCCATGCATTGGGAAGGCCCGCCTCCCTTTCCCCAAGTAGAGACCTCCTCTTGCCTCATGGGGGTTCTGTGTGGGAAGTTTGGCCCAGTTCTATCATTGGTGGGGTTCAGAATGCTCTTTGATGGTAGGGGAACTATAAATCCCAGAAACTGCAACTCTCAAATGTCAGGGTCTATTTCCCCTGAACTCCAACTACGTTCATATTTGGACATATTGAGTATTCATGCCAAGTTTGGTCCTGATCCAACATTGTTTCAGTCCACAGTGCTCTCTGGATATAGGTGAACTACAACTCCAAAACTCAAGGTCAATGCCCACCAAACTATTATAGCATTTTCTCTGGGTTCGGGGAGTTCTGTGTGAGAAGTTTGTATCTTTCTGCCATTCCTGCCAGGATATCTATATTGAGTTCATCGAAACAGGCCCAGGTTTCACACTGAGTGTATTAAAGCGGGTTTGGTACTTTTCCGTGCAAAAAGTACAGTCAGAGAGTGATGCTACATGCGTGTTTAGCTTTGAGATGCGGGTTCCTGTGCCAAGAATCAGACAGGCACTTGCAATATGAAAATAACACTGTGATTGAAGCCTTTTAATACACCCTGTGCCAAACTTGAGATAACATAGGCTAGATGGGTGGAACAGTACAGATTGTGCTATGGGAAAACTTAATGCGAATAGAGAAAGCACTGCGCATGACAGAGAGTCTGACCCCCTCCGTTGCTGGCACGGAGCCTGGAAGTCAATGTTTCAAAATTAGGGAACATCAGAGACTCAGGATTGATAGCTGTACTGTGAGAAAGAACTAACAGAAATGACTATTGTTCTCATTCATAGGTGTGACTTAGAGATGTGATGCTAATGAAAATGCCATGTTTATTGGATTAATGAAATGTCATGTAAGCAACAGTAATCACCAGCCAATTATGATTGTTTTTATCCATGAAGAAGGGGTGGGCTTAACTGAACGACTCCATTGGGGTATAAATGTCTTTGTATTGGAAGTGACGGGGTCTTTTGCCCCTGATTGCAGCGTTCTGCTGGCAGAAGCCCACCAGCTGGTGCCAGAAATAAATCCTTTGTTTTTCACCTATTTCACAGTTGCCGTGTGTTCTTCCTCATCCTTGTACCCGCACGTTCAGGTAGCTTGGTAAAGTTAATTTGGTACTCGGAGTTCCATAACTCCTAGTTTTGGCTGCTTCATTTGGTGACCCCGACGTGATCTAAAAAGGTATTTAGACGGGTCTGTGGTGAGGAAAAACAAGCACGGTCCCCATCGAGGACAGCGCCCGCTCCCAGGCTAGTTAGGTGAGACGACCCAGGAGGGCTGAGAGGGGCCCCGCCTGTTTTTTTCACCTTTTTTTGCATTGAGCCGGCCGCCTGGCTCGCCCACACGAACGCCTGTGGACACGGGAGAGACTGCAACTAAAGCTGTAGGTGAACTCAAAGCCAGAAGGAAGGGGCAGCTGGGAAGCAGCCCCCTTGAGAGCCGGCAGTGTAAAGTCCGGGGACACCATAACTAGGTGCCCAGCCGTTGAGGGCTAGCAAACTGGCACAAGCGCGCAGAGAGTCGGAGGCGTCGTCAGGTCCGATCGCCAAGACCCGACGCAAAATCGAGTGGTGACGCGGAGGCGAGACGCGAGTCCCGGGTCTTCAGGAGCCGGCAAGTATTAGTTTCTTTCAAGCACTTAACACTGAGGGAACACACATTGGGGTTGGGAGAGCACTGAAGTGGGG
>JARBWK010000001.1:58072761-58102638 GCA_030556195.1 Anolis apletophallus
TACACCTGGTGAATTTCCACATGCAAATAGGAAACAGTGATTAAGTCTTCATCTTGTTCAAGTTAACCTTATGTCAGCCAGTTATAGCCGCTTCCAAATGACCTCACAGAAACGATCTGGGAATCACTGAAAACTTTACTACATGGTACTAACAGGAACAAAGCCAAGAGTAACAACCCACCACCAAGCATTCGCTTATATACACTCCCCCAACATATAAATCCATCTTTCCCGCTTTCCCTTGTTCGCGCGCAGCTCTTCCTGCCAGAGCCACGGGCCGTTGGTTCCCACATTCCAGGCTTTGTGGGGGCCTTATCTTTGTTATGTCTAGTCAGCAATCCGGATTTTGGGCACCAAAATCCAGGCCCCGAGTATTGGTTTCTGACACCTTATTTGTGAGGTATATGAGGAAACTGACTCATAGAACTGTAACGACTTTGGGTATCTGCCTTCTGAAGCAATGTATTCTGCAAGACTGAGATGGACTGTTGGAAATATGGTGATTTGGAGGTATCTCATTTCTAGGGTCGCCATAAGCAGAAGTTGATTTCATGGCAATGAAGAATAACAAATAACCCTAGGATTGTCATACTGTGGGATCACCAACATTATTTTCTGGGAAGAGACATGGTTGCCCTTGATTTTAAGTAGCAGGCAGTCAACAGCAGGACTTGCTTTTCCACAGTCATTCCACAGCTCTGCATTTCCCTGTAAAACTTCCTTTTCTTTTTTTGGCTGTTAAATCATCCAGACAATCTGTTTATCGTCTGCTCTTTATGGATTTAGTAAAGTGGACTCTAATCTATCAAAGTGTGTGCCACAAATCTAGTCATCTTTAACAGTGCTGCAAGAAGTAATCCCCCCCGTCTCCCCCGTTTTTTGCTCTTCTTCAGGTCGCCCTTCTGTCCAGTCTGGGGGTGCCTGAGACTGCAGCGGCAAGAGAGTCCTGTTTACTGTCTTGACGGGATCTGGCATGGCAGCTTGGGCTGGAATTTTTTCTTTCTCACAGCTGTCATACCACTTACAGGAAAGGGGAAGGCACTTGATCTCGGGCCAGTTGAACTGCTGCAGAGCAATTGCCTAACCTGACTTTGCATTATATTGATTTTTATGTTTGCTTGTTGGTGTTTTCATGTCAATTGAAGCTAGAGGAAAAGCCCAGTGAGCTGGCAGAGGGAAGAGATGGTAAGGGGGAAGAAAAGAGAGATACCACATTTTGGCTGATTACCTGTAACAAGTCAGGAGCAGTTGTACCCCATACACCCTGGAACTCGCTCTCTCCTTTCTCCATGGAATTACTGATGACATGTGAGAGTCCTTGGTAAATATTTGGTCAGCAGGATCAGGGGGGGGGGGGGCTCTGATTGTTGCTTCCGGATAGGATATTCCTGTGTCTACAACTCTGCTGATAGCTGTGCCTCACCAAGCTGAGAAGGCCGGTCCTGTCCGAAAGAGTCATGAAGTCCCCAGCTTCCCTGTTTCTCCTCGTGGGACTCTGGACCTTCAGTGCAGGTGAGAACCCTTTCTTTTTCCGCAGGTTGCTTTCCCCCACTTTCGATGCCCCCCCTCCCAAGGCCTTGGTGCAACTCTTACATTCTGGGCTTCCAGTTATGGGTTATGTTGGGGAGACAATGCATTGGATGGGAGATATAGAAGAGGGCCTTCTCTGTCATGGTATCTCCTTGTGGAACATCCTCCTCTTTGAGGTCTTATTGGTGCCCATGCTGGTGACATTCAAGTGCCAAGTAAAAAGATGGGGTTTTTTTTATCAAACTCTTTGTGGTTCTGTTAGTTTTGCCCAAGTGCTTTGTTTTCATTTGCTTAATTGTTTCTTGTGCCTTTTGACCAAAGAAAATATTTTCTTTTTTTGATATTGCTGAAACTGATTTTACCATATGTTGCGCTGACATCCTATTACACAGGGTAGATAATATAACTACCACATAGAAATTAATCCGCTTCCCCAGGAGTCTCTTTTTTTCTTGCTCTATCACTATTTCTGCCTAGAGAGGCCTTCTCCTTTGAGCTGCCTTGAAGAGAGGAAGCCTAGACGTCTAAAGCAAACTACTACCTTTAGACAGACTGAAGTAGCTTCCTTATGCTACGATTTTGGCATGTCATAAAAAGATTAGAGTAAATTGTTGTTGTTGTTGTTACTATTATTTAGTGCTGGGTAAGGGAGAAAAATGTGTATTGTTATTTCCTAAGATAGCAAAATAACACGGTCTACTTGGGTTATTTTTTTTAATACATACCTTGCTTTGGATGAATTGGTGCTGTTTGCTTTTCTGCCTCAGACAGTCAAATGTTTTAGGATGGCTATGGATTCTGGCTGTTATAATCCAAATAACAGCTTTTCCAAAACTCTGGTTTTTCTTCTCTGGGAATAACTATGTGGGTTGTTATGATGTTGACTACACAGTCTGCAACTATACCATTGCAGGAAATGCAGAAGAAGTGCACTCTTTCCCCATGTCTTCAGCCACCTTGATGTGCTTTGAGAGAGATGCCTTTAATCTGTTCCATGTGGCTGATTAATTTTTAATTTTCCCTTTCTTATAATTGATCAAATATGCAAATTCAGCATGTCTAAAGTCTTCAAAAATTATAATTATTTATATTTGACCTAACATCTGCCCTTGGTACTATTATAGAAACTTGAGAGGTTTCCATTCATACACACCTTCACACCAAGCCTGAGCTATCATAGTATTGTCGACGTACAATGGCTGGCCCCAGGGTAGCAGATTTTAATCTTTTCCAGACCTGTTTGGGGTTAAACATGGGCTCTTTTGCCCGCAAGATTATAGCCCTGTTCTTGATTTCTTTGGCATCCCAAAATAATTTATTTGCCACAAACCAAAAGTCTAGAGACTTTGTACAGTTCTTTTGACTGTGACCCATATGGGCTGGAACTGGCTGGCTTCTGGGTTCTTTTCAGGGCATTACTTACATTTTAATATCTTTTCAGGCCAGCATTCTCCACTGAATGGCTTCCAGAGGCTGAAAGCAACACAGTTGGTATATCTGTCCCACCAGAGAGGGGAGCTGTCCATGGGGGTAGAGGAGTGTGCCCGGCAATGTGCCACTCTGCTTGACTGCAGGTAAGGGGGGGGGGAGGCGTCAACAGCTTACAAGCCAGGGTTTCACTCCACTACTTCTGCACAGAGATATTGAGAATAGTTTCTGGTTCAGTGATTTTTTTTTGGGTCCTGGAAATGCTTTTATTCCCTGCTGGTCCTTTGTTTCTTTTTGGGGTGTGGGAACACACACTGGTACCCACAACCATCATCCTTCCATCCCAGTCACCTGTCCAACATGATTCTTTGATCCACAGCCAGAGGCTGCCCAAACCTATGACATATGCCCTCAACTGCTTAAGCCAGGCACCCTCAAACTCAGGCCCTCCAACTGTTTGGGCCTCCAATAATTCTTTACTGGCTAGGACTTCTGGGAGTTGGAAACCTAAACAGCTGGAGGGCTGGAGTTCAAGGATGCCTGGCTTAAGACATTTTTCGAGCTGCTCTTGGAGTAGCCCTCTTTTTGATATGTTAGTAAAGTTGTGCATCGGTGTTGGTGGGGAAAAATAAGAGTGGTGGTGATGGTCCTCCTCCTCTTCTTCTAGGCAGCTGAGACCACAGTTCTCTGACTGCCTTTAGATCTTTGTTTCCTGCTGTACCATTGCCATCAGATGTGTTGTGCTTTACCTGTGGCTTCTACCAGTGCCACCCACCTGACCCCTTTGTAATTACTGATACTACTGCATCTCTTTGCTCACCTCTCCCTTAAGCTTCCTCTCCCTTATTTGGCCCCCATTCTGGCTCTCTCTCTTGCAGGCCAGCTAAAGATCGCAAGTACTTTGTAGTATCAAATTTTGCATCCTCATTGTTGTCTTTGAAATTCATCTGTTTTACAATGGACGTCAAAAAAACAATTACCAAATAAAAATAGTAACAGAAAGAAAAAGATATATGCAACCTATTTGGTTCCTGGGCCACCTTATGTATCACCAGACCCCAGTAAATGGTACAAGCTTCTCCCTTTTCCTCATCAGCCTTGTTCCTATTTCCCAGCGCTGTCGATTAAAAGTCTAGGTGCACACAACCTCTCCTCTTTTGTCCTAATAAGATGGTAGATCTGATAGGCAGCCCAAGTCTAAGACAGAATGATAGTCATTGCCTGAGAAAACCTCTGAAATTTATTGATTTGATAGGCAAGTTGAGAGGCAATTTGAAGGCACACAAACACAAATGCACAAGTTTCATTAACTAATCAAAACTAAATTTTCAGCCGACATGTGTGTATTCAATTCAGAGATGAGCTATAAACCAGGGGATTCAAAACTTCCATGCATGCTGTTTTCTCACATTTCAACCTATATCCAAACTGTGTCAAGTATTTATTTATTTAATTAATTTTTTGGGCCCGGGGGGTGGTGGGTGGGTGGGTATTGACTATATTTTTTAGCATGGTGATGATAATGGTAATGTTCTGTTGCAAGTCTCACTGAATTGGCCCCTGGAGCTGCTGAATTATCTGAAATTAGCCTCTAAATCCAGCAAAGCATTAACTCACGATGTGGTCTTCTAATTGCATAAGTCGGCATCATGCACCCCCAGCTACTGTTGTACCTCAGCTCCCATCAGCCCTAATCCAAGGGAAGGGATGCTGGGAGTTACGGTCCTAGACTGCATGTTTCCATTCCTGCTCTTTCATTTTCAGACCCCTCTTTGTCATATGAAAATCATGGAAGGATTATTTCATGTGTGTGTGTAGTGAATATGGTTTCTGACCTTGGAGGGAAGATGTGTTTGTAGGTTTACTACGAGCAAGACTGATGGATGGGCATGTTTCCTCCCAGAGCCTTTCATTACAACTGGCAAAGTCGTGGGTGCCAGCTGCTGCCTTTGACACAGCATTCACCGCAGACCCAGCTGCAGATAAATGTCCACTATGACCTCTACCAGAAGAAAGGTAAGATGGGTGTACATGTGGGTGTTGAGCCTTTTAGGGCAGAAAAACGTAGGCAGGAGAAACAAAGCACTACGTGTAAAACAAGAGTGGGAAATACAAGTAAATGCAAACGAATGACTCCTCTGACATGGTGGGATGAGGTCCTAATCTCATTTCATTGCTGTCAGCTCCTTGGAAAATTAAGCGGCTGGTTTACCTCCACTTCATGAGAAGAGATACATAGGACCGATCATGTCCACTAACCTGGCTATCTGCATTCCAGATATTAACCAGGGCTTCCATAGGATCTCCTGCCAAAACAGCAGGAATCTCTCCATATGTCATCAGGAATCCATGTGGATCCATAAACCCTCTGGGCAGATCATCTTTAATGGGTGCTCCTCCTTGCCAACATTTCCCTTCCAGTTCCTGCCAGATTAATTTAGGTTCAGAGAGCAGCCTAAACACTCCCTTTGTAATGTGTGTCTGGTGGTAGGTTTTTAGTTCTGGTATTCCTAGTCTTTATTAAATAAATACACTTTACAGAGTGAAAATGGAATGCAATATAACCCTGTTGGTCAGGAATTTTGGATATGACATTCGATTAATGGTTGATTTATAAATACATGGCGAAGGAAAGGATACCTGTTCAGGCCTTGGTGGTGGGCTATGTGTATGTAAAATGTTCACTGTTTTGTGTTTTGTCTACATTGTAAGTTGTTATTGTATGTAAATAAAATCTTTAAAAAAATAAATAAAATAATGGGTGCTCCTCCCCTGCAGAGATTCTGAGTCCCAACAAGTCTAAACCTGACCAAGAAGTGATCGGTCCATCACAATGGAAGAGTAGAAAATATTCCATTTCCTCATCACCCTCAACACATTCTGTACAGAAAGTAAGGTTCATAGTGTGTCCATCAGGATGAGTAGGGCCAGATACCGTGACTACCCACAGTGTCATGGTAGACATGAGACTGACAGGCTAGCCTCAGCATTGATAATGAAGTCCCCAGCATCTCAAGGCATGCACACCCAGCACCACTCTCAAGACTCTCAACCATCTCAAGAAAGGAGGCTATAGAGCAGGGCTGTCCAACTTCTACCGGACCTGTGGCCGGAATTCCAGTTACTGATGACCTGGGGGGCTGAAGGGTCTGCCTCCGCCCCCGGCTCCGCCCCCTCCCCGGCTCCAAACCAGCTCTGCCCCCAGCTCCGCCCCTCCCCAGCTCCGCCCAGGCTCCGCCCCCTCCCTGGCTCCACCCCTGCCCCGCCCCCTCCCCGGCTCCGCCCTCTCCCCGCCTTGGAGGTGTCTGTGGAGGACACCGGGGCTTTGACTTGGAGATAGAGATGAACACCAAAATCTCAGTCTCAAGTACCAGTCCCTGCTTTGAACTGGATTATATTGCAGTGTGGACTCAGGGCCCTTCACACAGCCATATAACGCAGAATATCCAGTGCTTCATTAATAACCTGTAAACACTAAGAGTGTAACAAAGAGTACTCAGAACACTTATTATTAATTGGCAATCAGTTCCTGTTTTAAATGATAAAGACAGTCATTCAACCGATAGCGAACCGTGACACTTGTTCTTATTAATCATAACCCAAATGTGTTGTTATTAATTTCTTAAATGTTGTATTCTATTATTCTACTTTCACCGGCTACTAACTGAGAGATATCCAGGCAGGAAACCCCACAAAACCTGCTTTGAACTGGATTATATTGCAGTGTGGACTCAGGGCCCTTCCAACAAGCCATATAACCCAGAATACCTGCTTTGAACTGGATTATCGGAGTTCACACTCATATAATCTGGTTTAAAGCAAATAACATGGGATTTTATTCAGATGTGTGGAAAGGAAGTCAAATAAGAAGCCAGGGCCCTCCCACACAGGCCTATAACCCTGAATGATAAGGCATAATATTCATTCTGCCTCTGCTAATAATAATAATAATAACAACAACAACAGGTTCCTGGAGTAGGAGACCTCCAAGGGCCATCCAGGGCCAACCAGTCCAATCTCCTTCTGCCATAAGGGGAAAACACAATCAAAGCATTTCTCACAGATGACCATTCAGCCTCTGATGATGATGATGATGATAATAATAATAATAATTACAATGGGTTCCTAGAATAGGAGACCTCCAAGGGCCATCCAGTCCTACCTCCTTCTGCCATAAGGGGAAAACACAATCAAAGCATTCCTCAGCCATGTTGAATCAAACCTAAACTCTCATGAGAGCAACAGAATGTACTGAACCTTGAGTTTGGGAGTTGTAGTTCTCCTCCATCCAGAGAGCACTGTGGACTCAAATAATGATGGATCAGGACCAAACTTGGCACGAAGCCTCAGGAGAGGAGGAAGCCGGAAGGGAATGGATGAGCACCCCCGTGCTCGAACTCGGCCCCCCCCCTTTTGCTCTGGCCACGCCCCTCTTACTCGTGCACTCTCTCTCTCCTTCCCTCTTTCCTTCAGGTGGTGGAAGGGGGAAGGAATGAAAGGGGGAAAGAGAGAAAGGAGGGAGGGAGAGAGAGAGAGGGGGGGAGGGAGGGAAGTAGGAGGAGGAAGAGAGCCTGCTCCTCCTCCCTGCCCCGCCCCTCACCCCCCCGCCGCGAAAAAAATAAAAAATATTCAAAAAATAGTCCAAAAAATATTTAATTTTTTTAATCTTTAAAAGCAGATATCTTGCAGGAGGGTAGGGGGCCGTGGGGAAGGGGCTGGGAGCCGTATACGGCCCGGGGGCCACCAGTTGGACAGCCCTGCTATAGAGCAACGGGATGGGCATTATTCCCAACAAAATCCCTGGGTTTGTCCCAGCTACCCACCTTCAAATAAGCAATAAGCCTCCCCCCACTTTTTGCTCTTCTTCAGGTCGCCCTTTTGTCCAGTCTGGGGGTGCCTGAGACTTCAGCGGCAAGAGAGTCCTGTTTACTGTCTTGACGGGATCTGGCATGGCAGCTTGGGCTGGAATTTTTTCTTGCTCACAGCTGTCATACCACTTACAGGAAAGGGGAAGGCACTTGATCTCGGGCCAGTTGAACTGCTGCAGAGCAATTGCCTAACCTGACTTTGCATTAGCAAAATATCCCTGACAGATGGTCATCCAGTCTCTGTTTAAAAGCTTCCAAGAAAGGAGCTTCCACCACACTACTGAAATCTTACCTTTATGGTTCTCTAAAATAATTTTGGAAAAAACAGAAACAAAATCTGACACTTTAGGATCTTTTAAATCAGTCTGGATGCACCCATTGTTTTCCTTTGTCCCAATTTTTGGTGGTGTTTGTGGTCAGTCTAATGCTCCCCATGCCCTCTACAGTTAGAGTCAAACCTCCAAGGCATTTATGCCAACAATGAATCCATTGCTCTTTATCAGAGCTCCAGAGAGAGCTTCCTAAATTTCCTCTCATGCTTTCAGCTTTCTAGCTCAAAGCTGTCACTTGCCTCAACCTTCACAACTTTTCTTGTTATCTCTTCCTCATACGCGTAGTTCTGTCTCACATCAACTTTGGGTAGAGGAGAGATATGCTCCCTATCCCGATTAGTTCACTTAAGAAAGAGGCCTGCTGTTTTCTGGCTATTGAGTCAACATCACTGCCCTGTTCTAGGCCATTAGCCAGCAATCTTCCTAACATAAGAAAGGTACGACCGTGACAGGATGTGGAAAATATATTATGCAACTGATGACATGAGTTGTATTGTTCAAAAACATCTGTTGCATACATCTGTTAGTCTGTAAAATGTCACATGATTAAAAGATTTGCTGAGTGCCAAGCTGTGAATGCCAAACAAATATAATTTAAAAAATGATGTACATGCGAGTGTAGGGATTGGTTCTTAGCAGCCATGTGTTATAGTTGTTGTTGTGTGCCTTCAAGTCATTTCCAACTCATTACAGGGTTTTCTCAGCAAGATTCACTCAGTGGAGATTTGTCTTCTGACTTGAGAGGACTCCTGTCCCTTTAATGGTTGTGTAGAAGAGAGAATATCAGCAGAGGTTCCTGAACTTCTGCTTGTCACATCTGACAAGCAGCATCTGCTGGAATTTCCTTCTCTACAAAGCTAAAAGTACCAAAGCCCTATGTTTTCAACCTGGCAGCCCTAATTGCAGCCTAGAGTGACCCGCTTTTGCATGTAACACATGACAAATCTTTTATGTGAACCTGTAGTGGTATACAGTTACAGAGGCAGTGTGGTGTAGTGGTCTGTGTGTTGCTCCATGGCTTTAGAGACTACGGCTTGATTCCTCACTCAATCATGGAAACCAACTTGGTGATCTTAGGTGACTCTTCTCCCTGGAAAGCCCATGATAGCTTTGTTTTTGAGTCACCACAAGTCGGGCATGATTTCAATATGCACAACAATAAGCAGTGGTGTGCATGGAAGTCAAGATGGCAGACCTTTTGTCTTGGGAGGAAATATTCCCTTAGTTCTTTGTCCTTCACATACAACTTGGAGATGGTAGAGATCATTTGAGCAGGAGGGAGCAGGTGAAAGCTCAAACAGGCAAAGATTATAAAAAAATCATCTCCCTCTCTTTGCTGTGGGAGAGAGCAATTTATCTTTGAAGTAGGAACTTCTCCAGTATGATTTGTAAATAAACAGTTTTTCCAGTGATAGTCCATTATTTTCAAGATGTAAAAATGCATTGGAAGATCTGCTTGAATCAGAAATTTAAAGAGATAGTCACATAGTCCTTTGTTTGCCTCTTGATCTCAAACTGGGAAACAACCATTCAGTGTCGCCCTGGAATCCATCTAAGTCCAGTCAGTCATATTGGATTACTATCCTCAGATGTCTACTCCTGTATCTTCTTCCATGAGTTTTGCCAGGTATGGTGTCATTTCCCCACAGGTTATGTAAGGAATTGCATCATGGGAGATGGGAGAGATTATCGAGGGACCCTGTCGGTGACCGAAAAGGGAAAGACCTGTCAAGCGTGGCGGCTGAAGTTTCCTCATGATCATCGGTAAATCACCCTGTGCCCTTTTTGAAAGTTTTTGTGTATATCTCTGAAACATTTTGAGGTTTCTCATGACAGTAGCACTTTTTCTCCAAAAACCAGGATACATTTCCAGACGTGATTTCCACCAAGGTGAAATAAGTATGCTGACTTGCGTCATTTGTAGAATTAATTGTATTTTCAGAATTTGACGTTTCTGATCAAATCACTCAAAGGCAGACTGATCACTAGTATGTTCATTTTAGTTGAGGCATATAGTAGTAACAGCTAATATTCTTCTCTTCTCTCTCTGTTGCACAAGGTTTCCTATCTCACCACAAAATGGACTGGAAGAAAATTACTGTAGGAATCCAGAGCAAGATAAGCATGGTCCCTGGTGCTACACAACTGACCCTGCTGTCCGGTATCAAAGCTGTGGCATCAAGAAATGTGAAAATGGTGTGTAAGAACATAAGAACATAAGAAGAGCCATGCTGAATCGGGCCTCAGCCCATCTAGTCCAGCATTCTGTGTCACACAGTGGCCCACTAGTTGTACACGGGGATCTCTAGCAGAAAGGAGGGCAAAACCCTCACCTGCTCCCGACCCCCCCCACAACCAGTACCCGGGGAAAATCCTGCCTGCCTCCATCAACACAGAGGTGGCACTTGGATGTCCATTTCAGTAGCTACTGATTCCCTTGGTATCCATGAATCTGTCTAATCCTGCCTTGAAGCTGTCCAGGCTGACCGCTGTCACAACCTCCTCTGGAAGTGAGTTCCATAACCCAATGACCCTCTGGGTGAAGAAATATTTCCCTTATTAGTCCTAACTTTCCTACCTTGGAGCTTTAGGGAGTGCCCCCTAGTCCTAGTGTTGGGTGACAGAGAAAATATTTTTTCTTTATTCACCTTTTCTATCCCATGCATGATTTTATACACTTCGATCAAGTCACCTCTTAAACGCCGTCTTTCAAGGCTGAAAAGACCAAGGCGTTGCAACCTGGTTTCATAAGGGAGCTGCTCCATCCCTTGGATCATTTTTGTTGCCCTTCTTTGTACCTTTTCCAGTTCCGTTATATCCTTCTTAAGTTGCGGAGACCAGAATTGTACACAGTACTCCAAATGTGGCCTTACCATAGATTTGTAGAGAGGCAATACAACATTTGCCGACCTATTTTCGATTCCCTTCCTGATCATGCCAAGCATAGAATTTGCTTTTTTCGCTGCTGCTGCGCACTGGGTTGACATCTTCATTGAGCTGTCCACCAAAACCCCAAGATCCCTTTCCTGGTTTGTCTCGGAAAGCTTTGACAGTGTAGGAAAGTGTAGGTTGAAGGTTGAACTTGAGAGAGACCTCCAGGCCCACACACGTTTCAATAGACTTCATGACTCTCTGATGTAGCACAATCTAAGTGTCACAAAGTCACAGTTATCAGCATTTGTCTATTTGCAATGTTGATGTACAGAGGAATGGGAATCATATAGCCTTCCAAATGTTCTTGAACTTCCATCTTCCAATAGACTTAGTCAAAATGACAGGGAGTGAAGCATACTAGGAGTTACCTTGTCCTCCAATATAATGTGCAATTTTAATTTCATGGCAAGATCTAAAATGTAATCTGAGGCAGTGATATTTTTATGACCAGTTCTCTAACACTTTTGAAATGTGTCGTGTTCTAATAGCCTTACCCCCCCCCCCCCCAGAAAAGTCTTCAAATCAACTGAGTTCTCCCTCAACTTATTTTCAGTTGGAGTGAGTTTCTTGAATGACAACTCTCACCATCCCATACCCTTTTGCTATGCTTGCTAGGGCTGATAGGAAGTGTTGTGTAACAATGTCTAGAAGGCCACACATTCATCACAGTTTTAAATTAAGAAAGGGTGGAATGAATATCTGCCATTTTTCCAACTGGGATTGAATATTTGTTGAAGAAAAATAGCATGGGAATTCTGCCCCCCCCCCAAATCCTCAAGAAAGATTGCACACTTTATGAAATATGTAGTTTGAGAAGCTGCAAAGCTCTGCAAGGGGGGGGGGGGGGGGGAAGCGAACTTTTTTTGCTATTTGGGAAAACTGCACAGAATAGTGTACAGACGGAAAACTATATATTAAAGGCTTTGTGTTTGTGTTTTTTGGTGCAACTTTAAAAATGTAAAACATTGAAAGGTATGCAATATTCCAATTTGTGCTCCCCTCATCTTTTTTGGAAAGCTATTTAGCTTTCGAAGCTTCCAGGAGGGCTTGTTCTGTAACTTAGAATTGTCTGGTTATAATTGTGCAAACAATTATTTAAAACTTGATTTTCTGTGTTTACACATGCCTATATACTTCCTCCTTCAAAATTAGTCGGACTAGTTGCAGTGCAGAAATGGGAATATTTGCCCTACGAAATGTTTTATCGTATCAATTTCATCAACCTCACCTTTTATGGCCAAAGCTAAGGGATAACTTTCAAAAGTGCTGTGGGGACAAAACTGTCCCATTTCTGCCACAATGCATTTGTTACAGACTGAAGCAAGATGTAGCCAGAATCCATTTGTTTGAGTCAATTACTGTGCAAAACACAACAATCAACTTGTATCTCAAGCCTAGATTCTGATATTGTCTGATATCTTTTCCTGGCACCTTGTGTTTACATGTTGCCTTATATCCTGTTTGGATGAGCTTGGACAGATTGTATGTGCTTTTGTCTGATATGCTTTGATATCTGGATTTGTTGGCTCTTTTTAGCTCATTTCTCCTTTTACTGGCAGTCCCCAAATTACAGATAAGATAGGTTCAGTAGGTTTGTATATAAGTCGGAACAGGAACCTTTTAAAAGTGTAACTCCAGTCAACACACACACACACACACACACACACACACACACACACTATAGCAGGGCTGTCCAACTGGCGGCCCGGGGGCCGTACACGCCCCCCCAGCCTGTTGGACACGCCCCCGCTATGCCCCCGGCCGCCATTTTTAATTTTTTAATTTTTTTTTTTTAAATGGCAGCCGGGGGGAGGGGGAGGCGGGGCAGGGAGGAGGAAGAGAGCTAGCTCCTCCTCCCTGCACCGCCCCCTCCGTCCCTCTCTCCGCGCCGAAAAGGAGCAGTAGGCGGCGCCAAGGGCAGCGCGTCACGCCAGGCCTCTGACGCGCTGCCCTTGGCGCCGCCTTCTGCTCCTTTTCGCCGGCTCCCCCTCCCTAGGAAGGGGCGGGAGAGACGGCGGCGGAGGAGCAGCAGGCAGCGCCAAGGGCAGCGCGTCACGCCAGGCCTCTGACGCGCTGCCCTTGGCGCCGCTTCTGCTCCTTTTTCGCCGGCTCCCTCGCTCGGAAGGGCGGGGGAGACGGCGAAAAGGAGCAGTAGGCAACGCCAAGGGCAGCGCGTCACGCCAGGCCTCTGACGCGCTGCCCTTGGCGCGCTCTGCTCCTTTTCGCCGGCCCCCTCCCTAGGAAGGGCGGGGGAGACGGCGAAAAGGAGCAGTAGGCGGCGCCAAAGGCAGCGCGTCAGAGGCCTGGCATGATGCGCTGCCCTTGGCGCCGCCCCCGCCCCGCTCCTGCCCTGCCCCCCCGCGTGGCCCGCCCGTGCTCACTGATCACCTATGGCCCCCGAGGTGATCAGTGACACTTCTTCAGGCCCTTGGGTCGGAAGAAGTTGGACAGCACTGCACTATAGCATAGGGAAGGGTTAACATCCGTGTGGTGTTTGTTTTGCTGTCTGTGCCCCTGTTCAGAAGATTTCACTTCACTTTCTGTCCCCGTGATCATTGGATTTTTTTTTTAAAAATGGCTTGTTGTGGAAACAAGGATTAGTGATAAAGCTTCACTGGAGACACCTTTTCCCTATGATAACTCTTTCAAGAGTGAATCTTCCTTCCTTGAGGTAGATTTTTCTCACTGCCTGTTGCCTCACACCCATTCTTAACTATATGTTGTTTGTAAGTCAGATGCTTGTAACTCGAAGGCAGCCTGTATTACTATTTTATTTTAGTTTCTCTACATTCAGTATCATTTGAAGTTGAGTGCCTGAGCATGCATGCATACATATCCTCCTGTTTCCTGCCATTGTCAGGAGTAGAGCTGCTCTCTGGTTTCCTCACTGTCTGTTTATGTCTGTTTGGAGATGTCCAGTATTTTCTCATGAGCAGCAGTTTTAAAGATGAGTCTTCTCTTCATCATTATTCCAGGCGAAGTGCTGAGTGAGCCTAATTCCACATCTTGTATATTGATATTGATATTTCTTTTGCAGCTGTATGTATGTCATGTAATGGTGAGGACTACCGGGGCTTTGTGGATCAGACGGAGTCTGGCATAGAGTGCCAGCGCTGGGATCTGCAGCATCCACATGGGCATCAGTTCCTTCCAAACAAGTACTAAGCTCCAATTCTTGGGTAACATATTCAGGGGAAGCGGGATGGGGTGGATGGAAGGGCATTGACTATTATAAAGTGATTGGGCATTCTTCATTGTGTAGCATTCTAACAGATATGGCGGTGTATGTCAAGCCATCTGGTGGTCCTTTCATACCGGGTGATTATAGCTTTATGAGTTCACTTTAATTACCATGGTTCCATCCCATGGTATCCTGGGATTTGTCATTTTGGGAAGGATGTTTTGATTTTTCATCCAGAGAAAGAGTCCTCACCAGATTATAAACCCCAGGATTCCATAGGACATCTCCATGACCATTTAAGTGGAATCATAGTACCATAATTGTGTAGAGACTTTCCTGTTGCATTCTTGGATAATTTATATTTGTAAGTCTGGTCCCTGGCCTTTTCTGACCGTCTCTCATGAATGATGCAACTTCTTCTTTCTCAGAATATTCTTTCCCCACATATCTGGATATGAAGTGTTTTACTTGGCAGATTTAATTCATATAACTTTAACTGGAGTGGAACGTCAGATAACTATGAATAGGAGTGTCCATCCTGGAGTGGATTGCATTCCCCAGTAGTAGTGGTGGTAATAATAATAAGAATAATAATTTATAATCTGCCCTATCTCCTCTAGGGGACTCAGGGTAGTTTCCAAACAAAAGCTGCAAACATTCAATGCCATAAAGCAGCTGTGCTAAAGTATTAACTTTTCTATATGAAACAGAGAAGGAGTCAGTTTGATTTCTTCCTCAGGAGAGTACTGATAAATGTTTGTTCTATAAGTGATTGAAAACACTAATGATGAGAATATAGTTTTAGTCAGAGTATGCAAAACTACCGGATGGCTGGAGGATTCAAGGCATTTTAGTTCAAAAAGTAATAATTCAAGCTCTGGTTTTCATCTGAATATTGCCTCTTTCCACTTCTCTATTTTTAAAGATACCCTGAGAAAGACCTTGCTGACAATTACTGCCGCAATCCCGACAGTTCTGAGCGCCCTTGGTGTTACACCACAGACCCTGCCAAGGAGCGGGAATATTGCAGCATTCGGAAATGCAGTAAGTCCCGTAAATTTGCAAAGGCTGCATGAAACATGTGTTTGTCATGGGTAACAGCAGGCAGGGACAGCATCATGCTGAGGAATGAATTGCAA
Organism: Anolis apletophallus; assembly: GCA_030556195.1. Classification (NCBI taxonomy): domain Eukaryota; kingdom Metazoa; phylum Chordata; class Lepidosauria; order Squamata; family Anolidae; genus Anolis; species Anolis apletophallus. The sequence continues at coordinate 58,088,174 of JARBWK010000001.1, forward strand.
AGGAAGGCCTTGCAACAAGGCTGGCTTGCGCCTACTGAGCGTTGATTATCAGCTTAGGAGTTTATCACACAAGGTAGGCAAATCACAATTACAGCACTTATCTCATGGATTCATCTTTGGTTTTTCTGTGGGATGTGGAGTGGAGCAGATGATGGAAGGCATTTATTATTTATAAAAGGAAGTCATTGGTAGATTGGCGAGAGAGGGAAAAGTCATGTGAGAAGTCTCAACCTAAGACACTGTTATCCTGCTATAATTGCAATCTGCCTGCCTCATGTGATGAACTCATAGAAGTTTTGGTGGCGCAGCAGTTAAATCAGTTCTTAGACTTTGGGTCAGTTTGGATTGTACAAGTGACACAAGGTGGGGATCAAAGAGTATAAAGTATCCCAGGTTGTCTGAAGAATGAAAGGTGGAAAACACGGGTGTTAAAATGAGCCAAACTTATTCTGTCCGTGTTTAATGTCAGAGCTTTGACCAGTAGAGCTGCCGATAAGTTTTAGGCAGTTCTTGGGTGAGAGGAACTGAGATGTTTGGATTGAAGGTGGAATATAAATATTTTAATAAATACATTTAATAAACTCTTATTACCTTAACCAAAATGAATCCACCTTATGTTCTACAACCCATGTATAGAATCATAGAGCTGGAACAAAAAAAATATCAAAGCATTCCTCTGAGGCAGCATATTCCACTGCTGAACAGCTCTTCCTGTCAGGAAGTTCTTCCTAATGTTTAGGTGGGATCTCTTTTCCTACAATTTGAATCAATTGAACCTTGTCTTAGTCTTTAGAAGAGCAGAAAACAAGCTTAATCTCCATCAGTTTAGTTGAACCGATAACTGCAAGGAAGATAAAATTTTGGCTAGGTGACCTTAAGGCAGCTTCCTTAAGATGAGGACCACTTTTGCCCTCTCCAGAATTCACTGAGCTTTTCACCCCTCTTCTGTCACTTCCAAGAAACGTGCTGCTGCATTTCTGGGATCCAGGCACTTTGCTTAGAAACGTGGTGCATGGGGATTTCATGCTCTGATGCTGAAAACAATTACTTGGCTTTGGGCTGCAGTAGAACCTGTGGTGAGTGGTGACAGCAGGGACCCATTCCAAAAGAAGACATGTTGACCCAAAATAAGTTTTAAGGATATTCGTGGCTTAAGAGTACACATCGGAACCTACAGTGAAAAAATAAACTTATTTTCACACCTCAATTCACGTGCTCACACAGCTCTTTAACACCTTCCATCCAATAAATCCACATTTTGCTGTGCTAAATGGCATTGCTGAAATTATCTGGGTATGATGGTTTTCCTTTTTACTGCTGTAATGGTGTAAATATCAAATTTCTAATTTCAAATCATTTAAAAACAAACACAACATAAATATATACATTCAATATCCCCTTTTTCAAATATTATCTCTTTTTTTCCTGCCCAAATCTGGCAAAGGTTTTGATGTTATTTTTAAAAACATGTGACGTGTGTTCAGGATGCATGTGATGTGTTTTTCCTCTTTCACTTATGATGCATACTGCTTTAGTGTTAAGATTTAAATGAGATAATTGTGATTTTATTTGTATGGGTTCTCCCATTTGCACTCATAAAAGCAGAGAAACACCGATATCCAGCTACTACAACCAACTGCTTCAGGCTGAAAGGAGAAAACTACCGCGGCTCCGTGAATGTCACTACTTCAGGCATCCCCTGCCAACGCTGGGACTCACAGACGCCCCACCGCCATCATTTCCTTCCTGAGAAATATGAGTGCAAGTAAGTACAGGCTCAATTGAGTGGGAAATATACACCGTTACAAAGAGAATACTTTGTTGTTGTTTGGCAATCTGTGGTATTTGGAAGACATCCCATTGGCTTCCTCTGAGCCTGAAAGAGCATGAATTTCTCAGGATTACCCTGCAGAGAGGTTATCCAACGAACCCCCCACCCCCCACACCTGCATAATCTCTATACACTTTTAAAACAGAAAGGAAATGGTGTTTGATAGAGCACATCCTACAATGCAGGAGGGACTTCTTGTCTGCACCTGTCATAAATAGTCAGAAAAGCGTTTCTTAAGTGTCAGGAAATTGGGGGGTGGGGTGGGGTGGTGGTCAGAGAATCTCTCTAAGCTCAGGAATTGCTATGAAGCTGGAAGAAAGCGGGACACATATGGGATGGGATATGTCAAATTTACCTGTGCTGAATCACTTCAGTGGTGTGGATTAAGGGGTGGTCCTGTGGGTGGTCCCTAAACAAGCATTGATGTTTCTCGCCAAAAATACTGCTGCATGAGCCTTGTATGGTGATGTTTTTAATTAACTTAGTAAAAGTAAAGGTCCCCCTGTCAAGGAGTGCAAACCTTACAGAGTCGCAGAGCAGACTGCTTAAACATGTACTGAATATTTTGTGGCTCATTTACTTTTTCATAATTGAACAGTATATTGCACTTCGGTGGCCCTAGTGGCGCAGTTGGTTAAATTGTTGAGCTGCTGAACTTGCTGACCAAAATAATATGGTTTGGATCCGGGGAGTTGGGTGAGCTTCCATTGTTAGGCCCATCTTCTGCCGACGTAGCAGTTCAAAAACATGCAAATGTGAGTAGATCAATAGGTGGGAAGGTAATGGCACTCCATGCAGTCATACCAGCCACATGACCTTGGAGGTGTCTACGGACAATCCCGTCTCTTCGACTTATAAATGGAGATGAACACCAACCACCAGAGTTGGACATGACTTGACTTTATGTCTAGGGAAAACCTTTACCTATATCACTTTCATTGTCCCACTTAAGGAGGGACAATGAAAATTTCCCATGAGTGTTGCATTCATGCTCATGTGTATGCTGTTGAGTTGCTTGTCAACTCCAAGCAACCCCTTTTTTCACAGGGTTTTCTTAGGTAAGGAATATAATTTCGAACTGTGTATATATTTCGAACTGTGTATATATTTCAACTGACTCCTTAAGTTCTCATGACTGCATAAAAACTTACGAGCAATTAGAAATATAAATGAAAAATCAAAAGGACAATAATAATACCTACATAAAACACTGTAATGCATTTTAATTTTTGTATTCTGCTTAAATTCTTAACTTAAAGCAGTACAAAATTTAATCTTATTTTAGCAGATGGTCAGGGCAAAAAGTGCGGGAAAGGAGGGGGAGTAATAGAGCCTTCAAGGACATTACCCTGCAGCCAGGCTATAAAAAGTTCTGAGTGAATTTATAAAAGTGGGAATAGATCAAATTCAAAGTCCTCTAGGAACCAATTATTTTAGTTTTGAAATCCACTCAGATCTTTTTTAAAAAATAGAATCATCTCATTATTATTATTTTCTCTAGACCAGAATGTGAGGTCTGCTGCAGGGCAATGGCATACCAAGAAATTACTTACTAAAGATGCACTTTTTTGTTTCTTATATTTGAAAGGTCTTCTCCGATATATATGTTTTGGGAAGAGGAATTAATGGAATGGAGATATATACAGGGCCGTAGCCAGAATTTTGATTTGGGGGAGCGGGGGGGCGGGGGGGTTGAGTCTGAGTGAGAGAGGGTCTACCCTAGCAAACCTTTTGTATCATTATCCCAATACCCCCATGCATATGGGATATATTGAGCATGGTGATCAGATCATGATATGAATAATCATAACAGTTTAAATAATGTACCAGTAAGGCATTCTTGTGGACCACCCTGAGAATTTGGGGCAGGGGGGCTTGAGGGGCTACCTGCCTCTCTCTCTCTCTCTCTCTCTCTCTTGTTGCCGTTTGTCAGTCTGTGTGGAAGCTCAGTAGTCTTTCCAGTTTTAGACCTCTGCTAAATCACACAGAGCCAGAGTAAATGAACAACAAAACTTTGCTCTTAAGTAAGCAGCTTTAACAAAACACGCCTTCAAAATAAACATAGTCCATTGCAGATATCTTACTCAAAGATCAAATGCATTATCACCATGCATCATCTGCATCCTGGATGGTGCAAGAAGTCCTTTGTTACATGTTCATAACAAGTCCAGTGGTAGATCCACGATAGCCTTCATGATCTCCTTCTTCACACCAAGGATCAAGGAAAAACCCTCCTCATGATATACTCAATGCTCAAGCTTAATTGCTTCATTGTCCAGGTGTTTCTCCTCAACACACACATTCAAACAAGAAGATCCTGCAATTACTTAGCTAAACTCCATATACTGTAACACTCCTCCTTGTGTGTAGAAGAAAACACATAATACATAGCATCTAATACATTCACAATTACATGGCACATTCAACAAATCCCCAGATCATTCAAAACATTCTGATGTTTCTGTACACTCAGTGGCTTTGTCAATACATCAGCCAAATTCAGATCTGTATTACAATATACCAAATCAATTTCACCATTTTTACTGCATCTCTTACACAGCTGTACTTGATATCCACATGCTTGCTCCTTTGTTTCAATCTGGCCTGTGTTGCCATTGCAATGCATGTTTGATTATCCTCATATATCACAGTAGGATTTTCAACAGGTATCTGTAAGTCCTTTAATAGTTGTTTAATTACACAGACTTCTGTATAGGTCTGTGGAGAGCTTTCTCCATTGCGGCCCCTGTTCTCTGGAATCTGATGCCGGTGGAGCAGAGAGCTATCCTGGAGCCCCAGTTCCTGACACTGGAACTTAAAGACACCTCCCAGACAGCCTGAACTGGAACCTTAAATTCCTATTCTTTTAGCTTTTAACTATTGAACTGTTTTATGCGCTTTATGTGTAAGTCTTGACTTTGAAACTGACTGCACAAACTCAGCCTCACTGGAACTTAAAGCTACATAACCCTGCTTCTTTGACTTCCAGTCAATTAGTACATTAGAAAATTTAACTACAATCCCTGTTGTTGATTTTCTATCTGTGCAATTGCCAAAATCACTGTCTGCATATACCTGCAAAGATAGTGAGTCATCTGGACTTAATTTCAAGCAAAAATCTTGTGTTTGCTTTAAATATCTCACAACTCTCTTTAGTCCATTCCATGCAGCAATTGATGGATTGGCTGCATACCTGCTTAGAAAATTCACAGCAAATGCAATGTCTGCTCTAGTGTAATTACATATGTGCAATAACTGACCAATGATACTTTTGTATAATGCCTGCTCTTCAAATTTATCAGCATTTTCCACTTCATTTTGAAAACCTAATATCATGGGTGATTGGACCCCTTTACATTCTTCCATATTTAGCCTTTTCAAAATTTGCATTATCTTTCCTTTTTGGCTTAACACAAAACCTTGTTCAGTCCTCATAATCTGTACACCAAGAAAATATTGTATTGGACCAAGGTTTCTTAACACAAAATGTTTGCTTAATTCTTCTGCAAACTTGTCAACTTCTGCTTGACTCTCAGCCAAAAATGATAAATCATCAACATATACAAACAATACTTGATAATCATGCTGTACATTTCTTACATACACACATGGATCTGCTCGGCTTCTTTCAAAACCCATTTTGGTTAATGCATCATTTAAACATTCGTTCCAGGCAAGCCCGGACTGCCGAAGCCCGTATAATGCGTGATTTAATTTAAAATATACATTGGTGTCTCTATATTTCGAACCTGGTGGTGGTACAATATATATGTTTTCTTTCAGATTGGCATTCAGATATGCTGTACTTATGTCAAAATGATACACCTTTAAATTTAAACATGCTGCTAGAGTTAACAGTAATCTTACAGAATTAGGACTAACTGTGGGCGAATACACTTCTGTGTAATCTATGTCCTTAATCTGAGTAAACCCTCTAGCAACCAGACGCGCTTTGTACCGTACTTGACCATCAGCATCAATCTTTTGCTTAAAAATCCATTTTGTGTCAACCGGATTACTTCCACCTGGTAAATTTGCATGCTCATACACATTTAATCTTTCCATGCTTTTCAGCTCTTCATCTATAGCTTCTAACCATTTTTATTGCTCCCCATGTGGCAAACTTTCTATTTCTTCATAATTCTGAGGCTCATGATTAACCAAACACACTCTAACATGTTGTACTGTGAACCAGTCAGGTTTCTTTCTGGTTCTCTCACTCCTCCTGAGTGTAATGTTCTTACTGGCTCCTTCCTCAGGATCTTCATTCACCTCATCATCCTCATCTGAGGATCTAGGCCTCTTAAATTTCTTAATTATAGGTTTACTTATGAGTTGAGGTGAAGCAGCACTTTCCTGCTCTGTGGTTGATCCACCTTGCTCACGAGTTTTCTCTTTTGAAATAGGGAAGAAAACTTCTTGATTAGCATGAATCTTGTCCCAGTTCTGGCTACATGCAAAATTCGCAGATCTAGATATAACAATGTTTCCTTCTTTATCTAAAAATCTCCAAGCTTTTGCTCCCTGCGCATATCCAACCATTGTTAATCTCCTGGCTTTATCTTGTCCCTTCCTTCTCAACTGTTTTGGAATGAATACCCATGCCTGTGCTCCAAAAATTCGTAAATGACCTAATGGGGGTTTCTTGCCATATAACATAAAATAAGGCGTGTTCTGGATAGGCTCACACCAGAGTCTATTAATCAAATAACATGCAGTCAATACTGCTTCTCCCCAAAGGTTTTTAGGTAATCCAGAATCTTCTAACAAAGAATCTTTGACTGTTTGGACTTTCCTTACAAATCTTTCAATCTTTCCATTTTCTGCACTTTGATAAGCACATGTGAGTCTGTGCTTTATCCCCTCTTGTTTCAGAAAACGTTCCAAACTGTGTGAGGTAAATTCTCCTCCTCTATCTGTTTGAAGAGCTTTCAATCCCACTCTGAATTACCTCTTCACATATGCCACCCAATTTTTGAAAATATCAAAAACTTCATTCTTCTGTTTTAACAAAAAACACCAAGAAAAACAAGAATGGTCATCTAATAAACACAGAATATAACAGGCCCCTCCTTTACTTGGTTGAAAAGGCCCAATTAAATCAGCATGTACCAATTGAAAAATCTCCTCTGAGTTTCTTAAACTTTTCTTACTTATTGGAGCTGACTGTGCTTTGGTTTTCTTGCATACATTGCAATCAAGAAACTTCTTGCAATCCTTTAACTTAATACCTTCACTAAACCCTGGCATTTTATACAACACTTTGAAACTAGGGTGACCTAATGCTCTGTGTAAATCATGAATACATTCCTTGTGTAATGGGGTATTCTTACTGATCATATTTACATCACCTGTATTACCTCTTGAGGTTAACACATACAAATCCCCCTGTAATACTCCAGTTCCACATAACTTATTCCCTTTCAAAATCCTGACTTTTCATCCAAAAAAATTAACTTCATAACCTTCTTTATCAAGTTTTCCAACAGATAATAAGTTATACTCAAGCTCTGGAACTAAAAATACATTCCTTAATGTTCTATCCAAATGCTTAACATAAACTTCCCTTGACTGTGTACTTTGTACTGTTGTCCATCTGCAAGGGTAACATTTGAACATTCAGGTTTCACAGTATTACAAATTAAATTTTTTGTTGTTCACTATATGCTGTGAACATCCAGAGTCCACATAAAATATGTCCTCATCTGCTGGACTCTTTTGGGACTTCACTATTCTTACATGCGAAGAACTGCTCCTCTGGTTCATCTTCTTCCCTCCTTGCTTCTTCTGCTGCTTTGGGCAATTTCTCTTTAAATGATTTGGAGATCCACAAGTGAAGCACTTTCTCACCACACATACTCTCTCTTTCTCCTCCTCGAGTGCAACTCCGGCTGACTGGTTTCCTTGAGAATGCCCTGCTGTATTTGCAGACTCTAGGCAACGATCCTTCCGTCTCTCCCAGTCAGCTAGAAGTCTAGCACAAATATATTGGAGGTTCAATTGTGCTTGTGGAAGTGACTCTAGAGAATTCACTATCCCATCAAACGACTCATTCATGGATGACACCACAATAAAACATTTGTTTGCCTCTGTGAGATGAAAGTCTCTCTCCTCCAATTGCAAAAACAAATTCTGCAAAACGTGCAAATGGTCTCTCAGACTCTCATTCTTCTCCAGTCTCTTCCTGTAGAGTCGTCTCGCCAGCATAGCCACTGTTGCTGCTGAACTGGAAGCATATACTTCTCTGAGTCTTACCCAGATGGCATTGGGAGTTGGCAAGCTGCATATATGAATCAGTTGTTCATCGTCGACCCCGAGTATCAGAGTAGACCTTGCTCGTTCCTGAGCCCTCAGCTGCTCTGCTGAAGCTGGTTGCTGCACTGGATTCTCTGTACATTCCCATAAGGATTCTCTCCTCAAATAACTTTCCATTCTGACTTTCCAAATGGAATAGTTATTGCCATTTAATCTGGCCATGGGAAAGACATATTCACTCCGGAATCCATCTTCTTGTTTTGCCACCAAACACACAATGCAAAACAAAATTGTCTTTCAAAAACTGGAACAAAAAATATATATAGTCCAACTATGCAACTGGACAGACTGGACAGTCTGGGCCCATAACCTGTTGCTGTTTGTCAGTCTGTGCGGAAGCTCAGTAGTCTTTCCAGTTTTAGACCTCTGCTAAATCACACAGAGCCAGAGTAAATGAACAACAAAACTTTACTCTTAAGTAAGCAGCTTTAACAAAACACGCCTTCAAAATAAACACAGTCCATTGCAGATATCTTACTCAAAGATCAAATGCATTATCACCATGCATCATCTGCATCCTGGATGGTGCAAGAAGTCCTTTGTTACATGTTCATAACAAGTCCAGTGGTAGACCCACGATAGCCTTCATGATCTCCTTCTTCACACCAAGGATCAAGGAAAAAGCCTCCTCATGATATACTCAATGCTCAAGCTTAATTGCTTCATTGTCCAGGTGTTTCTCCTCAACACACACATTCAAACAAGAAGATCCTGCAATTACTTAGCTAAACTCCATATACTGTAACATCTCTCTCTCTCTCCACACATACTGTGTGTGTGTGTGTGTATATATATATATATACACACACACACACAGTATATATATAATTAATTTTCAGTTGACATCCAAATTTCTAACATCAGCTTGAGAGTCTTGTCCCTGATGTCCATTAATTACATAAATCAAAAGTATATTACAGTGAATAGTTTCCCCATTGGGTAGTAACACTGGGAAAATGTCATAGCCAGGTTCCTGTGAAATGAAAGCATTTTGAGACTGCTAACATTTGATGGACTTTACTGTGTTGGTAAACAAGGTTTGCGTCTTTCTGAATTATGTTACATACATGGGGGCAAAACAGGTGCAGCTCAGTCAATAATTTAGCAGCTGCTTTCTGAACAATGCCCAGAACAGTTTTCTAAAGTATCCCCAAGTATTCCAACAATCTTTTAGGATGCTGCCAGAGTCTATCTAATTATGACAGGAGTGTGGAAATATGTCTGCCCAAAATTTCAGAAGCCCTTGAAGAAGTACAGCAAAAGAGAGAGGGGCAACATGAGGCAAGGAGCTGTTAACATATTCACGCGTCACCTTGTCTTGGAGCTCCTGAATCGCAGAAGTTGCAGATTCCAGGTGATGTTGGAGCCCAGCAGGAGGGTCTGTGAAGCAGCGCTGGTCATGCTGTTGCTTCTCTCCCTTGCACCTTCTAGGGACCTGAAAGAGAACTACTGTCGCAACCCTGATGGATTAGAGGCCCCCTGGTGCTTCACCACCTTGCCCAACCTGCGGATGGCCTTTTGCTTCCAGATCAAGCGCTGTGTTGATGACGTGGAGGTGGAAGGTGAGTGCTGGGTGGCCTAGTGGTTGGCAGCCAAGATCTAGTGTGAACATTTCATCTATGGCTCCTTTATTTCTCTTCTTCCTGTGGGGTGGGCTGGATTCCTCATAGTTTATATTATTATTAGTGTCTGAATATACATAGAGACAGAAAAGATACACATATATCACAACACACATTTGTATAAGGATGCATTTACATTATCGAATCAATGTGGTTTAACCACACTTTAACTGTCATGGCTCAATGCTATGAAATCCTGGGAGATGTGGTTTGGTGAGGCATTGGCAGAGAAGACTAAAGACCCGGTAAACCGACAACTCCCAGGATTTCATAGCATTGAATCATGCCAGTCAAAGTGGGGTCAGACTGCATTATTTCTATGGTGTAGATGTACAGAATTAAGGGTGGAGGATGAAGACCCCCATGATTCTCCTAACAATAAGGCAGTTTACAAAAAGACAGAGCCTATTATTCAAAAAGTATGGATTGTTTCAGAATTCTGTGAGTTGCGGACCAAATTTTATTCCAACCTACTTGTGCCTGTGTCTTCTTGGTATTTGGTGGGAGGTGTATCACCCATGCACACGCAACAGGGAAGCTTAGTGAGGGAAACCCACTGGGAGGCCTTGGGCAAGTCACTCTCGCAGCCTCAGAGGAAGGTGGAGGCAAACCCTTTCTGGATAAGTCTTACTAAGAAAAGCCTGTGATAGGCTCACCAGAACTCAGAGTAAACTGAAAGGCACAAAATAACAGCAGGGAGTGGCATTCAATTGAGTCTTTTGTCCTCACAGACTGTTATCACGGAAACGGAGAAGAGTATCAAGGCACTGTTAGTAAAACCCGAAAAGGAATCACCTGTCAGAAGTGGAAAGACCAGTCGCCTCACAGACCCCAGTGAGTGAGTGAGTGTATGATGGGTTGTTCATTGTGGATGGAGGCTCTTTTTTCCTTCTCTGATGTTTGAACCTACATCAGCGGCAATAGGCTAGATCACTGGAATGGGCCAGAATGGGCCATGTAAGGCAGAAAAAATGAAATGCAAAGATACAGGATGGGGGATGCCTGGCTTGACAACAGTCCATATAAGAAAGATCTTGGAGTCTTCATGGACAATAAGGAGAACATGAGCCAATAGTGTGATGCAGCCGCTAAAAAAGCCATTGGGATGTTTGGCTGCATCAAAAGAAGTATAGTGTCTAGATCAGTGGTTCTCAACCTGTAGGTCCCCAGGTATTTTGGCTTACAACTTCCAGAAATCCCAGCTAGTTTACCAGCTGTTAGAGTTTCTGTGGGTTGAAGGCCAGAACATCTGGGGACTCATAGGTTGAGAACCACTGCTCTAGGTCAAGGGAAATCATGGTGCCTCTGTATTTTGCTTTGGTTAGATCTCACCTGGAATCCTGTGTCCAGTTCTGGGCCCCAGAGTTCAAAAGAGATATTGACAATCTGGAAGGTGTCCAGAGGAGGGCAACTAAAATTATCACAGGTCTCAAGACCATGCCCTATGAGGAGCATCTTAAAGAACCGAGTATGTTTAGCCTGTAGAAGAGAAGGTTGAGAGGGGACATGATAGCCTTATGTCAAATGGTTTTAATAAGGAAGAGGGAGCAGACTTGTTTTCTGCTGCCCTTGAAACTAGTAGGAGCAATGGGTTCAAACAGGAAAGGAGATTCCACCTTCAACTTCCTGACCGCACAAACTGTTCAACAGTGGAACTCTCTGCCTCAAAGTGTAGTGGAAGCTCCTTCCTGGGAAACTTTTAAACAGAGGCTGGATGGCCATCTGTCGGGGGAGCTTTGATTGTGCTTTTTCTGCACGGCAGGGGGTTGGACTAGATGGCCAACCCACTCTACCTCTATGATTCTATGATTCTATGATTGAACATTGGCTGTAGTTGAGAATGGTGATATGTCAAGTGACAGTATATTAAAGGGACAATTGTTTGTCATTCTTTTTAGGGTCTTCCCTATCAAGTTCCCTACTGTGCGTCTTGAAGAGAATTATTGCCGCAACCCTGACAATGACAGCCATGGGCCCTGGTGCTACACTATGGACCACAACACTCAGTTTGATTACTGTGCCATAAAACCATGTGGTAAGTACTTGAAAGAGAGCCATGAAGCAAAAGCACATTTATCTCCTTCAATCTGCAGAGGGTCAGAAGGAAGATGTGCTTTGTTCTGGTCAAAGATCTTTTCTGCACCCTTTGGGGTCTTTTGGCATAACTTGCCTGTAAACATGTGCTAGCAGTGTAGTCCTAATGGAGATACGATCAACACCATGTCATTTTTTAATGATTGTATGGATGTGAGAATTTCATCAGATGTGGCTTGTCTTCAGTTTTTACTCTGACAAACCTATTATTTTGAGAAAAATGAAGGCCAGCTACCTCTTCTTCCATGTCTGACTCATCATCCCTCTGTGCTGGTCATGTATCGTAATAAAGTCTTGATTGATTGATTGATTGATTCATCATCCTTCCATTAGAAGATTGATCAGTCAAATAGCAATTTGCATTTGAGAAAGGTTCCAACATCATAGCCCCTTTCAGTGAAGGCTTTTCAGTTGCTAGTCATCAAGTACAGTCAGATGTAGAGAAATGCAGTAGTGGTCTTGCATGTGTGAACTGGCTCTCTGTTGTGTTTTTGCAGCTGGTGACAAGCCATCCATCCAACAAAACTCAGGTGAGTGTTTAGCACATGATAACTGATCTGATTCTGTGATGTGAAAGCAGATCTGGTGAAAAGGGAAGACCTAAAGGACAAAGTTTTTCCTATCAAGATCTTCTGGCTGCCACTCTGTCAATATGCTTTTAGTATCCAATTGTATTTAAGTCACAAGGACACTGTACTTGACTTTGCTCTGACTTCTTACTTGCAGAGAATGTGGTCTTTGACCAGTGTGGCAGGAGGGAGGACCGAATGGAGTCACGGGTTCGTATTGTAGGAGGAACCCCTGGGAACTCACCTTGGACAGTCAGCATCCGCAATCGGTGAGGAGAAGGATGTAAGGGCCAGTTGTGGTCAGGCATGTAGCCAGGGGGGGGGCCCTAAGGGGGCTCCAGCCCCCCCGAAATTCTCAGGGTGGTCTGTGAAAAGGCCTTACTGGTACATTATTTAAACTGTTATGTTTATTCATATCATGATCTGATCACCATGCTCATTATATCCCACATTAATGGGGTTATTGGGATAACAATACAAAAGGTTTGCTAGGGTAGACCCTCTTCCACCCAGCCTCAGCCCCCCCCCGAACCAAACTCAGCCCCCCCCCCGAATCAAAATCCTGGCTACAGCCCTGGTTGTGGTGGAGTCCCAAGAGGGCAGGGATTATAAAAAGCTCTGACCTATGTTGTAAGGAGATAACTGACATCTCAATGAATCTCTCTAGCATCTATATATATAAAAATTGAGTGGTCGTGGGTTGACGATTATGCACGGCCACACTATAACCCCCAGAACCACAAAACCCACAACACACATTTCACCAGACCACTAGGTACAGACGTGGCACAACCCCCCCTTTAAACTTCCACAGACCCCTAAACGCGACCCCCCAAAATAGCCCATTCAAACCTATGGGAGGAGGCACCGGCGGCGGCGGCCGCCCGATCCCCAGCCCGCACATTCACCTGCTCTCCACTGGGAGAGCGGAACCTCCTCCCCGCCTGAATGCCCTCTGGAGGTTAGGGGCCGGCCTGGAAGTGGCGGAGGAGAGGGCCAGAAGCCCAAGGAGCCCAAGGCAGCGCCCGCGCCTCCTGGCTCCATGCGGCGGAGGACGGCTGCTCTGCGATGCCTCTCCCTGCGATCTCCTCTTCCAGGAGTGGCAGGGAGCTGAAAGCCGCCTCTCATCGCTCTTCCTCGGCACTGTCGCCTCCTTGCCTTCCTCCGCCACCTTCCTCATGTTCATGGACCCGGGCCGCGTGGGTTCGGTTCGGGAACGTTTAGAAGCCTGTGAGATGGAGGAGGAGGCGGGTAAGGCCATGGAACTACACCTCCCAGAAGGCTCCGCGCCGCTACCTGGAAAGCAAGGGGCGGAGCTTTCTGGATAGTCCCATGGCTTTACCCGCCTCCACCTCCATCTCCCAGCCTCCCAAACGTTCCCGGACCCAACCCACGCAACCCGGGTCCACGAACATGAGGAAGGCAGCGGAGGAAGCCAAGGAGGCGACAGTGGCAAGGAAGAGCGATGAGGCGGCGGTGCCCCAGCTCCCTGCCACTCCCGGAGGAGGACACCGCAGGGAGACACACCGGACACCAGCCATCCTCCTACCGAAGGTCCCCCACTGCCCCGCCCCCCCGGCAGGAAGGTGGCGAGGAAGGGTGACCATCCAACTGAAGAGACAGACATGGAACAGGCAAGCTAGCAACACACATAAAAACAATAACACCCATAATAACAAAAACCCCAAGCACTACAACTCCTACCCCAAACCACACAGACACATACACACACACACATATATACACATGCACATATATACACATACATACACAAACATACATATACAAACACATACACACATATAGATATACACATATACATACACATAAACCCACACATACACATATATGCACACACATATATACACACATACACACAAAAACACACATACATATATATACACACACAAATACATACACACAAAAATATACACAAATACACACATATATACACATACATACACAAACACATAAATACACAATACTTATATACACACTAGCTGAACCCGGCACGCGTTGCTGTGCCCTATGTAG
>JARBWK010000001.1:58102738-58165735 GCA_030556195.1 Anolis apletophallus
CCCCCTGGCTCTCTTCCCCACCCTTGGAAGGGAGGAGGAAGAGAGCCAGGGGCGGGAGAAGCGATGACGCGCCACTGTGACGCTGCGATCCTCACCACGCCCCTGGCCTCTTTCCTCTCCCTTCTTTCCTCAGCAAGGGAGGGGAAAGGAGCCAGGGGCGTGGGATCACCGCAGCATCACAGTGACGCGTCGCCGCTTCCTCCCGCCCCTGGCCCCTTTCCCCTCCCTTGCCTGAGCCCTGGCGAAGAGGTGTGCCGCGGAGGTGTGCCGGTGTGTGCCGCGGCACACCTCCTGTGGCGGCAGCGGCGCGCGGGCGGCGGACGAGGTAATGCCTTATATACGGGGTATGGCTTATATAGGCCGATTTTCAGACACCCCGATACGTCTTACAATCGGGGGTGTCTTACTTTCGGGGAAACACGGTATGCCTCAGCACAAAATTAAATCGAGCCAAGTACTGAGCCCATCTCAACAACTTCGGTGACAACTTTTGGGGCTCCTCAAGAACTGCAAATTCCGGTGGTCCGTCAACACCTCAAAGGGATGAACAGCACCCTCCAAAAACTGCCGCCACGTCTGCAGAGCATATCTAATGGCAAACGCCTCTTTCTCCCATATGGGCCAATTCCGCTGCTGTTCATTAAACTTTTAGAAAAAAATGCACAGGGCTTCAGCACCCCACCTTCATCTTTCTGCAATAAAGCCCTCCATACGCCCAAGCAGAGGCGTCACTTTGCACTACAAAAGGTTTGGCGGGGTCCGGATGTCTCAATAAAGGCCCTCCAGTAAACGCCTTCTTCTCAGTAACTCAAAGCCTTCTGGCACCCTGGTGTCCAACTCAACTTAGCCCCCAGGTGCCTTCACCTTCTTACCCTCTCCCATACCTTTTGTCTTTAACAACTCGGTAAGGGCAATACAATCGCTATAACCCCGAAATGAACGATCTATAAAAATTGGCCAGACCCAAAAAAACGCCTGCAATTGCCTCCCCTGGTTCGAGGAGCTTCCCAAGCTAATACATCCGCCACCTTGGCCGGGTCCATACTCACCCCCTCTCTATTAATCCTATATCCCAGGAAGTCAATCTCATTTCTCATAAATTTGCATTTGCTCAGTTTCACATACAGCCTTGCCTCCTTCAATCTTTCTAACACTTCCTCGACCAACCGCACATGCGCCTCCTTGGTTTGCGAAATCACAACTATATCATCTAAATATACATATACCCCTTATACAAAAAGGGTGCAGCACCTCATTTATCAGCTGCATGAAAATGCCAGGGGCGGACAACCGGCAGGGCATGACTAACCACTCGAATAATCCGAGTGGGCACGAAAGCTGTCTTCCACCTATCCGTTTCTTCACCCGAACCATATGGAAGGCATTTATAATGTCCAATTTAGTAAAGTACTTTCCCTTTCCCATCTGTCCCAATAGATCCTTAATCAGAGGCAAGGGATAACAATTGATCGTGCTGATAGCATTTAACCCTCTGTAATCAATACACAGTCTTAATTTGCCATCCTTCTTTTCCCTAAACAGGACTGGAGCAGCTATAGGGGACTCAGACCTTTGGATAAATCCCTTCCTCAAATAGTCATCAATTTGTTCTCTTAACGCTAGCTTCTCTTTCTCTGTCATAGGGTATATTTTGGGCTTGGGCAATACAGCTCCTTCCTTTAATTCCACCTTACATTGTACCCTCCTGACTGGGGGAAGACTATCTGCTAATACCGGATTAAATACATCCCTTAAATCAGCATACTCTTCCGGAATCAGCGGCTCTTCCTTTTCCCCTTCCCCCTCAGTCATGCTCACATTCACATCTAATTCCGGCCGACACTTTAGGGTACCTGCTTTCCAGTCAATAACCGGGTCAGCCTGCTGTAACCATGGCAATCCTAAAATTATATCATGTTCCTTAATGGGGGCCACTACACAATCCAGTGTTCCCCTCCCAATTGTCAACTTTACCCTTTAAACATTTGGTTCCTAAAGGAAAAGCCCCCCACAAAAAGTACCATCTAATTGAGCAAAATGCACCGGAATCAGTAACTCCCGAGTTTCACATTCTAGCTTCTTAACTAATGTGGGACATATAATATTTTCAGAACACCCACAGTCAATTAATGCTTGATGTAATTGGTATTGTCCCCTCTTCTCTAACTCAATATCACACATAATACTTGGGGCTTTCTCGCTCACCCCTTCCTTCTCCTCGACCGTCTCTCCTAAAGCCCTCGAGCCACCGCCACAGGTCTGCCATCAGGGCCTCTTCTTTGTGGACACTGAATTGCGAAATGTCCAGACTGAGAACAAATGTAGCACAAGCCTTTCCCTTTTAACTTGCCACCAGTTCCCGTTCCTCTCAGTTGGCTCACTCCCAGCCGGCCGCCTCAGCGCAGGCCGTGGTTTCCGCAAAGGTCCAGAAGTGGACTTCCGTCGCTGGACCTGAGCCAGGATTCCTTCGACAGCACCAGCCAACTGAATCCATCCATCAACATTAACTGGGTCTCCACGATGCAAACACCATTCCAGTAGTTCACGCCGCAATCCCTCTTTGAACAGTTCCAAAAGAGTTGCCTGTGACCATTCCACCACCTTCCCCGCCAGGCCCATGAACTCCTCCGCATACTCCGTCACCGACTTGCTGCCTTGCTTCAAGCACCTCAACGCTTCCTTCGCCTTTACTCTTTCCAACGGATCACGGAAACGAGTTCTCACCGCTCGAAGGAATTCGTAGATCACCCAAACACGGATCTCGTCGGTCATGGCACTGGGCGGTACCAGTCCGCCGCTCTTCCCTTTAACACCGCACCAACAGCTCGCACCCTGCTGCCTTCACTGGGGTACAGGTGGCCGTAGTCCTCCATATGGTCCCCCCACAGCCGCCACAAAGAAGGCCACCTTGCAGGCCTCGCCATCGAATTCCACCTGAAGTGGCTCTTTCCGGGGCCGCTCTCTCACCATACAAGGGTCTTCTTCCCCCCAGCTGGGGCCGGGACAGGAACATGACCACTTCCGCCATTCCTCCTCAGCAACTGAATACCACGGCCTAGCCCTGCAGCTTTGGGTTGGACTGGAATCCCCTCACTCGTCACTTTAGGCCGGGTTCCTCCAACCGCTCCCTTCGGGCCTCTAGTCCGGCGTCCACCCCCACACTCCGCAAGAGATCTAGGCGGGTCTCAACCCTCTCCTCGTCCATCCAAGAATAGCGGGTAAAATCACCTCCGCCGACCGGGCCCCACATGGAGTCTTGGCTAGGGTTCTTTGCCAACCGCTGTGACACCCTCTGGAGCGTCTTCTCCATAGCCTCCATTTGGGCCTTCAACACTTCCACTTCCGTGGGAGAGCGTGGCTCTGTGGTCTCACTCCCATACGCCGCATCTCTAGACTTACTGCGCACCGCCGCCGCTGCAGCCGAGAGCCCTGCTCCACCGACACGCTGGGATGGGAACATCTAACTTCCATCTCCAGCACCAAAACGGAGAGTATTTCTTTCCGGAACGGAGCTGCCCCCTGCCATCGCTGGGTCTCCGTAGAAATCACTTCTCTCAGGAAAGGAGCCGCCCCACGCCCTGTTGGGTCTCCAATCCGATCAGGAGGCCAACCTCATCCATGGTATTCCACTCCCCCATCCTGGGCCTGCTGGGCTGCATCCGTAGTGAAATCCCAGCTCTCCAGGTATTCTTCCGCTTCATGCAAAACCTCTCCATCGCCTGGGAAAGTTTCAGGGTCTTAGCTTCCGTCAGGAACTCCACTGACCAGAAAAGACACGCCAAAAGTCTTCCGTCTTCCAATGGTGATTTATTGTAGTACAGCAAACTTGTAAAGCTAAGACACCCGAGCCCCTCCACCACAATCCTTAAATACCAACCCCCTCCCTATGCAACATCCTGTAAAGATTACATCAGCCACCCTGACTCAGCATACCCAGTAATCCTTTTCCCACCCAGAGTCCTCTTGGATATTACTTCATATCCTCCTGGTAACTGGAGCAAAGTTCACAATCCCATTGTGATCCTCAGCAGAGAAGTGGAGCAAAGTTCATGGCTGCAGTCCTATCCTTCTGACTCAGCTGAACATCATCCCACTCATGGCAGAGTGGAATCTACTCTGGCCCAAGGCATAGAGATTCCATTCCTGACACTGGGTATGTAAGGGTTGGAAATGATGTGAGTATGTGTTTTGTGTGTGTTTATATGTGTATGTTTGTGTGTATATATGTGTGTATGTGTGTTTATTTTTGTGTGTATATATGTGTATGTATATGTGTGTATATATATATGTGTGTGTCTGTGTATTTATATGTGTTTGTGTATGTGTATATATATATATGTGTGTTTGCGTGTGTGTATATGTGTTTGTGTATGTTTGTGTATGTATTGTGTGTATATATGTGTATGTGTGTTTTTTGTTTATTGTCTATATGTGTGTATATATGTATGGTGTGTATATATGTTTATGTGTGTGTTTTTGTCTATGTATATGTTTATATATGTGTATGTGTATGTATTGTGTGTATATATGTGTATGTGTGTGTTTTTGTCTATGTATATGTTTATATATGTGTATGTGTTTATGTGTGTATGTATGTGTATGTATATGTGTATATAAGTATTGTGTATTTATGTGTTTGTGTATGTATGTGTATATATGTGTGTATTTGTGTATATTTTTGTGTGTATGTATTTGTGTGTGTATATATATGTATGTGTGTATTTGTGTGTATGTGTGTATATATGTGTGTGCATATATGTGTATGTGTGGGTTTATGTGTATGTATATGTGTATATCTATATGTGTGTATGTGTTTGTATATGTATGTGTTTGTGTATGTATGTGTATATATGTGTATGTGTATATATGTGTGTGTGTGTGTGTGTATGTGTCTGTTTGTGTGGTTTGGGGTAGGAGTTGTAGTGTTTGGGGTTTTTGTTATTATGGGTGTTATTGTTTTTATGTGTGTTGCTAGCTTGCCTGTTCCATGTCTGTCTCTTCAGTTGGATGGTCGCCCTTCCTCGCCACCTTCCTGCCGGGGGTGGTGGTGGTGGGGGGGGGACCTTCGGTAGGAGGATGGCTGGTGTCCTGTGTGTCTCCCTGCGGTGTCCTCCTCCGGGAGTGGCAGGGAGCTGGGGCACCGCCGCCTCATCGCTCTTCCTCGCCACTGTCGCCTCCTTGGCTTCCTCCGCTGCCTTCCTCATGTTCGTGGACCCGGGTTGCGTGGGTTGGGTCCAGGAACGTTTGGGAGGCTGGGAGATGGAGGAGGAGGCGGGTAAAGCCATGGGACTATCCAGAAAGCTCCGCCCCTTGCTTTCCAGGGAGCGGCGTGGAGCCTTCTGGGAGGTGTAGTTCCATGGCCTTACCCGCCTCCTCCTCCGTCTCACAGGCTTCTAAACGTTCCCGGACCGAACCCACGCGGCCCGGGTCCATGAACATGAGGAAGGCGGCGGAGGAAGGCAAGGAGGCGACAGTGCCGAGGAAGAGCGATGAGGCGGCGCCCCAGCTCCCTGCCACTCCCGGAAGAGGAGATCACAGGGAGAGGCATCGCAGAGCAGCCGTCCTCCGCCGCATGGAGCCGGGTGGCGCGGGCGCTGCCTTGGGCTCCTTGGGCTTCTGGCCCTCTCCTCCGCCGCTTCCAGGCCTGCCCCTAACCTCCGGAGCAGGTGAATGCGCCGGGCTGGGGATCGGGCGAAGCCGTGGCTGCCGCCGGAGCCTCCTCCCATAGGTTTGAATGGGCTATTTTGGGGGTCGCGTTTAGGGGTCTGCGGAAGTTTAAGGGGGGTTTGTTTGTGCCACGTTTGTACCTAGTGGTCTGGTGAAATGTGTGTTGTGGGTTTTGAGGTTCTGGGGGTTATAGTGTGGCTGTGCATAATCGTCAACCCACGACCACTCGATT
Organism: Anolis apletophallus; assembly: GCA_030556195.1. NCBI lineage: Eukaryota > Metazoa > Chordata > Lepidosauria > Squamata > Anolidae > Anolis > Anolis apletophallus. The sequence goes on from JARBWK010000001.1 coordinate 58,108,638, forward strand.
TATATATATATAGTTGGTGTATTGTAAAAGAGCGCTAAGGGTTAATGGAAACATAGATGCGAGAGGGTCAACTGCTGTCTGGCTGTGAGAAAGGGTAGTAGTGAGCCTTCAGGATGGTAACAGTGCCTAAGGATGTTAGTGCTGTTTCAGGTCTTGTTTTCACTAACTTGTTTTGTCTTTTTCTGATATTCAGAGAAGGAGTCCATTTCTGTGGAGGGTCACTGGTGAAGGAGCAATGGGTCATTAGCACACGTCAGTGCTTCTCCTCTTGGTAAGCAGCTTGTTTGGCTTTTCTCTAGGAATTCTTTGTCACCAGATAGTTTCCTTTGAGTCCCCTTAGGAAAGTGTACTATTTTCCAGTGGGACATTATGCAGGGGAACACTGATTAACTCAAGCTTACTTCGCTTGAAAATTGGACTGTTGGTCATGTCACATGGATCATTTTTCCTGGATGGAAATAAACACTATGAACAGCCTATGTAAAAAAGCAGCCTTATGACACTTCTTCCTAGCTCAACGTCACTGAAGCACCTCAGTGTGCAGCAGTTCTGTTTGTTTCTGTCCCAGGGTCTTACTTAGGAATTGAACATCAGTTTCCAGTTCACTTTCCAGGGCCAGGAGGAAGTGGTGGGTTCTAATTTTTAAAATAATGTTGTCCTAACATGTTTTAAAATACTGTCATTGGCTTTATCTGTTGTTTTTATTCCACTGGCATTGATTTTTAAAATAATTTCAGATATGTGTTGTCAAAGGCTTTCATGGCCAAAATCACTGGGTTGTTGTGAGTTTTTAATTGCTAATTGTTATTGTTTTTATCTGTTAGTACATAACTGTTTTAAGTGTGTTTTTATATTGTGGCCACTGGTTGCCATGTACACCGCCTCAAGTCACCTTCAGGCTGAGAGGGGCAGTATAGAAATAGAGTAAATAAATAAATAATAAATTTTTCGGGCTGTATGGCAATGTTCCAGAAGCATTCTCTCCTGACATTTCTCCTGCATCTATGGCGGGCATCCTCAGAAGTTGTGAGGAGATAATGTTTCTGGAACATTGCCATACAGCCTGGAAAACTCACAACAACCCAATTTTAGATATGTTTATTATTGTTATGATTGTTAATCACTTGGCTCATGTGTACATAAAGTTGGGTTATACATTGGAATAATACATTATAATAAATACATTTGCGGGTTAGGTAATTGTCCATAATCTGACAGGGTCAAGTAAAAGGGAACTGCTGAAGTAATAGTGTCCAATCCACACAAGAGGATGTCCCCACCAAGCATAAATCCAAGCTCCCTGGGCATAGGAAATGTGATCTGGCATCCTGAGCAGAATGGGAGGCCGAACCCCTAGAGAGACCACAACTCTAGAGTTAGCCAAGAAGGCTGCTTCTAATTCCAGTTCTTAGGAGTGACAGTGTGTGAAAGCACTTGTTTGGCTAGAGAAGACCCTTAGTGGGTCCCTGACGTCGCTCTCCATAATCTGTTTCTGGAGAATTGCTGAGAACTAGTTTTACTTTGGGCAATAGATCATAGGTATTCAAGGCATCCTTTCAGGACATTTCTTGGAATACTTTCAAGTGATGAAATATTAGTAGCGATGGTGGGAGCTGGGGCCCAAAATTCGGCCTACTTTATATTCTTCTTCAGAATATCCCTTCTATGATTGCTGAGGAAGTGGAATTAGCTGATACGGCCAAACTGCATATGTTTTTCTCAGTATTTAGGCAAAGCTAGGATTTTTATGGCTGAAATTCCTAGGTACCTTGTAAATTGCATGCAGGCGCTCTAACGTTTGGTTTCCTTGGGAAGAGGATCATAGAATCCTAGAGTTGGACAAGAGGAACATACAGTCAAAGCACTCCTGATTGATAGCCATCCAGTCTCTGTTTAAAAAAATCTTCAAAAAGATCTTCTTTGCCAAGGAGACCTTTCAGTCTTTTTCCCCCCAATAATTTTTATTGAAAGTTTTCATTTTATAAACATTACATCACATATAGCAAATATACACAGTCACATTAGGAAAAAAGAAAGGGGAAAAAAGAGGGTGGGGTGGGATATGTTGACTTCCATTCTAGTTCCATACTGTTTACATGCATTCTTTAATCCTTTACTATTCGCTTGAGGCATCCCAAGTGCTCTTAAGTGCATCCCAAGTCCTTTCAGTCTTGAGTAATCCTGTGTGCCTGAGGAGATCAACCATGGAGCCAGGTGCTCCTACACATAGTTTAAAGCTGAAAGTGTGCCTTCACTCTTGTAGACTAGGAGGGAGTCCATCTCCTTGGTTATGCTGTCTCTAACTAGGGGCACAGTCTCTTGTAACCTCTTGAGAGCCTTAATTTTTGTCTCTCCCTCCAAGACTTGGACAGTGGCAGTTGAGATGGAAGGAGCACCTTTCATTTATTTCTGGGCCTAGGAATGATAGATAAAAGTAGCTTCTTTGCCAGAAGCTTTGTTAACAGAGGTATGTCTGTAATTGGGATGCTGTTGTTAGCGTTTATAATTCTGGGGACCCCTTGACAACTGTTCTCCCCTGTTCTTGGCAGTGATGCGGACTTATCTGGTTATGAAGTCTGGCTTGGAACCCTCTTTAAGAATCCTGGTCCTAATGACCCCGACAAACAGGCCATTCCCATCAATAAGATTGTTTGCGGTCCCTCTGAATCTCTTCTGGTGATGCTGAAATTGGAAAGGTAAGTGGCCTTTTGGAGAAGGTCTCCATGTCTCCTAGAATGAAAATGAATTCCACATTTACATCCTAAGACACAGACAACAAACTTTTCAGTTGCAGGTACTATCTGCATATTATAGTATTTGGAATCTGTGGTTATTACTCCAGTTTAGGGGAAACCATCTTTGTGTCTAAATAGAAGTGAAAAGATTTTCTAGCTCTGAGAAATAAATGCTGAGTAAACTTGCACAAAAGCACATTTTTGGTGTAATAAAACTCCTCAAAGTTTGGAAACTTTCCAAACTGGCCAGTTCCATGGAATGCTCTTGGAAAAAGGAGGCTTGCAAGAAGGATATTTGTACCACTACTACTACTACTAAATAATAATAATAATAATAATAATAATACCCACCTCACTTTAAGGCAGTTCGCACAGCCACCAAGATTCTGAATCCTGCTCATCAGTAACTAAAATTGTTGCATGGGCAAATTCCCTGCTGATACTCATAAGCAGGAATCATCAATGCAGCTATTTCTGGTAATCATCATAAGCAGGCATATTTGTGTTAATTGACCCCAAGCAAACTTGCTTGTCGGGTATTGTGTTCAATAACTATGACTATAGCCATGATCAACTTTTCAGCTGCATATTTAAAAGTCTGTTCCTTCACAAGGTATCAGCTACACAAAATCAGTTAACCATGATATCATGCAAATGTAGTTGCTAATCTGCAATGTCTACCATGTGTCTAAAGAACATGTTTTTATGACTGTTTGTATGCTTTCTCTCTTTCTTTCTGCAGGCCAGCAATTCTGAATCAGAGGGTGGCACTCATCTGCCTCCCACCTGAGCGCTACATTGTGCCTGCGAACACACAGTGTGAGATTGCAGGGTGGGGTGACACCCAAGGTACAGCCTGAGGAAATGATTAGAGAATGATTGCAAGAAAAGATTATGTACTTGCTTATAGTACTTGGTTGGTATGTTTATAAGAGGCGGGGTAATAATATTATTCTGTGAATGCAACTTAAGATAATAAAAATACAATATCATAACACAATATTTTTTTTAAAAAGAGAGAAAAGAGAAAAAGGTTTCATTTGGTGCCTAGATAACTACAGAAAAGGACTCTGGAAAAGTTCTTAAGCTTCATGGAGGAGAGTGTAAAGTTTCAGTATCCTGGTCTCAAGGATTCAGGTCCCTTAAAAACTGAATCCAACACCTTGAATTGGGACCAGAAAAGGACACTGATCTTTGCCTAATACATTCTCCATCAGCATATATGCAATGCTGCTTTGGAGCAAATGAAGTTTTCAGATAATATGCAAGATGAGCTATATATACAAGACTTGTAACAATTTGAAGAGGGATGTGATCTGGCACCCAAAGGTTCCTATGCAATTAATACAGTAAAGTGATTGCCAAAGAAATGGAAATGTTATTTGTTCAGCTTGCATCTCCCAGAATCCTCCATCAAGCTACTACTCTGGCTGGAGCATTCTGGGAATTCTGGGAATTGTAGTTCAAAATGTAACACTGCCAAGCTTTGGCGATTCTAATTGTTTTTATTTCTCTATTGTAGTGTCTAATATTGGAGCTTTAACCTCTGTTCCTCACTAACTAACTGTGACTCACACTGTTTGCTTATTTTGATATGGCTGAGTTTTAGTGGACCTATTCATGTGGTTTATTGGTATGGATTCTTTGTGGGTCTGACTATATATCCACCCACCCATCCTCAACAGGTACCGGTAACCCAAATGTCCTCAATGTGGCAAAGCTGCCAATCATGAGCAACCATGAATGCAAGTTACTTCTCCGAGGTCGCCTGAAGGATAGCGAGTTGTGTACAGCAGCCCTGCGCATAAGTGTGGGGGCCTGTGAGGTGAGTGAGGGGCACTTAATTTGTGAAAGAACAAGGTTGGGAGACAAAAAAACTTGCAGAAAAAGAAAGGAGCTTGGAAAATCTTTGGCTGATGAACATTAGGAAACAGTTCTCTGAGATAAGAACTGGAGCATATGCCCCAGAAGCCAAAGATTCTGGTTACTGGGATGGGGTTCAAATGTCGTCATTTGAGGAAGCTGCTAGAAGAAGAAAAAAACACCCCATATTGTTACTCTGATCTTCCGATTTGCTTTGTCTGAATAAAGTGTTTTGTTTCCTTGTGCTGTAGGGTGACTTTGGGGGCCCTTTAGCCTGCCTGACCCATGACTGCTGGGTATTGCAAGGAGTGATCACCCCATCTCGGGTATGTGCGAGCAAGCACCGGCCTTCCACCTTCATCCGTGTCTCCCTTTATGTTGACTGGATCAACAAGGTGATGAAACTGAGCTGAGCTTTCTGAAGCCTGTTCATCCTGAAGTCCTGCATTTTCCTGCTTTTCTTAGTCTCACCCAAGAATGGCCTTGTTCTACGGTGTCTCAAAGGACCACCTGTCCTTAGGATCCTCCAAGAAGGATCCATGTTACCAAAGGAGAAGACATTTTTGAAGTCAGGATATGAACTCTAAGGGTATTTGTGCATATTGGAACAGGCAAAAGAACACGCGAAGCAAACATCACCATTATTCATTTCTCTCTTACTCCTATAGGGATAGCTTTTGTTATGGTTATAGAGAGACAAGCATAGAACAGTACAATGCATTATAATATTCATTTTATTTTAATGTGTTAGATTTGAAACTATTTCAGGGTCATACTTCTTTGTTACTTTACTAGTATAAAGTGGTTTGAACACAGAGAATTAAGTGGTAAGAGCATATACATTATTTGCATTTCAGCATCAAGTCCATTAAAGTGCAGATTGAATGCTCCTTGTCCAAAATGTTTGGAGCAGAAGTATTCTGTATTTTGATTTTTCCCCAGATTTTGGAATATTTGCATATACATCATGAGATACTTTGGAGAGGGAACCCAAGTCTAAACACAAAATTGATTTATCTTTCATATATACCTTATTTGCAGAGCCCGAAGGTATACACAATAGTTAAAAAATTGTCTTTGAAACAAAATTTGCATACACTGAAACATCAGAAAGCAAAGATTTCACTTTCTTGGCCACCCATGTGGACCATTTCAGATTTTGGCTAAAATATTTCAGATTTTAGCTAAAATAACCATATGATTTCCATTTGAATAGATATATGCCCATTATGCTTATGATGGATGCAGTAATGAATAGCTTACCATGCCCAAGGAAGATGATTATCTTATTCGGATTCCTGTGTGTTTCCACCACAGATTAAATATGGATTAGGATACACCAAATGTTACCTAACAAAGCAATATAAAGTCTGTCAGTGTATATTTGCTAGGATGAATATGAAAATAAATGTACAGATGAAGTATTCTTACCAAATGCAAATCTTTACAGATTATGTTAAAAAACTGTTAATTATGTTAATTTTAATGCATGTGTGTATATATGAAATGAGGAAGAGAAGATTCCCAGTGGCTATGCACTTTGTTGTGCATGTGTCTGTCTGTGTGCACAAGTGTGCTTTCAAGTTGTCTGTCAACTGATGATGGCCCCATGGTTTTCACAGAGTTTTCATAGTTAAGGAAAGCTAGTGCCTTACCAAACTACAACTCCTACAATTTGATAGCACTGAACCATGTGAAGGTGGAGTCAAACTGCATCAGTTCTACAGTTTGGAAACATTCTTACATTGGTATAACTATTTTTCATGTTTCAAAGAGCCATACAATATTTCCATGGCCAAACACTGCTCCACCCTGATTTAGTAAATTGTACCCTTTCACTAAACAGAATAATTGAATGTTTTGGCAGTATTAAAAGTTTATTCTACATGTGGTAGTGGTGGTGTGTGTATTCTTTTCTTCACAAGGTGTTCATTCTCATTTTGGAAGACCTACAAATGCCATACTCCTGCTTTGATGTGGTCAAAAGCAAGGTGATTTGGTGGTTGGTGGTGGTTGTAAGTGTGCGTGTTCAAGTCATTTCTGACTTATGGTAACTCACAGAGTTTTCTTAAAATTTAGAATGCTGTGATTTAGAATGCTGTTTTATCTGTTTTGTGTGTTTTTATCTGTTTTTATCTGTTTTTAATTGCTTGTAAACCGCTCTGGGCTCCGGAGAGAGCGGTCTGCTAAATCGAATAAATAAATAAATAAATAAATAAAATATGTGACTCACCCAAGGTGGGTTTCCATGGTTGAACAAAGAACTTAACCCTGGTCTTCAAGTTATAGTTCAATGCTCAAACCACAACACACTGCTGGCTCTCAGTGACTGGCTAGGTGAGACTAAAGCAGAGCAGATTGGGTCAGATGCCTGTGTAAAAGTGGCCAGAGCCCAATGCTGCAACTTTCAGGTCTGCAAAGCACAATTCAAGCCCACACAACAGTTTGCAGATCTTTAAAACACTAATCAGCTATCAGCTATGCACTTATTAAAATGCTTTCAAGCATCAGAGGTGTCGGATAAAGAAAGTTGCAGGCTGGATAGAGATCCCTTGAAGGATTTATTTATTGTGTCAGACGCAAGTTGAGGGTACAGTTAAATGCATTTAAAAACACAAAGTTTTTTTAAAAAATTGGCATTATGCTAAATGTCCTTTGACCAGAAGCTGGCTGTTTAGAGTGCCTCTGGTGTTGCTGTGAGAAGGTCCTCCACTGTGCATGTGGCAGGGCTCAGATTGCATTGTGGTAGGTGGTCTGTAGTTTGCTCTTCTCTGCACTCCATTTTGTAGCTCTATTTCTGGCATCTCATGATGCCAGAGCGCAGTCTGCTCCGTGCCTTTCAGGTCGTCCACTCGTCTGTGTGCTCAGGAGGGAGTTTATCAGCTGGTCTCGGCCACTGATTAAAGTGCCGAGTTTTAACCTGCCACTTTTGGATTCTCTTGAATGACGCAGCTATTAGAATCCCCTGATTCAAAAGTTGAAATGGCAACAGCTTGCATGCACCTAGAATGGTGGAAGGTCCTTTGGCCTAACAGGAAAAAAACCTGATTTGTAAAAGTGTTAAACATTTATCCTACATCTGTGGTCCTCATCCTTGGCCTTCCAGATGTTGTGGGCTTTCACTCCAAAAAGCCTTTGTCATTGGTTATGTAGTCTGGGGCTCCTGGATGTTCAGGGTCAGTATATCTGGAGTATCTCTGGAGATCTAAAGGCTGTAAACCACTGACCCCCATCATAAGAACAGTACAGGCTAGGATGGCGAAAGGGTGCCTCTACAATGACCCTGCAGACCTACTAATTCCCTGCCACTGAAACACACATATTGGAAAATGAAAGAAGGCATAAAAATGTCTAGGCACACATTGGAGGTATCTGGGGACAGGGGGGCAATTTCAAGACAAGTTCCTTCCTGATCGTCTCTTATGTTTAAATAAAACACTTTCAAGGATTTTGAACAATCTACGGGGATATAATTAGTGCTTAGGTTGCCAGCTGTATTGCTTAGAAACTTTTTGGAGCTGTGATTTGCCATTTTACACTATCCTACATATGTTTGTGGGGAGTGGGTGTCAGAAGAGGTGTGACACTGAGCTGAGAGAAGGGGGAAATGCTCCCTAGAAATGCCTTACCTGCCAAACTTCAAGAAATAACTTAGAAAATAGTGAAGGTGAATTGTGCTGACAAGCCCTAAAGAGAGCCTATTTTACTTCTTCATTCATGTCCTTGTTTAAGTAGGGAATGTTTTCAGGTATCGCCCTATCCCATCCCTTATTTGGTACAGAAAATTATGCTAAATGCTAAATTTTCTTGATTGCAATCTTTCTCTTGGACTGTAGGCTAAATAAGAAATTATGTTAATATATAAATCAAGTTGGTGAGAAAATGATCACAAAACACTGTATTTCTACACCTCAAGGATCAAACAATTTAAAAAAAGGTCAAACATGCTGCCACGGCCTGTGGAAAGCCACCTTTCCCCCCAAAGGTTTCCTCTCTTCAAGACATATTGCCACCTCTTTTTCACTGGAGAGGGAATTCTGAGCCTGATAAAAAGGGGTTGTCTATGTTAACACTTCTTGATTGCAACACATCCCTAATGGATGGAAAGCTATGACACAGGTCTCTTATTTCCATACCCTGTATCAGTATCCTGAATTATGGAAATTGGTTACATTGCAGCCACATCCATTTGCATAGTTTGTTGAATAGTTCATCTATATAATTCCCAAGGGATATAAAAAGGACACTACAGATCTTCTACACTTTGCATCTCTGCTCAACCATTTGGTTAACTGAGTGGAGTCCATCTTAATCACATGTTCTGCAAAACAAAAAACCAATTGGTAAACATGTCTTCAACTCATTGACTTTTTTCTAGCTCTTGTTGACTTGGTGGACTCATTTTCAATGGCTTTACAGTTACAGTTATTATCAGGAAATTGATGAAAAACAGAAGTTCATTGGATGTTGCTTTCCCAATGAGCAGAACAACTATTCATTCAAACAGTGTGAGATAAGCCAATAAGCTAGAAAACTTCATTTACTATGGGGGTTTTTTTCATGTAAGGAGTGACTTGAGAAACTACAAGTTGCTTCTGGTGTGAGAGAAATGGCTGTCTGCAAGGATGTTGCCCAAGGGATGCCCGGATGTTTTTGATGTTTTACCATCCTTGTGGAAGGCTTCTCTCATGTCCCTACATGGGGAGCTGGAGCTGACAGAGCTCACCCGCGCTCGCCTCGGATTCGAACCTGCGACCTATCAGTCTTCAGTCCTGCCGACACAACGATTTAACCCATTGTGCCACCGGGGGCTCCATTATAGTGAAAGACTAATATATGAACTGATGGACAGCTCACAAAAATATTGCAGTAAAGTTGCAGAAAGTGTGGTTCCTCAAGCTTTCAGCTACACTGGAATGTTATAAAACTAGAGTATTAGTTATGAAACATAACTAATATATTTATATATAGGATGGACTCATAAGTTTCCCATAATTCCAAAGCTGAGGTCATTATGTATGTACAATCAGAATATGTACTTGGAATGGTGGGAGACTCTCTGGCTTAAGAGAAGAAACTGATGCATTTGTCAATATTAAAGGTTTGTTTTACATTTGTACCCTCATCCTTTGGCCCTCCAAACAATTTGGACTCACGATCCCAAAATCCCTAATCAGTCATACAGATTGAAACCCAGTATATACAAGCAGTCAACAGCTCTAAAGCATCATGAGAATTCTGCAGGCTTGGATGGATAAAGTGTGTCTCAGCAATGGACCCAGAGAACTACCGTATTTTCAGGCATACTAGATGACTTTTTAGGCCTGGAAAATCTTATTAAAAGTCGGGGGTCATCTAGTACACTGGGTATAAAATGAAAATAATAGTTTTTTTAAAAAAAGAATAAAATCCACCTACCGTAGGAGGGAGGAGAAGTAGGAGGAGGGTGGAAGGAGGGCACGGGGAGGAGGAGCGGCAGACCATATTGCCATGGAGACTGTCCGGGGGTGATTGCTTGCTGGGCTGTCCCCGCGGCCTCCACCGCTCTCCCTGCTCTACTTTCATGGATATTCTCTGCCCACAATGCTCACCTCTTTCGAAGGCTACTGGGCTTGTCTAGTCCCAAGGATGCACCTTCAGACAATGACTCCCAGCAGCCCTGGCGGCCATAGTTCCCTGACTCCTATGGCTCCCAGAATGCCTCAGCGCGCACATCCCAGACATGCCACAGCCCGGGGCTTGTGGGAGTTATTCTCCGAAGGCGCCTCCTTGGGCCTAAGGCGGGCCCAGTGGCCTTCGGAGGAGGTGGGCGGCGAGGTGGGGGAGGGCCTTGAAAGTAGAGTGGGTAGACCGGGGACCACGGGGACAGCCCAGTGGGCCATCATCCACAGCCGGTCTCCATGGAATGTGAAGTCATCTTAAATGGCGTGTATATCCCTAACTCTGTATTTTGTGTTGAAAAGTTGAGGGGTCGTCTTATACCCCCAGTCGCCTTGTATTCCGGAAAATACGGTACTAGTTCCTCTCCTTTGGAAAAAGAAAGAAGGGATAAAAAGAACTGGTCACACATCAGAAATCTTAAAGGTGCTGCTAGATTTCCTTTCCTCTACTTCCTTTTGATTCATCCCCAGTCTGAGTTATAATTTTCCTTTTTAAGTCTATAGGAGATTTTTATTGGAAGTGTTATAAATTTCATGGTCCAAATGCAGGATCCCCATATGACCAGATTAATCAAATTAAATTCAAATTCTAACCATTGTACCCAGTACCTGTTGGGACCATTAGCTTGCCTGTAATCTAAGCATGCTTTCTTTCTTTTAAAAAGTGTCTAACTCTAACCCATCTGAAATCAGAGACAGATGACAGAAGAAGTGAACCTTCTAGTTTTGAGGGAAAGAGCATGCTTTTGTTATCCAAACATGAACTAGTAAATTAAATGAATATTTAAATAGTTCCAGCAGATCCTTTCCCTACTGATTTGTGAAATATGTCAGGAGAAGGAGATAATACAAGCACTGAACTAGCAAAAAGATAGTTCAGCCAGCAGAACAGGCTTCTACCTTTTCCTATCTGCTTGCAACCAGCATGTTTTTGAATTAGTATCACACTGTTCCAGTCCTTGCTTGAATGTACCAATATTCTATAGTAAAGGGGAAAAAATAGGTTTGTGATGGATAGAAGAGTAGGACTGGAAGTATTTATTTTTAAAAGTGCAAATAAAATATAGAAAGTTGGCGTTGATGGTGCCACAGTGTATTGTTTCATCCTTTGAATAATGTTTATATGTACATAAACAAAATTTTGCAGGACTTAAGGACCTCTTTAGATGTGCCACTGGAATCATCACAGATTGTGGCGATTCTGGTGGATTATAAATGGTAATAAATTAATAACTAATCACTTTTACTAGCATGGTTATATAGGCTAAGTCAGAGAAAAAAAGGAATGTTCACTCTCTGCATTTCTTTTCCAGCAATGAATATTTTTCATTTAATTTGATGAATATTGCTGAAAATAATTTTATTGGAAACGGGTTGCTAAAAAATGATTCACACTATGTTGTAGTCAGATTGTCTTAAAGAAGCCAAGCCCATTATAGAAAATGGTAAAAGTTTATTAACTGCAAACCAAAACTCAAAACTTGGTCAAACTGACCAAACACACTGAAAACTAGTGTGTAAACAGTGCAAACACAAAAAACAGCACCTATTTGGCCAAAACAGAGTGAGTAGAATAAAATGCAGATTAAATCTCTGGAAAACCCACGATAACTCAGAAACGCCAAAATCGAGGAACTAAGCAGCCATGCGTCGTCAGCCAGTCCGTTGTCGTCACCAGGAAGAGCAGCCAATGGAAAGTCATCAATCCAAAAGAGGCAGGCAATGGAGAAGTGTGGCAGCAGTCCCAGGTCAAACCAAAAGAGCAGTCAAAAACGATCTGAAGTCAACACAGGAAACCAGGAAATCTAGCACATCAGAATTTAAACTGGGGTAGCGATGAAAGGGAACAAGATGCAGATCCCACCAGATACAATTCCAGAGTCCAGTAGAAAATAATCTGCAAATTTTGATCAGGAAATATGTCTACACTTCAGCTCATCCTCCTTCTGTTGGATCTTTTTGACTTGGCTTTCTGTGAACTCATTTCCAATGGCTTCATAGCTACAGTAATTCTCAGGGAATGGACTGAAAACTCTTTCCAATTTCTGGTCAACTTTGTTACCGACTGCATTATACATCAATGGGCAATCCATCCGTGTCATCATCAGTAATTGTGGATTAATAATACCTACACTTTAGCTGATTGTCTCATTCTCTGTAGATTTTGACTTGATGCTTGGCTCTGTGTCTTGTATTGCATCAAAATGTGAACAGCATCAATTCCCTTTTACTTTGGTGCAAACTGAGGATATCAGGGTTATTACCTAAGTTCATTGCAAGATCTCTGGTTGTTTCCTTATTTATTTTCCTTTTAATATTCTTTTTAGTTAATAGAACAGTCCAAAGCAACATAACATTGAATGATACTAATATTTGTCCAGATATGTTACAAAAGGATCCTTACCACATTGAAGAAATCTTAATTTTTACTGTTGATAATGCTTGTTAAATTTAAAAGTGAGATTATTATAGACTATGGCAGGAAATGTTCTTCAATAATGAACTCACAGACCTCCTAATTTCCTCAGTCCTCACTATAAAAATAAGGCATGAACATAGTTACCAATACATCAGACATTGGGGAGGGGGGATGTTGATGATAATGAAATCCATTATATGTCAAGAATACCTTGATTGTGTTTTCCCAAGTGGAAGGAGATTGGACTGGATGGCCCTGATGGTCTCTTTCAACTTTTATTTTCTGCTTCAGGAATATCTCCTTTCCAAGGCCTATTTATAGCTTAAAATATAAGTAATCATTATGTCATTTGAAAATAAACCTATTTAAAGGGTTTCCAAAGACTATAAATAGCCAATTTTGTTTTGGGGGGGGATGCATTTTACCATAATTTCCCCCAGTGTGTGCATCTGTGTAGGGAGACATGGTATGAACCCCTGAGGTCTACAGAAGGAAGGAAATGCTTTTCAGACTTGCCAGAGTTTCCCACCTTTGCCGTAGGCCAAACCAGAAATTACATTCATCTAAACGTTATGCATGCAATTATGTATATGAGAAAATTATCATGAAGCATTGTGCTTCTACAATCTACATGATCAAGAAAACAGCTAAGATGAAGTCTGTTTGCAAGGGCTATGGAAAGCTGCCTCTTGCTCTCTTCTTCCAGATGTTTCCTTTTCTTCAGCACAGTATCACCATCTCTGGAGAGGAAATTCTGAACTTGATATAAGTCTATGTTGACACTTCTTGATTACAACTCATCCATGAGGGTGGAAAGTTATGAGACAGCTCTCTAAGCTCCATAGTATCAGTATCATACATTATGGAAATGTGTGACTTGACAGCCCCATCTATTTGCACAGTTTGATTAATAGTTTATTATTATAATTCCCAGAACATTTTAAAAGGACCCCACAGATCTGTGACTTGCATTTTGCATCTTAGCTCAACTATTTTACAGTAGAAAGCATTCTGAAACATTCATTCGGGAAATATGCTTTCACCTCAGCTCATTTTCTTCATTCTTGCTGTTATTGACTTGACTCTTGGTGGACTTATCTCCAATTGCTTTATAGTTACTGTGATTCTCAGAGAATGGACCACAAGCAGAAGCCTTGCCTCCATTGAACAACTCACTCTGAGCCTTGCCCTGACCAATTTAGGGGCGACCGCGGTACTGCTTCCAAGTTACATTGATGCCTACATCGTCCCCATTTTCACAAGGAATTTTGTTATGCTACTATTGTACCCTTTGGGTGATTTTCTTGCCCTCTCCAGACATTGGCTCACTGCTTGGCTCTCCATCTTCTATTGCACCAAGATTGTAAACAGCACCCATTCCCTCTTCCTTTGGTGTAAACTGAAGATATCCTGGCTAGTACCAAGGCTTATTGCAGGATCTCTGGTTGTTTCCCTGTTTTTTGCCCTTTATAACTTATATATTGCTCTTATGAAAATCCAAAGCAATACAACAATGATTGGTACAAAAATGAATGAAGAAATGTTATGGTATCGTACTATTGGTGCTCATGAAATCTTGGTTTTAACTGTTGGCTCTGGTTCATCCCTTCTCGTGGTTTTGCTGTGCTCCATCCTAGTTTTGGCCTCACTCTGTAAGCACGTCTACCGGTTGAAGTATAACGAGCACCATTCCAGAAGCATCCAAACTAAAGCTCATGTCAAGGCATCTGGAGCTATGCTCTTTGGCCTGTTTCTTTACATTTCATTTTCTGTGGTGCAGGCCTTTCTTATGACTGTAAATGTGGGGAAAATCAAAGGGACCTTTCTCACAATAGTGGTGATTGCATATCCTTCTGCTCAGGCTTGTTTCCAGCTGTTAGTGAACCCCAAATTTAACCAGGCAGCCACTCAGGTCCTTCCAAGATGAGAATCTAAACTCAAAGACCACAGTAGATACTTTGCCCACATACTTATTCTTGGTATATTAGATTTTAAAAAAAATAAAGCTCATTTGGGTTAGGGCGAGGTATAGCCAAAAAAGACTGTCATGAAAATGTTGTGCTAAAGGAGGCTTTTAAAATTCTTTGTCTCCAACGTAGGCAGAATGGGAGCATATCTGCTCTTTGAAATAAAATAAAAGTTTTAATTGGTACAAACTGAATGAAGCACTGCTACGTTTTGGAATACAAGAGGGTGTGAAATTGTTGGTTTGAGAGGATCAATGCTCTGCCAATAAAACCCCCATTGCCGTGCCTTGGGAGTCCGTGTCTTTGTGAAATTTGCAAGCAAACAATGTTCCTCTCATCATGGAAGATAGGCAAACTGTGACAAGGGGACTTGAAAAACTTTGCTTTTAAAATTTGCAATTGCAGAGTTATTGTTCCATTGTGCATTCAAGTCATTTCTGTACTATAGCAACCCTAGGGCGACCCTATTACAGGGTATTCTTTGTAAAAATTGCTCAGAAGTTGTTTCCTACTGCCTTCCTCAGAGGCTGAGAAAATATGATTTGCAATTGTTTCCAAACACAAAGGGCTGAATCCAGATTTGTGTGCCCCAGTCTCAGATGAAGGTGTTCCTGTCAAAGAGCTTTTTTGGCAAGATTTGTTCAGAAGAGGTTTGCTATGGCCTTCCTCTGAGGCTGAAATTGCTTCCAAACATAGGGCCCATCTACATGGACCATGAGTTGACCCGGTGGTGAATCGACTTTGTGGTGTTTATGTTTATGTTAACCAAATAAAGAAAGATGCTTTGAAAATACCACTTTTCATTGTCTTTATAATTTGTATGGAGGTTTTTAAAGAGAGGTTGGATGGCTGTCTCTTGTGGGAGATTTGAGTCTTGTCTGGCTGAAGGGGGTTCAGCTGGATGATGATGCTGCTGATAATCTTTATTTCTATCCTGCCCTATCTCCTGAAAGGGATTCAAGGTGATTAACAACAACAATTGGCAAACATTCAATGCCAAGAGAAACATAACAAAACACATCAAATCATGGACAATCAAATAAACATCAAAATATACTTATAAAGCAACTCAAAAATAACAAATGAGAAATTTAAATATACAAATAGAACAATCGGGACACATTTCTTTAATGAGTCTAATAGAAATAAGCAGTTAAAACATTTAAAAAGTATAATACAATTTGGGGTAAGCTGAAGTAAGTCTCCATTAGCCTACTTGGAGATGGCCTCTCAGGGTCCCTTCTTATTTCTTCTAAAAAGTTTGTTTCTTTCAACACAGTAAAGGAAATTCTGAGCCTGATAAATGGATTGTCTATCACAACACTTCTTGATTGAAATCCATCCCTAATTAAAGGAAGTTTCTGTGGCAGGTCTCTTATCTCCATAACCTGTATCAGTATCATACCTTATGGAAATAGGTTACATGACAGCCCCATCACTTTACAGAGTTTGATGAATTGTTTATTAGTATAATTCTCAAGGCATATAAAAAGGATCTTACATATCTGCTACCTGCACTTCACATCTCGGCTGAACAGCTAAGGTCAACTGCGTGGAGGACATTTTTCTAGCAGAAAACAATACATTCAGGAAATATGTCTTCACCTCAGCTCATTCTCTTCATTTTAGCTCTTGTTGATTTGCTTCTCAGTGGACTCATCTCCAATGGCTTTATACTTACAGTGATTCTCAGGGGATGGAACAAAAGCAGAAGCCTTGATTCTACTGAACAGCTTTTTCTGAGTCTGGTTCTGAGCAATTTGTGGGCAACTGTGTTAATCATTCCTGTTTGCATTAATGCCTACATCAGTCCCATATTGCCTAAGAGTTTGGAGGATCAAATGAAACACCCTTTCGGTGATTTTATTATCACCTCCAGACATTGGTTCACAGCTTGCCTCTGTGTCTTCTATTATATCAAGATTGTGAATAGCACCCATTCCTTCTTCCTTTGGTGCAAACTGAGGATATCCTGGCTAGTACCACGACTTATTACAGGATCTCTGACTGTTTCCTTGTTTCTTGGCTTATCTGTGTCATTGTTTACTCTTAGAAATATCCAAAGCAACACAACAATGATTGGCACAAAAAGGAATGAAAACATGTCGCACGATCATAGGACTGATGGTCCTAAAATAGTCTTTTTAATTGTTGGCTCTGGTTCACCTCTTCTCGTGATCTTAGTTTGCTCCATCCTAGTTGTTATCTCACTATGCAGACACATGTACCGGATGAAATGTAAAGAACATTTTTCTAGGAACCTCCAAATTAAAGCTCATGTCAAGGCAACTGGGATTATACTCTCAAATCTATTTCTTTATCTTATATTTTATGTGGTGCAAACCTTTTCTCTGATACGAACTATGGGAAAAATGGAAGGGATATTTGCTACAATCCCAGTTATTGTATATCCCTCTGCTCAGGCTTACGTCCTGCTGCTAGGAAACCCTAAGCTGAACCAGGCAGCTGCACAGGTCTTTCCAAGAAGAGTAACCTAAGCTCTAAGGTCCACATTAAATCCTTCAATTGCATATGGAACCACACTGCACACACACACACACACACACACACACACACACACACACATATATATGCTATTTGCAATTAGACACAGGCTTCAATTTATACAAAGCATTTCAACATTTTGGAGTACAAGATAGTATGTAGGTGGACTCCCAGTATCTCACCCACTTGAAAGCAGAGAACTCCATAAAGTCATTGTAGGATTCCACCCCCACCCCACCCCCCAAGCAGTACAACTCTCTATGTCATGGACAAATCTGGCTTTTTCAAGACCTCAGAACACCTCCATCCTATGAGTTCACAGCCAGATTGAAGAATGAAAACAGAGTGGAACCATCTGGATGCCAGCAAGGGAAGAAACCTGATAAGAAGAACTGGCTTAAACTGGAAGACCTGGAGACTGTGATGAGAAACTTTTGGGAAATTGAAGAGTGAGGTTTGGGGGGTTTTGAACTGAGAGCTTGTCCACATGTTCATTATTTGTAACTTTTTTGTTTAGTAGTAACCTAGTAGCAGTAACCTAGCATTAAAAATGTTTCTAAGAATTCCTTTGTGAATTAATTTTTATCAGTGTTCTGCCATCATTACACTCTATTTACATAATTTATGTGAGATCAGCCAATTCACTAGAAATGCTGCTCCATGGTGCTGAAAGATGTAGGTTCTGAACTTACTTGCAAGATATTGCAGCAGTGAGCCTGATACACCATTGCTCTTAAATTTGCAACTGCAGAATGTCTATCATGTCATTCTCTCACAATGTTTTGCTGACTAGAGCAATTAAGACTAGTGCAATTAAAGTTTATTAAAGGATGGGCATCATTTTGACAAGTCAGGCTCCTTCCACACAGCTGTATAAAATCCACATTGAATTGGATTATATGGCAATGTGGACTCAGATAATCCAGTTCAAAACAGCTATTTTAGATTATCTGCCTTGACATTCTAGGTTATATGGCTGTGTGGAAGAGCCCTCAGGTTAACGATACCATGGAGAAAATTCCTAAGTCCACAAAGGACCACTTGGTACCTTTGACTATAGGGTACGCATGCTCAATCACATTATCTTCAGACATTGGTATGCATATTAATTTGTGGAGCATTTACTGAATTGAGATTATATCAAATGCCTTCTGGTTACCTATATTAGATAGGAAGTAGGAAGTAGGTGATAGGATACTGTGTCATAAAGAATAGATTGTTTGATCCTCAGAAGCTCACCCACCTGAAAACAGATAGCCTCCACGAGGCTTTGCTTAATTTTGTTTCCCCTAAAACAGTGGTTTTCAACCTGTAGGTCCCCAAATGTCTTGGCCATCAACTCCCAGAAATCCTAACAGCTGGCAAACTGGCTGGGATTTCTGGGAGTTGTAGGCCAAAACACCTGGGGACTCAGAGGTTGAGAACCACTGCCCTAAAATGTGCCCAACTATCAATTTGACCTGTGTGAGTTCATCTGATATATGTTTGTTTGTTTGTTTGTTTTTTATTTATGACATTTCTACCCCACCTTTCTCCAACCCGAAGGTGACTCAAGGCCCTTGTCCTGTGGAAATCAGATGAACTCACACAGGTCAAATATATAATGGTTTAAAACCACATTTTCAAAATGTACAGGAATCAGTCAACAAATGTCTCTCTTTCAGAAAGTTCACATGGTTTTCACTTATCAATTTTGATTTTATTTTGTTTACAGAACCATTACAATAAGTCTGACTGAGAATTATTGATTAGATTGACTTTAAAAATGAACTCCTTTTTTAATATTTATGCCATGATAACAGATTTATGTCTGTTATCAAAGGAATAGTATAATTAAACAATTGAAATGTATCATCAAATGATGGGAAATAAACTTTGGTCCATTATGAAAATATCGGGGAAGAGAAGGCACTAACTGACCCCATACAATCTGTGAATCAGGCTCATAAGAGGAATGAAAAAAAGAAGACTTAAATTTCATTGAAATACAGGCATAATCCCAATTAACATTGCTCCTGGCAGAAAACACCTTTTTGCACTTATCCAGCCATCCTTCTAGCTGGAATGGTTTTTAGCAGTTTCAGCATTTGGAAAACAGTGAAAGGAAGGTTGGAGAAACAGAGTCAGTGTTGTTTTGCAGTGTCATGTCTGTATCAAGCAATGTGATAAACAAAGATTAATATGGGGTAGAGCAGGATTTGGCTTTCACCAACTCTTCTATAGGCAAGTGTTACATCAGGCAAGGTAAACATCAGTATCTCCAGAATCTATTACTCTGCATGTATGAACTTCAAAACAGAGAGAAAAGGGGAGAACAGCCATGACCAACATGTTGAAGAAATATGGTTTTGTAAGTTTGTTCATCATAAGGAAGTGGAGGATGGTGAAAGAAAAAGCTATCCCTAGATGTATTTTGGAAGAAGCAATTCCTGTGGTCCCTAGAAAGTTCAAAATCCGTGTATGCAAAGATTTTGTAACCAGAATGTTTCACATAAACATGTTGTTTGCTTTGAATAAAAAGGGTGCTGATACATGTTAGATTGTTCTTCCACTTCATGGAATAAGATTTCATCCCTATTCTCACAGTGTTCTTTCTGCTCTCTCTAACAGGGCAGAGACAAAGAGAAGCTGCAAGGATAAGACTTTTAAAAAGTAAAGATGCTGTCCTTAAACTCAATGAACTGTGAGTTTCAATAACAGGAATGCAAGAATAGATATGCTAGGGACACATATTTGCCTTTCACTTTCTACAGACATTAGTAAACAAATCTATGTCCCAAAACACTAAACAAGATATCCTTGGAGAATTTGACAAGCAAATGTAAGATTAACTCTGAAATCAGGATGTCTTTGTATATTATGCAAATTAGGGAGAACAATTATGACCAGCATGTTGAGAAACCTGTCACAATCAGATGCCACTTAAACAGCCAGTCCCAAGTAGGTGTGAAAAAGAGTTTATTATCCACAAATCACCGTACTTAGAAAGTACTGAAAAAACTAAAGATACTTGCAAGTCAGTGTAAAATAATTTGGCATTAAACAAACAGTCTTTGTGAGCATCAATAAACAGGAAAAACACAAAAGGGATAAGATCAAACGCAGCGTCAAAATGGAATCCGGGGTTGTCACGGATGGGCCATCCTAAGGGTTGAGCTTCAGGCGTTGTCACAGAAACCGGGTCAAAGCAGAGGGAGGCAAGCCAGGGTCCAGAGCAGCAGCTAATGCAGGGGAATAATTACACAACGTAACCCCTGCAAACACCTCCCATTCCATCCCCCTCTATACTATACCTCTAGCAACCCAGCCTCCAGCTCCGCCGGGGGGGGGGGCAGGGCCGCCCCGGGGGTCCCAATTGCCTTGGATCCGATTGCTGTGGATGCAGATGGAGGGGATGAAGGGGCTGCTGGGCCTGCATCTCCTACAGACAGTTTGCAATGGGACGACACCTGGCCCGAGGTTTATTCGGACGAAGAAGGTCAAGCTGACTCAGACTCTGATAACGCTTATGAAAGACCGGGGGGGGCATGGTTCCCAGGAACGTATCTGGGAACCAGCGGGGGATGAGATGATGGAAACCGAAGGGGAGGAAGCTTCTCAGGGAGATAGCGAGCCAGCTGCGGCTCGGCCGGGAAGGTGTTTTGATCGCAGGAGAAGTATCGAGTCCAATCGCAAGGAATGGAGACGAAGCCTAGAGCGGCTGGTCTCACAAGAGGGGATTAAGTATCGTTCCTGGGAACAGTTCCTCAGTTGGTCGGCCACTTCTGATCTGAAGGGAGTGAAGCGACCGGGTTCTTGGAAGCCATAGTCTGGCTGCTTTGCCAAGCATCTACCCTGGACTTTCATGGACTTAGCCTTGTTGTGGTTCTACGGATTCTTTGGCCTTGTTTGAGTCTGCTTTATTTTATGGACCTTGTTTTTGTTCGACTCCACGTTTTTGTCTTTTGGATTTTAATTGCTTTTTACTTTGATCTATTTGGACATTTTACCATTTTCACCTGTTCTTAATGGTTCAATAAATTGTTAATTGACTTTCGTCTCTGTGTGTGTGATTAAGGGGCCAGGCCTAGACCCAGCATTGTGACAATACCCCATTCTTGCAGGCAGTCAGCATCTGGCACTCACAGTAGTTCAAAGGATTTCAAACCACGCCAAACATGGTACAGGCAGCAGCAGCGACTAAACACAAAGGTACAACAATGAAATTCCCAAATGCTTCCCACAACCTCAGCTGGAGAAGCAGCATTCCAGCCCCCAAGTAACAAAGCAGATTTCCCAACTCACGTTACTCCGTACAGGAATCAAGATACAGGATACCAAACATAGCACTTCAGAGTCACAGGTCCCAAACGCAACACCTTGCCAGCCGCAAAGTGAAGCGTCCCAAAGCTCACATTTTATTAGTCTTCCATCTTGGACCCACTCAAGCTTGACAATTCCTCATCATTAGCAGGCTCAGTTGTTGTTGCCTCAGCAGCTGCAGACCCTTTCCATGACTTCCATCTCCTGTCAAGACTTAGGTCTCCCCAGCAGTCATCAGGATAGCCTGAGGGTCATTCATTGTCATCAGAGAACCCCAAAAAGGTGTAACTGCTTGTGGGTTCCTTGCACACAGCCTGAACTTCCCGCACCCTGGCCCAGTCCATCTCTGGCTCTTCATCCAAAGTATTCCCTTCACTCTAACTCCCATCCTCCCCAGGGAAGCCCTCAAAAGACTCATCATCAGTAGGCTCTGTAAGTATTTGCCTTATTCTCTTGCACTGAGAGATCTCCTCTGCACTTTGTTCATGAGTAAGCCTTTTGCTTCCCCTCTGATGCATAGAATGGCTACCATCAGCCCCACCCAGTTCCATACTACTGCTAGATGCCGAAGAATCAGCACCACCTAATTCTCTACTACCAGGAGGAGCAAGAGTCTCAGGCTCTACTACAACAAAACCAGAGAGCTGTGAGACTGGTCAATAAAATGGAAACCATAAGTGAATGGAGGCTGGTAAAAGAAAAAGTCACCCATGGATTTATTTTGGAAATAGCAGTTCCTGTAGTCTTGTAGAAAAAATTAAATGCTGTTGTTCTTTATTTATACAAGGTATTCCTAACCTGGTTTGTTATTTAACAGGAACATGTTTTTGGTCCAAATAAAAAGTCTACATCTTATTTGGGAACTCTTCTTTTTTGGTTCAGGTACCTATCCCTATTTTTACCATATTCTTTCTTCTTTTTCAAAGGAGATTATCACACTACACTATTAAAATGCTGTTATTTCACTTTGACTGGTATGGCAGCCTCCTGTGGAATCCTAGGATTTGCAGTTTAGGGAGGGAGTTCTTAATATGCTTAGGCAGAAAGGTCCTTGTCTGGACTTAACTGCAAATTTCACCAGGAGGCAGCCATAGTAGTTAAAGTGGAATCGGGGTAGAGGCACAGAAAAGCTTCAAGGATAAGACTTTTCAAAAATTAAATATACTGGCCTTACACTCACGGAACCATCATCTGCAATAACAAGAATGCAAATCAAGAATAGATACAGGTGCCACCAGGCTGTACCAAGGACACATATTTGCATTTCACTTCCTACAGATAGCAGTAAACAAACCTGTGCCCTGAGACACTAAAATACCCTAGTGGTATTTGACATGTAAACATAAGTTAAGACCTCAGTTTTACACATGTCTAGATTTAGATTTGCCATATACTTGACTCTGAAATCTGGACATCTAATTTGTATACCATGAAAATCATCATTATTAGGAATATTTTTAATTTGCAAGTTTTCCCCACTCCGTTTCAGATTTGATACTATTTTAACTATTAACTATGAAATAATTATGCTAGGGAAAAAGGAAGGAAAAAGGAAGAGGGGTCGACAAAGGCAAGATGGATGGATGGTATCCTTGAAGTGACTGGCTTGACTCTGAATGAGGTTTGGGGGGTGTGACGGCGACAGGCAGCTCTGGCATGGGCTGGTCCATGAGGTCGCGAAGAATAGGAAGCAACTGAACAAATAAACAACAATGAAATGACTAATATACGGTAATGTTGAAAGTACTTGACTTGTACTTTAAACTTTACCTCACCTTAGACGTGCTTCTCTTGCTGTTTGCATCTCTCACCTTCTTTTCCCTTTGTCTCTATCTTCACCTTGTATCTTCCTAATGCCTCCCTCCCTCTCTCCCTCTGCATCTGCACCTCTGCCCTTCCTTGGCTTCTTCCACACGGCTGAATAAAACCCCACATTATCTGCTTTGAACTGGAATGTATGGCAGTGTAAACTCAGATAACCCAGTTCAAAGCAGATATTGTGGTAATTTCTGCATTGATATTCTGGGTTATATGGCTGTGTGGAAGGGCCCCTTGTGTCAGGTATCTCTATTCCCTAGGTAATCCAGTTTGTCCTGGTGGAAGGCACACTTTGGCAGTTTAACATACAGTTGGTTGGCAAGCAGTTTTTTTGAGAACTTCCTGACTAGTTGCACGTGTGAGTGCAGGTCCTGCGTGTATATGATGACATCATCAAGGTAACAGAGAAGCCCTTTGCCTAGGTGTTCCCTCAGCACTTCATTGATAAGGTTTTTGAACACGGCTGATCCATTTTTCAAACCAAAACTCATGACTTCATATTCAATTTTTCCTAATACTGTGTTTATCACTGTCTTGTACTGATCTCCATCTCTGATCCTCACCCGATGGAAGGCTTCTCTCAAGTCCAATTTAGTGAAGATCTTGCCTGTGCTAAGTTGTGCTAGCATGTCCTTGATCAAGGGGAGGGGGTAAGCCTGGGTGGCGCTGACTGCATTCAAATTTTTGTAATAAGTTACCAATCGCAGTGAATGATCTTTCTTTTCCCTGAAGAAGACTGCTGTGCCAAAGGGTGACAGGCAGGGTCGGATGAAGCCCCTGGCTAAGTTCTTGTCTAGGAATTCTTTCAGTGCAGCCCTCTCTTTGGGGGTCATAGGATAGGTTCTCTGTTTAGGCATTGGGGCGTTGGGCAAGATTTCTATGGCACAGTCTGTGTCTCGGTGGGGAGGCAGTTTGTCACTCTCCTTCTCATCAAAGACCTCTGCTAAGTCTGCATAGTCTGGAGGAATTTGCGGGCCCTCTGACTCCCCCCTGTGCTCAGGTGTCTGTGGACTGCCGCCTCCTTCTCCCCCCAATGTATGAGTGGTGAGAGCGCTGTTCTGTGCTGCAAGCCCTTCCAGTCCTCCTCCCCCTGTGGGGGGGGGGGGTGGGCTCCCTGAGGCTAGGATGATGTGTTCTGTTGCCTGTGTGCCTCCTATTTCTCCCCCCGAAGGTGAGAGAGTAAGTGTGTGGCATCCCGTAGCAGCCCCTCCCTGCTCTTTTGCCGTCAAGTCTACCACAGGCTCACCTTTTTCTTGCCCATGAGCCTCACAAGCAGGATCTGTGAAGCATATTGCCCCCTCCCTCCATTTCACCATGGGGTTGTGAAGTTTCAGCCAATCTAAACCCAGGACTAAGGAAAATCTGGCCGTGGGTGCTATGATAAAAGAGATAGACTCCCGATGTTTTCCCACCTCCAGTAAAACACATTTGGTTTTATATTTACAGAGTCCCCCCTTCATCTCGCTCCCATCCATCTGCACAAAGGTTATTGGGGAGCGGAGTTTTACCTTGTCCAATCCCATTCTAGCAGCTGTCTCAGGCTTCATTATGGATTTTGTGCACCCTGAGTCTAAGATGGCATTTACTGTCAAGTCTCTTCCAGTCCCCTCCTTAGACAGCCGCACTCTCAGCCAGAAAGGAGAGTCGGTGCCACTCACCACTGTTTCGAAGCGCCGCTTCCTTGCTGGCTGGCTTGGGGAAGGGTTGGTCCCAGTCTCTGCTGCTTTGGCGCGTCGCTTTCCTGCTGCCTGGACGTTGACGCGCATTACTCCAGGCAATCCTCGTTTCCCGAGATCTCTCCGCTGTCTGATGAGTCGTCCTGGGGGGCTGCAAGGGCGGTCCCAGGCTGGTTCTGTTGTTTGACTGCCAGTGCTGTAGCCTTGTTCTTTCTCCCCTGGTTCAGGTTCCCTTTCTGCTGGTTTTCTCCCGGTTTTGCCCGGCTGGTTTCCTCCCACTCCCTGGGCAGGCACCGACCAAATGCCCCTCACCACCACACCGTAAGCAGAGGCCCAGCTTCCACCTCCGTTCCTTTTCACCCGGATCAAGTCTGTCTCTGCTCCTGGGAGGGGTGCTGTCCTTCTTCCCAGTGCTTCTGTTGGGCCAGGGTTGCTTTTGGCAGGCTCTCTTGATTTCCTCCTTCACCATCTCAGCCTTGCCAGCCCAGGGTGTTTGGGCTGCCCCTGGCTAGCACCCATTCCAACAAGTCTGGTCTCAAGCCATCCTTGAACACTTGGACCCTAAAGGCCTCATTCCACTCAGGAAGCTGTGAGGCCAATCTCCTGAATTCCAAGGCAAAGTCTTGAATGGAGTGGGAGCCTTGCTTCAGGCTCATCAGTTTCGCCCTGGCTCTATCTTTGCGGAGAGGGTCCTCAAAGCGCGACCTCAGGGCCAACATGAAGACATCCAGGTTGTTCAGCTCCGGGGCATTGATGTCATACAATGCCAAGAGCCATTCAGCGGCTGCCCCTTCCAACTGGTCAGCCACGTGTTGGACCTTGTCCATCTCGTCTGCAAAGGAGCCTGCCCACTTGGACATGAAAGCAGCCACCCTTGTCAAAAAGAAGGGTAGTTTCTCTGGATCCCCATCGAATGCAGCTCGAAGCTTCATCTCCCTTCTGTGCTGTGGCTGGGCCTGGCCCCCCTCTAACTCACTCCTCTGCCGATGGGGGGGAAGGGGCTGCTGCCGAGGGCCCGGGGGAGATTACCTGCAGAAGGGAAGGAGCGGCCGCTGGAAGACCAGGGCTGGCATCCAGGCCCCTAAGGCTGCCGTCTTGTCTCAGCAGCAGGGAATGAAGCAGTTCCTTTACTTGTGTTAATTCTTGCCTCATCTCCTGCATTTCTGGGCTCCCCGTTGTAGCGTGGGGAGGGCTATACTCCCAGCTTGTCCTTAGCCAGGCTCTGTGAAGGATCCCAGGCTGACTTGGTGTCACCTGCCAGCGGCTGGTCATGGTTTGAGGAGCTGTTGCTTGTGGAGGGTTGGGGGATCCTGCCAGCGTTCCTCCATTGGAGCTTGTTTCTTCCCCTGAAATATCTGCCAGTTGGTTTCCAGCAGTGTTAAGCTCTCTCGTCTCCTTCCATGCTTATGGTAGGCAGAAGCTAGAGAGAGAGAGAGAGGTGATGATTCCAAACAAAATGTCAGGTATCTCTATTCCAAGCTGTGTGGCTCTGGAGAAAACAGGCAGACAATCACCCGTGGAGCAGATACCAGCATGTTTATTGTTTGGAATGCAAGAGCTTCAACTACTGGTCTGCTATCTAGTACTAACTACAAAGTCCTCAGTGACTCCTTCAGGAAGCCTGGTGCCTTTACCATATCAAAGCCCTTCCATATCAAAGCCAGGTTCCCCCCTCTCTTTGAGCCATTGAGTTTTATGGCTGGTCCATTTGTCCCGCATTTCCTTTTGGCCCAATGTCACATGGCCATGTGGTTTGTGTCAGTTGCATGGCATGAGCTAGAGATCATGACATCTTGTCTCCTCTGTCTCCCATTCCCCAGTCTTGTCTAACTCTGCTTCCTCACTTGTAAGTCAGCAAGGGAGACAACCAAGATGTGATCCGTCTGGTCCCACATTCCAGGAAAGAAAGGTTGGATTTTGCCAGTTTTCCTCAGAAACACAACGGAAACTGGGGGCGCTTCCACAGTGATGCCGGATAAAGGAGAAGGACACAAGGGAAAGGAAATCTAATATTTAAGGAAAGAGACTGAATGCATCTCATGAAAAAATAGGTACAGTCAAAACCGATAGAGCTTGGCTCAATCTAGAGATTCCACACACACCCTTAACATAATCCCAATAAAAATCTGGGAGTGTAATTGTACATACTAGAGTAGAGCTACTTAGAATTGGACTAAAAGTGGAAGTATTATTTTCAACTATTTGTAGAGTTTCACCATTTGGAAAATTTCATTTATTGCTAACACTGCAGGATTATGCAGGATTAGTACTATCCTGTATCCTTGCACTTCCAGTAGCAGCAAGAGAGTGGAACAGAGACTGTCCTTTGTTCTGACTTGCTCCCCAGAGTGGTCTTCCTCACAACTTCATCCCCCATCCTCTATTCAGCCACAATGCCGTTCCTCAGAGCATTCCAGGGCCCTTCCACACATCCCTATATCCCAGAATATCAAGGCAGAAAATCCCAAATTATCAAAATGTGGACTCAGATAACCCAGTGAGATTTTGGGTTATTGTGGGATTTCTGCCTTGATATTCCATTTGTACAGTATATTGTGCTCTGCCCTGAGTCCCCTTCGGGCTGAGAAGGATGGAATATAAATGTTTTAATCAATCAATCAATTAATTGGGGTTTTAAAATATGTATTCCTAGATATACAAACTTAAATTGGGGTTTTAAAATATGTATTCCTAGATATATAAACCTAATTTTTCCCTTGGAGGGCAAATATGCACTCGACTTCATTGCACTGCATTGCATGTAAGGCATCTATTCTTTATTGGATACATCATGTAGCTATCAAGATGCTACAAACTCTGTGGCAGTGTGCATCTTCTACACTGTAGGATAAGCGCAATTTGAAGCAACTTTTTGTGTGTCAAACTTATTGCCTTGACTCAATACTCTATAATTCTGGGAGTTGTAGTTTTACAAGGTCTTTAAGTCTTTAACTTTAACCTCAGCGAAAGAATTGATCCCATTTCTGCAGTTGGGAAGAATAAGGCAAACTTTTGGTTTATTGGTAGCCAGAAACTCAACCCATAATGTAATAATAACAATAACAACAGAGCAAAAAAAACAACAACGTGATTCGAGTATAAGCCGAGAGGGACCTTTTCAGCCCTAAAAAAGGGCTGAAAAACTAGGCTTATACTCAAGAATATGTAGTACTTAATTATTCTGAATGATATAGAAATATTATCTCATAGATTTAAGTGTTTGCATTTTTCCTGATGCCGTATCTCAACATCTAGTGGTTTTTCTTTGAAGTCTCTGTGCTCCATAAATTGGGACCTTGTGCATGCACTGATCGAGTCACTGAATCTTCCAGAGTCGGGCAGCTTTCTTATAGTAACCCTATCCTCCTGGGCTGCACCCTCTATGTAGTGCTAAAAGCTGGACCCAGCCGTTTTTGATTCGGGGGGTGAGTTTGGTTCGGGGCTGAGACCTACCCTCTGTATTGTTATCCTCCCCATTAATGTGGGATATAATGAGCATGGTGATCAGATCATGATATGAATAAACATAACAGTTTAAATAATGTACAAGTAAGGCCTTCTCATAGACCACCCTGAAGCCCCCTTAGCCCCCCCTGGCTACATGCCTGCCTCCAGTTCTTTTCCATCTGGTGCATGATTCACTGTGTTTGTCAGATATTGAGTAGTGATATTTGCTTTTGCTTTTCAATCCATTTTGTCAAGACCTCTGACTCCTTTGGCAGTGTTTTCCCACTTTTTTTGCATGGCCTCAAGGGCCTTGTTCAAGCAGTGTACTTTATGTGAGGAAGATTCCCTAATTTGATGCACATGTGAGGTGCATTTTCTGTCTCTGGGAAGGCCACAAGACAAGCTCCCATTCCATTTTTTTATGGTTTCACAAGTTGAGTCTAAAGAAAAAGAAATTCCTGACTCAGAGCCCACCTTTGGAGCAATACCTTAAACATATGGAAATTACATAAATCTAATTACATTATGTCTGCAATACAGCAGGTGAAAAAGAATCATCATGAAACACTGTGCTTCTACACTTCAAGGAAGAACAATTTTTAAAGCAAAGTTCAATGATGCGGACAAGCCACCTCTTGCTCTTTTCTTCCAGATGTTTTCTTCTTTCAACTCAATATCACCACCTTTTTTTATACTGAAGAGGAAATTCTGAGCCTGATAAAGCGATGGTCTATGTCAACATTTCTTTTTTGCAGCCTATCCCTGATTGATGGAAAGCCATGAGACAGGTATATTTACCTCCATAGCCTGTATCAGTATCAGGCATTGTGGAAAGAATTTATATGACAGCATCAACCATTTGCATAGTCTGATACATGTGGAAAGAAGTTATATATCAGCCTTAATCATTTACATAGGTTTTTTTAAAGTAATATTCCTGAAACATTTAAAAAGTACCCCACAGATCTGCTACTTGCATTTTGCATCTCAGCTCAACAGCTTTGATCAACTGGGTGGATGCCATTTTTATAGCAGAAAACAACCTGCAACATTCATTCAGGAAATATGTCTTCATCTCAGTTTATTCTCCTTGTTCTAGCTCTTGTTGACTTGGCTCTCAGTGGACTCATCTCTAATGGCTTTATACTTACAGTGATTCTCAGGGAATGGAAGAAAAACAGAAGCCTTGCTTCCAGTGATCAGCTCATTCTGAGCCTGGTTCTGTCCAACCTAGGGGCAACTCTCTTCACGCTTCCATTGTTCATCAATGACTATATTTTTACCATTTTCACAACGTATATTGCATATCTAATAATGTACCCTTTAAGTGATTATTTGATCCTTTCCAGACATTGGTTCACTGCTTGGCTCTGTGTCTTCTACTGCCTCAAGATTGTCAAGAGTACCCATTCCCTCTTCCTTTGGTTCAAACTGAAGATATCATGGCTAGTACCACGGCTTATTGCAGGAACTTTGGTTGTTTCCTTGTTTCTTCCTTTTTCAACATTGTTCGGTCTCCTTACAGATGTCCGAAGCAACATGACAATTATTAATCCAAAAATTAGAGCAGAAATGTCACAGAATCATACTGTTAATGTGACTACAATCTTATTTTTAATTGCTGGCTCTGGTTCACCCCTTCTTGTGATTTTAGTTTGCTCCATCTTAGTTGTGGCCTCACTCTGTAAACACGTCTACCGGATGAAGTGTAAAGAGCACCATTCCAGAAGCATCCAAACGAAAGCTCATGTCAAGGCAGCTGGGACTGTGGTCTCCATCCTGTTCCTTTACATTTCCTTTTATATGGTGCAGACATTGGCTACGATTGTAAATATGGGAAAAACTGAAGGGACCTTTCTCCCAATAGTGATGATTGCATATCCCTCTGCTCAGGCTTATATACTGCTACTGGTTAATCCCAAATTAAACCAGGCAGTTAATCAAATGCTTCCAAGAAGAGTAAACTAGCCTGTAAGGACCATACTAGATCCTTCATTTACATATTTCATCCTAGTATACTATATTTTTTTAAATAGTACTCACTTGGGTGGTGAGGCAGAACCAGGGAAAGACTGTCTTATGGGAGAAAGGAAGCTTTTAAAACCCTTTGTCACTGGTGTGGGCATACTGGAACCAGCTCCCTCGTATATCTGCTGTTTGCAATGAATTAAATGCTTTAATTGGGACAGACTGAAGTATTGCTACATTTTGGAATACAAGAGGGAATAGCAGGTGACCCTCAGTATCTCAGCCACCTGAAAGCAGACAGCATCCAAGGGTCCTTGACACACTTTGCTTTTCTTAAAAGCAGCATAATTCAATTTATATGAGATCAGCCAATGAGCTATACATGCAACTTCATAATGCTGAAAGATGGAGGCTCTGAACTAATCTACAGATGACAAAGATTGAGGGAAGGGGGCACTTGACAATTCCTTTCAAGCATAGATGGCCAAATCCCGATTGTTCTTCTCCAACTATACATTCCAGTGATAACCACTTCCTGACTATGATTTTGGCTTTTGGAAAGATAACATCATAATCGGTAACACGATGGGCATGCCATAGAACAGGTTTGTTCATTCAAATGCTAGATATTGCATTTTTGGAGGAATCATTCCTGGAAGTGATGAAATTAACAAGTATAAAAGCTATTATGAAGCAGAAAGGCTTGTTTTATATCAAAGTTCTTGTTCTATATCAGAAATCGTGAATCCAGTTTGTATTTGTTGCAAAAATGATAGCTCAAATGTTATATGGCGCAAAAATCTCAGAATAGAAGTCAAGATTTTTTTTAAAACATAGAAATATACTGTAAATTACGGCTTCTCCCCTCCTCCCCCAGTGTCATCAACATCTCATTTTAGGACTAAGCACTAGTATTTACCATCAATTGCAGGTAGTCTAGATTGGACCCATTATAGATAATGGCTTTGCTTAAACAGTCTGGAGGGCCATCCCCTTATTAAGCTTTGCAGGCCAGGGAAATTGAGGATTAGAGGATGGGTACCGGTGCACCAAATTGCATTAAAGAAACCCTGGAGAAACTTCTGAGCATCTGTCCCCAAGATCCTAGAAATTTTATTGTCAGTGTACAATTTCCTAATTGGTATAATTTTGTGAAACCTTTACTGAGTTGAGATTCAACAAATGCTTTCTGGTTACATTAAAAAGAGACACTTAGGAATCCCTTACACCAGTCTTTCTCAACCAGTGTGCCGTGGCACACTAGTGTGCCGTGACAGACCTCCTGCTGTGCCACGAGAAAAGCTCTCTGCTCCCTTCCTCCCCCCCTTCCTGCTGAACTCCTGCTGCTTGGGGGAGGAGGAGGAAGGGCCAGGCAGTGGCGAAGAAAAAGAAGAAGGGACCGGGGTGCCGACTCCTTCGGCCGTTTCCCCAGCCAGCCTCCAATCCGCCATGACTCTCACCCCTCGCTCGCTGAAGCCGTGTGGAGGAGGAGCCCTGCCCACTGAAGCCCGTTCACCGCTCATGCTCCTCCTCTGTAGGAGAGCTGAAGCTGGGGGGAGGGGGCGGGGCATGGCACGGCCTGGCTCTGCCCCCTCCCCCGGCTTTGGCACTCCCAGCAGCTGCTCCAGCCTTGAGGGGACAGTGCCAAGCCAGCATTGTGCTGGCTCTGGCACTGCTGGCTTGGCACGGCCCCCTCAAGGCTGGAGCAGCTGCTGGGAGAGATGAAGCTGGGGGTAGGGGGCGGGGCATGGCGCAGCCTGGCTCCGCCCCCTCCCTGGCTTCGGCACTCCCAGCAGCTGCTCCCAGCAGGCCACCAACCCCCAACCGTTCTTTACTGTGTTAGAGTGTCATTTTGTGTCATTTTGGTTGGTGGTCTGCCCCCGGATTTTTTTAATGTTAAAAGTGTGCCGTGGCTCAAAAAAGGTTGGGAAACACTGCCTTACACAAATGCACCTATGTTTGTGGATTGCAAATATATCTCACTATTTTTATATTCAGATCCTGGAAAAAGATTCTTGTCACCTGTTCTACAGCTATATCTTGTCTGTACACCTGAGAAATTGGCTCATAATAATTTATCTATTACATACTATGTAGTTCTGTTTTTAGTTTCTGTTGAGAGACTGTGTTTTTGCATTAATGATTATAATACAATAAGGCAATAATAGGAAACCCACTCTGCTGACTGGAGCTAGCATGGTTTTAAATGACTGATTTTAAAGTAGATATAACTGATTTTAGTGTTTGTGTACATTTATAGTTATTTTATGTCCTGAAATGGAATGTTTGCTGTATATATATTGTGCTCCACCCTGAGTCCCCTTTAGGGTGAGAATTATCAAACAGATTTTTAATTTTATCCCACCTTTTTCTAATATAGAGACTCAAGGCAGCTAACAACTGACAATGCACAATCTAAATTAAAAATTGAGCCAATACATTAAAATATGAGTATAAAAATTAAAAACAATAATTTTTGTGTCATGAAGTACAAAAATTAAAATGCAATTGAGATACAATAAAAATACTAAATTTAAAACTGTACTGCTCCCCCCCCCCAAACAATATCACTCTCGTTGTCCCTAGAAGCCTGCCTCCAATCATTCAGTATATGCCTGATGGCAGAAGTATGTGTTCACTAGTCTGCAAAAGGCATTAAGGATGGCACCCTCTTGGGTTCTCTTGGGAGGGGGCTCCAGAGCCTGGGAGCAGCCACCGAAAATGCCCTTTCCTGTGTTCCCACCAAATGTGCATGAGAAGGTGCTGGGATGTAGAGTTCTAACAGGATCATTGGGAGACAGAGACTGTCCTTCAAATAACCTGGACTCAATCCATACAGAGCTTTATAGGTTTAAACCAGAACTTTGAATTGTGCCCAGAAACCGGTTGGCAGCTAGATGATTGTAAGATATATATATATTTAAGACAGAAAGAATTCTTACAATCATTTGTTTTCAAATTTGAGCATTGTATTAGTATGTTCCTCTTATTTTATACTAGCTTGGGGACCCGGCCCTGCCCGGGTTATTTGAGAAAGGCATTGTGTGCCAAGGGTGGTCCTTATGAGATGTTTACATGGCTTGCAGTGGTCTCAGGAAGTTAGTGAAGGTACTTCAAGTCCCATCATCCATGGTCCATCCTCCATCAAACGCCACCAGGATGTAGAGTGGGTCATGAGGGCTCTGTGTGTCAGGTTTGGTCTTGATCAGTCATTGGATTAGGTTTGCAGCAGTTTTGGGAAGTGAGTGAAGGTACTTCAAGTCCCATCAAGTGGTCTGCCCTCCTCACCAGGATGTAAAGTGGATCAAGCTGCACCAGGATCTAAAAGTGGGTCCTATCATCCGGGTCCATCCCACTCAAAACTGGCTGTAGAGTGGGTCATGGGTACTCTGTGCCTAGTTTGGGCCTTCTGTTTTGTAATTCAATGTTCTGTGGGAAATGAATCGGGGTCACAAATCCCATCATTTGGGCCCATCCTGCAGACCAGGTTGTAAAGTGGGCCAGTGGGTAAAGTGTGGTCCTGATCCTTCTAAGGTCCTATGCATCCAAGTGAGTTCATCCAAGTCCCATCATCCATTGTCAAAACTGCACCAGGATGTAGAGTCTTGGGTTCTGTGTGTTTGGTCTTGTTTTCTCATTGTTTGGGGTCGCAAAGGGGTCGCAAAAAGTGTTTTGGTCTGAAACTTTGGGCCTGGTCCCCCTGCCACTTTAGATTGTTCATGTACTGGGGCTTCAATCCTTCTGCCAGTTTAGAAATGAATCGGGTGAAATAGAGGCTATGCAAATGCTTTATTAATCATATTGTCAGAATGTAGATTTTGCATACAGGCTTTAGTTTGAGATTTTGCACAGGCTTTAGTTTGCACACACTGCTTACTGTTACAATAGCAACTACTCTCACCATGGTTTTTTTTAACTTGGAGAAGGTATTTATTTGGAGAAGAATTATTTATATCAAATTGTGATTATTACCCAGTCCTGATTTGTAAAAAAATCACGAGAAAGCTCCTTGCTTACACCCTGTACCAGAATCATGTGTTATGAAAAAGAGTTTCCAGCCAGCCCTGTTTATTTTGCATAGTTTGTTGTAGGTTCATTAACATGATTCCAAAGGGATTTAAAAAGGACCTCACAGACCTGGGACCTATAATTTCCATTTCAGCTCAGCACCATTTCCACTGATTGGAAGTCATTTTTATAGCAAGGACTGAAGGCAAGAAAGAGATATGTTCTCTCCTGCAACCATTGCTTTTGCAGTATTTGCAATTGTCTTTGCCCTCAGTGGATTCATCTCCAATGGCTTTATAGCTGCAGTAATTCTCAGGGAATGGATCAAATCCAGGAGCCTCGCTTCCAATGAACAACTCCTTCTGAGCTTGGCTGTGTCCAATTTCTGGGCCACAGCATTACTGATTCCATTTTACATCAATGCCACCTTTAGGGATGACAGCATCAGCAACCTCTTCCTGTTGCCAGGACTCTATCTTCTTGGTACTTTTGTCATAATGTCCAGATTCTGGTTCACTGCCTGGCTATGCTTCTTCTATTGCATCAAGATAGTAAACAGCACCCACTCTCTCTTCCTCTGGTGCAAACTGAGGATACTGTGGCTAATACCCAGGTTTCTAGCAGGATCTCTGTTCTGCTCATTTCTTTTTTCTGTGTTTGCATTACAGTTTACTTCTCAACAACTCCGAAGCAACATAGCAGCAAATGTTACAAACACAACTGAAGTGGAGACATCGAAGCATACACTCAATACCTTTGAAGCCTTCTTTTTAGTTGTTGGTTCTGGTTGTCCTCTTCTTGTGGTTCTACTTTGCTCTATCTTAGTTGTTGCCTCACTTTGCAGGCATGTCCGTCGGATTACAGGTAAAGACACCCATGGCAGGAGTCTCCAAACCGAAGCTCACATCAAAGCAGCCTGGACAGTGCTCTCCCTCCTGGTCCTTTATGTATCATATTATGCAGCACAGACGTTGTCTATTGTTGTGACCTTGGGAAAAGATGAAGGGATCTTGGTGGCAATGGTGAGAATTGTGTACCCTTCTGCCCAGGCTTCCATCCTGCTACTGGTTAACCCCAAGCTAAAGCAAGCAGCTACTCAGATGCTTCAAAGAGCCAAAGTGTGATGTTCACCCACAGATTTATTCCTGGAATGATTCGATGGGGAAAAATGATTAGTGTGGGGTGGAGATAGCGCAAAACAGATTTTTTTGTGTGTAAAACTAGCCACTGTTCTTTGTAAAGGAAGAAAGGTTTTAATTGGTAGAAAATGTTAACAGCAGAGAGAGGGGTGGGCCAATGATTCCAAGAGGAACCGTAGTAACTACTAAAAATGAAATCTTTATATCATCCGCCTCATCTCTTCTCCAGTTCTGAAGTTCCCGTATACACAAAATACTTAAAAAATATAATGTACAAGATGGGAGCCAGTGTGGTGTAGTGGTAAATTTATTGATTAGTCCACTGACCATATCAATAGTAAAAGACAAAAATGAGCAAATACACAAATAGATACTAATCACTGTCCTAAAACTCCTGTAATAGTGAACATACATTAAAACACAATTAAAACTTTATTAAGTTAAAAGTTAAATATAATTAAAATATCATCATGGTACAGTGGTTATGACTGTGAAAACTAGGTTTCAATTATCTGCTTCACACTGAGAATCCACCAGGAGACATTGGGTGAGTCACACAAATTCAGCATCAGGGAAATGCAATGATGGTGTCATCTTATGTCAGAAATCTTTCTAACACAATTCCTCTCAGTTATGAGGTTCTGTATTAGCTAGATATCATTTAATATGATGTACATGATGGGGGATGACATCATAAAGAATAGATTCAGTTTAACCCCCAGAAGCTCACCTACCTGAAAGTGGGCAGTCACCAAGAGGCGTTGATGGATTTTGTTTCCCCTAAAAGCAGCCCAATTATCCATTTGACCTATGTGAATTTAGCCAATATCTATGGTTCATTGTGAAATTATAAATGGGAAAAATGGGTTAAAACCATGTATTCAAAATGTGTTTGTCATAAAATACCAGTCTTTCAGGAGGCATAAGACACAGTCCCATGTATCATCTTTGAATTTATTTAGTGTAAATAATAACTTTGACAGAAAATTATCTT
Source organism: Anolis apletophallus (assembly GCA_030556195.1). Classification (NCBI taxonomy): domain Eukaryota; kingdom Metazoa; phylum Chordata; class Lepidosauria; order Squamata; family Anolidae; genus Anolis; species Anolis apletophallus. Next base: position 58,145,139 of record JARBWK010000001.1, read on the forward strand.
TTCAAATTATTTTAAAAATGGAGTTCTGTTTTATTTAACTGCTATAATAAAATTAATTTGTAACTTTATGTCTGCCAACCAAGAAGCATTATATCACATAAAATGTATCATCAAATGATTTCAAATGATTGGAAATAAACCATGGTTATCTATGAAAATATCCTGAATGAGAATGCACTAACTGACTCCATGCAGTTTGGGACTCAAAGCTTATCAGAATAATGAATAGAAATAACTAAAAATAACATTAAAATGCAATAATAACTCATTTAGCGCTGCCCCTGTCAAAAGAAACTTCTGTTTTATGTCCATCCAGCCTCCTTTCCCTCCTTCTATTTGTCTCATTGGAATGGTTTTTAACAGGGTTTTTAACAGTATTTGGAGTATGGTGAAGGAAGGTTGGAGAAACACTGAGTTTCAGTGTTGGGTTGCAGTGCCATGTCTGCAGTTAGCAATGCAATAAACAAAGCTAGATCAGGGAAAGAGCAGTATTCTGCTTTCACCGGTTCTGCTATAGACATGTGTCCCTTCTTAGAGCAGTCAAGGTATCCACCAGTCACCTCCAGTATCCCTTACCGTGCATATGTGAACAACAAAACAGAGAAAAGGGAGAATAGATTATTCTACCCAAGCAACTATGGCCAGCCTGTTGAGAAAGCAGAGAGCTGTAGAACTGGCCACTAAAATGAAAATCATAAGTAAATGGAGGCTGGTAAAAAAAAAGTCACCCCTGGATGCATTTTGGAAGAAGCAGATACCGTTCTTCCAAAATGAGACTGTTTTCCAAAGACCATTCCTGTGGTTTCTAATAAATTTAAAATGTTGGTATTTATTTATACAAGATTTTCCTAACTTGATTTGTTCTTGAAGAGATCAGGAGACACTACACCAATCCTAGCAGCTTTTAAATAGGGAATTCTGGACTCTTTAAGCACATGCAAGATGGGGATATTGCAGCTTACCAGCTACTTGTGAAATCTGGCTGTGGACCCTCTTCCAGATCATATGCACAGGAACCTAGTCATCCAGAGTTCAGAACTGGACAAAGAAGACAATTAAATAGAAACTTTTTTGTCTTGGTGGTACATTTATTGAAATTTTACCAGTTATCAACCTAACTATGTATATATATATATATTCTGGATAACTATGAGTTTCAGCTTAATAGTTCCTATATGAAAGCTCAGGTCAAGGTCAATAAGACACTGCTTCTGATTCACTCCACCAAAGTAGGCAGCTAGCAGCAGCCTTAACCTTTTGAGGACTAAATGTTGATGAGAACGTTATTTTGTCTTGACATGCTTGGTTTTTAAAACCCATAGCTATCTGGCCTGTGGGAGGCAATTAGAACAGGTCAGTGATAAGAGGAGTAGGCTCAGATCATCACAGGAGATCCTTCCTAGGCTAATTAGAATTATTTTGGAGGGGTGCCAGGATATTTGGAGAGTTGGTGTGTGTCACCGGGAGTTCAAGTGTCACACTGGCCCACATGCAAGGGCACTGTGTAGTCCATGGTACACACAATTCTTAACTTGATTACAGATGTAGACAAGAGGCCATGACAAGAACTGTTGAGTGAAGCACGTGGAAAAGATTTCACCAAAAGTTAGTCATACAAGTTAACAAGACAGAAAATGTGGACTCCTCTGTAAAGGCCTGTTCAACTATTCTTGTCTTGTCTTTGGGTTTTCATCTTTTAACAATTGTATCTCCACACTCCTGCAATGTCTAACCTTAAGAGGGAGAAAAATGAGCCCTTTCTATCAAACTTCTTTTTCCCCACATAGCCAACAAAACTGTGCAGTTTTCCTCTGATACAAAATCAAGCTGAAGGGCAGGCAGTTCTACGTAGTCTGCTACAAACAAAAGCACTAAGGAAATAGGCAACATGAGAAACTCATACATTTGCATAGTTTGATGAACGGATTATTTACAGTGCATTAAAATGGACAGCACAGGTCTGCTACCAGCATTTTCTACCTCTGCTCAGCAATGTTTATTTTATAAATAGAACGATAACTGCTTTCCATGCAAGGATCAGAAGTTCCGGAGATATGTCTTCTCCTGCCACGATTATTGCCTATCTGATAACTGAAGCTGTCTTTGCCATCAGTGGGCTCATCTGTAATGGCTTTATTGTTACTGTGATCATTCAGTGGACTAAATGCAGGACCCTTGCATCCAGTGAACAGCTTCTTCTAAGCCTGGGTCTATCCAATGTGTGCGTGACAATTGTCATTGGTGTACTCGACTTCAGTTTTGCATTTGAATATAATTTCAGTTCTTTAACTTCTGAGATATGGTACTCCTTTTTTGTCTTTGTTGTGATATTCAGATATTGGCTCACTGCTCTGCTTTGTTTCTTCTACTGCATCAAGATTGTGAACAGTACCCACACGTTCTTCCTTTGGTGCAAACTGAAGATATCATGGCTAATACCCCGACTTTTGGTAGGATCTATTATTATCTCCTTGTCTGTTTCCATTGTGACATTAAGTACTATGCATATACCACCGCAAGAAAGTCCAGTGGCCAATAATACAATGTTTTCCCGAGGAAAATTATTGAAAGAAACTCTCACAAATTTTGATGTGTTCTTTTTAACTCTTGGATCTGGTTTTCCTTTTTTTGTGGTTTTATTGTGTTCCATTTTAGTTGTTGCCTCACTCTTTGGACATGTCTGTCAAATATCAGGGAAGGAACCCCATTTCAGGAGTTTCCAGGCAAAAGCTCATATCAAGGCAGCTGGGACAGTCCTCTCTCTGCTATTGCTTTATCTTTTATTTTTTATGGCACAGACTTTTTCTATGACTGCAAATGACAAATACACTAATGGATTTCTTTGGGCAGTGATGGCTACATATTCTCCAGCTCAAGCTGCCATTCTGGTGTCGACTAACCCCAATTTAAAGCAAGCATTATCCTTGATGGTTCAAAGAACAAAGCTTTAATATATGAGAACCAAAGCTATTGCAGTAATTCTTCTTTATTTATTCTTTGTTTTATATGCACATAACTAGTCTTTGACAATGAATATAGGTAGATATGAAGCTTTCTTTGTACAGTGATGATGCTGGACCTCCCAGTTCCATCTTCCATCTTTCTTCTGATAAACTCCAAAATGAAACAGGTGTTTCCCCATATGTCTAAAAAAGCAAACCCGTAACATCTTGAAGGGTATACTTCATGTGGGTTTTCTCTGGGCAGTTATATGCTGTGGTATTCCAATAAAGTAAAAGCAGGAGAATTGGAATACAAAAGGGAAAAGACAACTGAGTTAGTGAAAGATTTCTAGAAAGGTTGACTAAATGTCCAAATGTAAGTCTATTTCTGTTGTTGTTTATTTGTTCAGTCGCTTCCAACTCTTCATGACCTCATGGACTAGCCCACACCAGAGCTCCCTGTCAGCCGTGGCCAGCCCCAGTTCCTTCAAAGTCAAGCCAGTCACTTCAAGGATACCATCCATCCATCTTGCCCTTGGTCTGCCCCTCTTCCTTTTTTCCTTTCATTTCCCCCAGCATCATTGTCTTCTCCAAGCTTTTCTGTCTTCTCATTATGTGGCCAAAGTACTTCATCTTTGCCTCCAATACCCTTCCCTCCAGTGAGCAGTTGGGCTTTATTTCCTGGAGGATGGACTGGTTGGGTCTTCTTGTGGTCCAAAGCACTCTCAGAATTTTTTTTCCCAACACTACAATTGAAAAGCATCCATCTTCCTTCCCTCAACCTTCCTTATGGTCCAGCTCTCACATCCATAGGTTACTACAGGGAATACCATTGCTTTAACTATGAGGATCTTCATTGCCAGTGTGATGTCTCTACTCTTCACTATTTTATTGAGATTGGCCATTGCTCTCCTCCCAAGAAGGAAACATTTTCTGAGATCCTGGCTGCAGTCTGCGTCTGCAGTAATCCTCACGCCTAGAAATACAAAGTCTGTCACTGCCTCCACCTTTTCTCCCTCATTTGCCAGTTATCAATCAGTCTGGTTGGCATAATCTTGTTTCTTTTATGTTTAACTGCAACTCAGCTTTTGCACTTTCTTCTTTCACCTTGGCTCCTCCACGCTTTCAGGCACCAAAGTGGTATCATCTGCATATTAAGGTTGTTACTGTTTCTTCCAGCAATTTTAACTCCAGCCTTGGATTTGTCAAGCCCTGCATGTCACATGATCTGTTCTGTATACAAGTTGAATAGGTCAGGTGAGAGTATACAGCCTTGCTGTACTCCTTTCCCAATCTTCAACCAGTTGGTTGTTCTGCGGTCTGTTCTTACTGTTGCTACGTGGTCGTTATACAGATTCCTCAGGAGACAGACAAGGTGACTTAGTACTCCCATACCACCAAGAACTTGCCACAATGTATTATGATCCAAGCAGTCAAAGGCTTTAGAATACTCAATAAAACAGAAATAGATGTTTTTCTGAAACTTCCTGCCTTTCTCCATTATCCAGCATATATTGGCAATTTGGCCTCTTGTTCTTTTATATCATTCTTTCAAACCTTGCATTCTTAAAAACAAAAATCAGGTATTTATGTGCTATTTGACATAATTCATTTTATAAATGTATTACCTTGGAGAAATTGTGAGTTGATATAGGAGGAACTGGATTTGGTATTGGGAAAAAAGCTCTGCTACCCTTGTGGTCATGACTGGATTTTACCTCTTTTACACTTCATATAGATATGATTCTTCCTTTGGTGCAAAAATGATCTTTCCTAATAGTAGATGTGCAGATGTGGGGTACAAAAATTACAAGCATCTTTCTTCATTTTAGATACCAATACAGTTTAGGTGTCTCTGCTTGAAATACTTAATTATTCTAAATTAAGGATGCCAGAGAAAATTTAGGAAAAACAGCTTATCTACTTTGAAAGGTCGCATTCTCTGACTTCAGGCGTGACTAAGGACTGAAGTTCTCTTCCACTTTGGCTTGGTGTGTGAGAGAAAGCAAACTGCAGAGAAAAGCTGGTTATGGGGCTCCACAACTGGTAGAAAATTCTCTATATAGACTCTATATAGAGGGACTGAAGATTATCCACATGAGCCAATATTTATCTTAGTGTTTCATGACTCTATATGGGAGTGGTGGTAACAGAAAAGACAATATCTCAAGATCAGCCATCTTTACCCTTTCTGCAGAAGTTGCCCCAGCTTTCAAGCTGGATAAACTTCAAGAAAAGCATCCTTACATTAGAATAATCAACTTTGAAAAAGAGTGAAGATTGTGAACTTCCTCAATTTAAAGGCAAGTATATTATTATTTACTTCACAAATTAACTCTGTCTAAATATGACTAGAAGATTTAAGATCAAGCTTTCTAGCTGGCTATCACCTCCTCCTTGCATTCTTTCTTCCGACTTCAGAAATGACGCTGTTCTTCCTTTGGTTGTTGGAGGAGAAGAAGACTGAACCATGAGTTACAAAACACTTGAGAAATAATTATTTCTTGACAACCCCATTACTATGATGAGATACTCGGAGCCATAAACATTGTAAATTGACAAGAATTAAAATGAGAGAAAGAGAAAAAGAGAGGAAAAATTCCCCGATTGCCAAGAAGAGGTAAGCCAGTTTGAACCAGTGAAAAATTACAATCTTTGTTGATGTAAAGTTGTATTATCTTCTCTTTTGTTTTTATTTAGCTATTTATAAAAATACAAAGAATATAGAAAATCCCGATTTTGTCATTGTTATTGCAGATCAAGGAAGGCCTAACTTAAATTGCAACCAGAAGCAAGCAAGACAAAATAGAAAAATAGGATCCAAGCAAATTTTAGGAGTCACTATGAATCAGATTGTTCAGAGAAAACAACCAATGCCGAGGGGGAAAAGACAACAATAACAGAACCAGAGTGAAAGAAAAATGTGGATTGTCACAAAGAGTGAAACAGTTCAATGTGTCAAGTGTAGACATGACTGAACCAAGGGAGCAGATACCAATTTATCTTCAGACTGAAGGGGAAATGCTACAAGAAAATAAAGGAGAAAAGATATTTAAGTATTCAAGTTTGATTGAAACATGTATACAATGCCCATACAAAATGTATGGGAGTCAATTCAGATGGGAAAACATATTAAACATATTTAAATAATGTCCTGAGGTGTGAGAAGAATATGGAGAATGTATTGGGATAAATACAAATGAGAATTCTGGCAGAATTACAAATACAAATAAAGATTTTTTTAAAAAAAATGAAAAAGGGGGATTGGTAAAATAAGAATATTGAGATTGAAAAAAAATGCAATAAAGTATTACAGAGAAACAAATTTGTGAAACACAGCAATAGACCATATGAATAGATCAATTTAAATGAAAAGCAAAAAGGGGGGATATTGAGGTGATGAGCTAAAGATATTTGAAAATGTTTAACTTTATTCAAAGTGGTTAAATTGATTATTTCAATATTACTTCTGGTTATGTATGAATTTTAAATATATGTGTCTATATTTAGCAGAAGCCAACATATAATGAAGTAGAACAAGAAGTACATGCAATAACTTGATAGTTGATTTTGCTTTAGAAGAGGGAAAGTCAGGAGTGTTTTTAATGTTGAGTCACCTTCAGCCGAGATAAAGCAGGGTATTAATATAAATATAATAATAATAATGTTTTTTTATTCCTAACAGGGGAAAGAGCGCATTTGTTAGTTTTAATTGGCAGGGGTGGGAGGAAGTAAGAGGGTGGGAATATTATGTGGTTATTTTTTACTGGATCATTTTGCTTTGCTTTGCTTTCTATTTTAATATCTTGCTTTTTATTTGTTGGATTTAAGTTACTTTTTTGAAAATCTAATTAAAAATGTATTAAAAACGAAACATTGCATTCCTTCCATGGCAGGGCCTGCCAGTTTTGATTCGGGGCTGAGTTTGGGGGGGCTGAGACTGGGTGGAAGAGGGTCTACCCTAGCAAACCTTTTGTATTGTTATCCCAATAACCCCATTAATGTGGGATATAATGAGCATGGTGATCAGATCATGATATGAATAAACATAACAGTTTAAATAATGTACCAGTAAGGCCTTTTCGCGGACCACCCTGATAATTTCGGGGGGGGGGGGGCTGAAGCCCCCTTAGCCCCCCCCTGGCTACATGCCTGTTACATGGGAATTACTACTTGACCATGCCACCCTTAAATGGAACAGAATTATTCATTTGATGTTTCAATTAAACCAACAAATTAGAAATATTGACAATGTAACACCAGGAAATGCAACCTCAGAATGAATGCAGAGATGACAAAGAAAAAAGATTGGAGGATGAGGAGGTTATTACATCTACCTATCCTGTAGTATGTTGTTACAAGCTTTTTGATGTTACTCAGTATAACAAACTATATGTCTATAGCTCATAGCCATATGTTTATTTGGATATAGAGAGCATTTCGTGTTCTATGCTTTTTCCAGGTTGTCCCACAGGAATAAGGTATTCTTCAGTATATTTAGCACTTGCATATTGATTTATCCAATATAGAAACACACACACACACACACATTTTTTTCGTTATGTGCTTTAGTAAGTATTTTCACCTCCCTCCTTGTTTTGTGTTTGAAAGAAAAAAGATTCACAGACTGATTGGAAAGATGGTTCACAAGCTGTGATTGACAAAAATTCATGACTTCTGACTGTTGGGACAGAGAATTATATCTACAAATTGGTTTAAGACACAGATACAGCATCTGCCGTTACATCTCCCAGCAGCTTCCTGGCACCTTTGTTGCTTACCATCTTTCTATTTTGGAGACTCCCAGTAGTCTCTGTCATTTGGGTTTGATTGACATTAAACTGGCTATGATTGACAGATCATTAAGGAAGTGATCTACAAACACTTAGAAACGAATGTGGTCATTGCTAATAGTCAACATGGATTTATCAAAAACAAGTCATTTATTTATTTATTTATTTATTTGCAGTATTTATATTCTGCCCTTCTTAGCCCGCAGGGGACTCAGGGCAGATCACAATGCACATATACATGACAAACATTCAATGCCATAGACACACAAAATATATAGACAGACACACAGAGGCTATTTAACTTTCCAGCTTCATGAGGGTATGCTTCAAATTCCAGCCACCGGGGGAGCTGTTGCTTCACCGTCCAGTTGTGACACCGATATAGTACTTCCTCGTTCTTTTGCATGCTGCTGGAGAGTTTTATGGCACCATAAATTAATTAAATTAACCTCCCCGCATAAGCGGTACCTAAATTTCCTACTTGACAAATGCAACTGCCTTTCGGGCTGCAAAGATCAATAGCAAGCTAGACAAATGGTCGGGAGCTTAGTCCGACCCGGGCTGGCTTTGAACTCATGATCTTTCAGTCAGTAGTGATTTTAATGCAGCCAAAACTAACAAAATGAAGTTCAACAGTGACAAATGCAAGATACTCCACTTAGGCAGGAAAAAAATGAAATGTAAAGGTACAGAATGGGGGATGCCTGGCTTGATAGCAGTATGTGTGAAAAAGATCTTGGAGTCTTCATGGACAACAAGTTAAACATGAGCCAACAATGTCATGCGGCAGTTGAAAAAGCTGATGGGATTTTGGCCTGCATAAACAGGAGTATTGTTATCTAGATCCAGGGAAGTTCTGCTAGCCCTATGTTCTGCCTTGGTCAGACCACACCTGGAATACTTTGTCCAGTTATGGGCACCACCATTTAAGGGAGATGTTAACAAGCTAGAATGTGTCCAAAGGAAGGCAACAAAAATTATCAAGGGTCAGGAGAACAAGCCCTATGAGGAACGGCATAAGAGCTGGGCATGTTTAGCCTGCAGAAGAGAAGGCTGAGGGGAGACATGATAGCCATGTATAAATATTTGAGGAGAAGTCATAGAGAGGAGGGGGCAGGCTTGTTTTCTGCTGCCCTGGAGACAAGGAGATGGAACAATGGCTTCAAACTACAGGAAAGGAGGTTCTACCTGAACATTAGGAAGAACTTCCTAGCTGAAAGAGCTATTCAGCAGTGGAACTCTCTGCTCCAGAGTGTGGTGGAGGCTCCTTCTTTGGAGGCTTATAAACAGAGGCTGGATGGCCATACTACTGCTTCTTGGCAAGGGGTTGGACTGGATGGCCCATAAATTCTTTTCCAACGCTATGATTCTAGGATTCATAATCTATTTTACACCTTGCTGAAGTTGTTTGTTTGGGATACTGTTTTGCTGTAATGACTTCTGGACCATCTGATGACCACATGCTTGTTTCCTCCTTCATTTTGATGGATTAGGTTACTATTTGACAGCTCTTGGATTCGAAATACCTGAGTCATAGGCTCCTTCCTGATTAAAGAAGATAATCAAATCTATGATTTCTTCATCATGCGCAAGGTGGGAATATTACAGCTGTTGCCCTGTCTTTTTGTGGAATCCATCTGTGAGTCCTCAACTGTAATATGTGCATAAGGCCCCCACAATCATCCAGTAGTTCAGAATTCAGAATCAGATCAAGAAGACAATAGAATATAAACTCTTCTGCCTTAATCTCACATTTACTGGTTTGGGTGGCAAGTTTATTGTTGTTTTACCAGTTTTCATCCTAACTATTCCTATACTCTACAGCAGGGGTTGGGAACCTATGGCTCACGAGCGATATATGGCTCTTTTGGCGATTCTTTATGGCTCCCAGGCGCAGCAAGCCTGGCATCCGGCCCCTTCCCGCCCAAGGAGTTCCGGAAAGTGGCCCTGGGCCATGGAAAATACGCCACACAGCGTTTTCCGTGGCCCAGGGCCGCTTCCTGGCAAGTTCTTGGACGGGGAGGGTCCGGATGCTGGGCCGCAGGCCCCGCCCAACCCCGCCCAAGGAGTTGCCAGAAAGCAGTCCTGGGCCGCGGAAAACACCACGTGACGGGCCCGGCCTGCTCCGGGACCCACAGCAAGGGAGGTGGGGAGGACCGGATGCTCAGAGGATGCTTGCCATAGATGCAGGTGAAAAGTCAGGAAAGAATGCCTCTAGAACATGACCATATAGCCTGAAAAAACCTACAACAACACAGTGTTTCTAGCCGTGAAAGCCTTCGACAATACATATAAATTATTTGCCTGTAGGGAACAATTGAATTAAGTCAGTGATAAGAGAAGAGATGAGAGCTATGCCAATCATGCATATAAAGATTGTTTTCTCTCAGCAGCAGAAATATTTTGGAGGGGTGCAGGATACTTGGAGAGTTGGAATGTGTCATGCGGGGGATTCAAGTGTCACACTGACCCTCAATCAGTGGCTCATAGTCCAGTACAGTAGTTCATAGTCCAGTACATTATTCTTATTCTGATTAAAGCCAAGAAAAGTATCATAGCATAGAACAGAAAAGGTGAAGACAAGAGGCTATATCAGGAACAGTAGAGTGACGTAACTAGGAAAGAGTCCACCAAAATTATATCAACATCTTTCTCATACAAATCACCATGATAGAAAAGCTGGACTGCTCCTGCCAAAGTCTGTGTAAACCACTTTTGTTTGCCCTTTCTTTGGGTTTCTGTCTTTCAACAGTAGTATCTCAGAAATACTGCAATTTCTTACCCCAGGCATTCAAGGCAGAGGCAGGTAAACAGGTCCTTTTATTCACACACACCCTGCACATAGCCACCCATACACACATATAGCCATCAAAAATGAGCACAATTCCTCCTCTGATACAAAAAGTAAGCCCTGGGTAGGCTGTTCTGTATAGTGTGCAATATACAAAAGCACTAAGGAAATAGGCAACATGAGAAACTCATTAATTTGCATAGCATGATGAATGGTTTATCAACATAAAATGGACAGTGCAGGTCTGCAATATGAATTTTCTGCTTCTGCTCATAAAGCCTTGCACAGCATCCTCTGCAAGAAACAGAAGGTCGGGGGATATGTCTTCTCCCTCATACATTGCTTTTTTGGTAACTAGTACAGCTGTCTTGAACATCAGCGGGCTCATCTCTAATGGCTTTATTGTTACTGTGATGATCACTACATGGACTAAATGCAGGAGACTTGCATCCAGTGAACAGCTCCTGTTAAGTCTGGGTCTTTCCAATGTGTGTGTTGCAATTATCTTTAGTGTGTACTCTTTCAGTTTTACAACTTTATCCAATTACAATTACAAAAATTTCCAGATATGGTTCTCCTTTTTTGCCTTTGCTGTGATATTCAGGTATTGGCTCACTGCCTTGCTGTGTTTCTTCTACTGCATCAAGATCGTGAACAGTACCCACACTTTCTTCCTTTGGTGCAAACTGAGGATATCACAGCTAATACCTCGACTTCTGGTGGGATCTATTATTATCTCCTTGTTTTCTTTCATTGTGACTTTAAGTTTTATGCCTATACTACCACCCTTAGCCAATGCTACAACCGTGACCCAAGGAAAGTTACATAACAAAAGCGTGAGAGGTGTGGTTGTGTTCTTTTTAACGGTTGGATCTGTTTGTCCTTTCCTTTTGGTTTTATTGTGCTCCATTTTAGTTGTTGCCTCACTCTATAGACACATCTGTCAAATGACAGGCAAGGAATCCCATCTCAGGAGTTTCCAGACAAAAGCTCATATCCAGGCAGCTTGGACAGTGCTCTCTCTGCTATTACTTTTTCTTTCGTTTTTTGTGGCACAGACTTTATTCTTGACTGTAACCAAGAGGTATGATGAGCGACTTCTTCCAGTAGTGTTGACAGTATACTCTCCTGCTCAGGCTGCCATTCTGATGTTGAATAACCCCAAATTAAAGCAGGCATTAGCCGTGATGGTTCAAAGAACAGTCTTAATATTTGAGGAGAAAAGTTGATGCAATGCTTCATGGTTCATTTTATGTGGCAAAGATCAGGTCTTGGTCAATGGATATAAGCAGAGATGAAGCTTTCTTTGTTTATACAGTGATGATAGTGGACTCCACAGCTCCATCTTTCAGCTTCCTTTTGATAAACTTTTACCTATATGTTTCAAAAAGCAAAGCCTTAACATCCTGAGTCTACTTGATTTGGGTTTTTCTTGCCTATACACTATGATATTCCATTATAACATAAGCAGGAGAATAAGAAGAGAAAAACAGAAAAGACAGCCAAGTTACTGAAAGGTTTCCCTATAGGCTGACTAAATGTCCAAATGTAAATCTATTTGTAGGTTTTACCTTTATATCATTCTTTTTTAAAAAATGCATTTTTTTCAAATCAAGTGTTCACATCAAAATGTTTGATATAATCCAAAGGGACAATTTATCTCAAAGATTTAAAGAGACAAGTAAGAAAACGGACTGGTCTGGCTTCAAAGACTTTATTCAAACTGGAAAAAAATCATTAAAGGCAGAAATATCCGACGCGTGGATACGTTTATAGAAGAAGACTCACTGGTGAAATCACTGGATAAATTAAAATTGCTAACAAGTAATAAATATCTCAAAAGACTTTGGGAAGTCACTGTTTATATATATATACACACATTTTTTCTCATATATTTATATATATTTTTCTTTCTTCTCTTCTCTCTCCCTCTACATTTCCTACTCTTACCTTTCCTATAATATGTTTCCCCCCTCTTTTGCTGTAATATTTCATTTATAATTCACAATAAAAACTATTTTTAAAGTGTTCACGTCCTTCATTTTGACATGATTCATTTTATAATTTTTTTACAATTGAAAAATTTCAAAAATATTGGAAGATAAACTGGACTGGGTATCATGAAGAGGGCTTTACTATTCCCATAGTCATGACTGGATTACATGTCTTTGTGCCTGATAGTGATATGATGTTTCCTTTGATTCAAAAATAAGCTAATAAAAGATGTATGTATGATTTGAATCAGGGCCTAACAGGAGCAAAGTACCAACAGCCTTTTCCATTCCATATCCCTATATAATCATATAATAATAAATGAACTTGATTTATAGACTGCCCTCTCTCCCCAAGGGGACTCAGGACGGTTTACATACAAAAAGGCAAACATTCAGTGCCATAGTAAAGCAAATACACACAAGCCAGAATAATACAATTAACATCAATAAACTTATAACTAATAAGAAAATGGAATTAAAAATAAAAATGATAAAAATACACATGTTTAAATATAATATGATTACACTAATAAAACATAATTACAATAAGAAACATGTGCCCCAGACAGTGAAATGACTCAAAGCCGTTATGATTTTAAATAGCATGATGTGTTCTTTACTCTTATTTTTCTCTGCAGGTGCCGAACATCCTGAGAATATAGAAATCCACACTTCTAGGTGATCAAACTTTTAAAGTTTCAGTCATTGAAATTGCAAGGATTCTCCCAGAACATGTAGGCACTGATTAGTAAATAGTTCCAGAAGGAGCTGAAAACCCCTTGTGGGATGAGAGTTCAGCATTGTTGTGACCAGCAGCCACAAAAAGAATTATACCCACCGTAATAAGAATAAGAGAGAGTAGTCTTCTTTCTTCCTCCTCGTCCTCCAGGATAATAATCAACTTCTGCTTTTGGTAAATTCCACGGGTGACAAATTCCACCATTGTAGTCAAATTGGGTTATTTCCTTTAAATTGGCTTCTGGTGTTTGAGCTGAATATATATTTTATGCATTTATGTAAATGTGTTTGTGTTTTTTAAACCTTTGTATGCCACTTTGAATCCCACCCATGCGAGAAAAGCAGGATAAAAATGAAGAAGAGTTGTTGTTTTTTAAAAAAATAGTAAACGCATTCCAAACTTTCTAAAAGCTGATCAAAGATTTTTTTTAATCAGCATAGCCAACTTGTCCATCTCAGTGGAGCTTTCAAATACAGTATTTGAATGTGGGTTTATTTGCAGAAATATATACACAAAAGGGGTGGGTGGAGAGGGGAGGTAAACCCCTTTCTTTGGAAGCTTTTCTGCCATGAATTTTGTCCCCCTCCCATTTTCTCATTTCAAAGGCCTGAGATTTTCTGATTACTGTTTGCTTGTGATTTTATTACAGTTTATTGAACAACCATTCTCCCACATATGCTAGGATTAGGAGTGCATGGCCATACCCACATTCTTTCTTAGCCGATGGTTTGTTGACCGAAATAAAGTCTACTGACTGACTGACTGACTGACTGACATTCTTTCAATGAATCATTGGGGCAGGAGATGGGAAAGGGATCAGCAGTTGTGATCACCAGCATGGACAGTAAGGATGGATGCTTTCTTGGCACCGATCAGAAATAAGCCTGGGGTGTGTGTACAGATGATCAGACTCCTGGGGCTAAGAGATTGCCAACCACAAATACAAGGACTCACAATATACACCCAAGTCTGGACCCTGATGACAGAGATCATTACCCTTTGTTTCAAAGACCCCAGACATTTGATTATCATAATCCCATCTTTATCATCCAAAACTGACTATTGTGCTAGTCAGAAGCCCCCTAAGCCCTTCTAATATGGTCACAGGAACTTCCTGGGTCATCCCCTCCCAAAAGGGCATCTCCCACCGCTGATTAAGTTGCCAGAAATCAACCATGGCCATTCCCTCCCAGCCAGAACCAGTGATGTCAGTGGAGCCCAGCCAATCAGAGAGCAAGCTTCTCTCAGCCAATCTGGGGAGGGAGTGGTAAGCTTGAATGGAAACAGAATTGCTTAAAAATCCATGCTGTCTGTATTCATATTTATGCTTATATATTTTGGCACTAGCTGAACATGCATCCTTTCTGGCCTGATTGAATAGACCTCTGTTGAGTGTGTTCTCTAATCCGAAACTTCAGGCTGTTAGCATAATGCTCACCAGGGCCAGATACTCTTACCTGAGGTCCATAGCTCTCATTCTGACTACAGATGGGCAGTAACAATGAGAGGAACACATGAGAGACTGTTAGCTCATATTGTTAAGCATCCTCAGAAGGAAAATAACAATGTGGCTGATGTAGTGGTCTGACTTTGGCCAGATTCAATGAATAACCTGATTCATTGAACACATGCAGGATGGTAGAAATGCTTATTTATATTAATGTGACTTTGGGTGAAGGAAATTTGTGGCTTTCAAAGCCAATTTCAGTTCTGATTACAATGGCTCAGTGTGAAATGAGTGCAGATTTGCCATATTCCTCAAACTTTGGTAGCTAATTTTCATATTATGCAAAGTATTATAATTATCCTGTGTATGCAAATTCAGTACAATAACCATTCAATTTTTATTTAGCCTTGCCTTCATTCCTTACGGTAACTACTCTTCTGAAAGAACCAGTAGAATAATGTTTGTAGTGCTAGACATGAAATAGCTATATAAATTCAAATTCTTGTTCGGTCATAGATTCACAGGAAGAAGGTTTAAAAGGTGGAAGGAAGAGAGTGGTGATTAGGGCTGGGTGGGAGACAGAGGGGATAAGTTGGAATTGAAGAAGTGTTTAGAGTCACTGGATTTAATGGGAGTGAGTTTAAAGGTGGTTGAGTTTTCTTTCTTGGAAAGGCAACCACTTTTTAAATGTGCCCCCATCAAATCCAATGGCTCCAACCAATCTTTCTACTCAAACTTCCACCCAGCCGGAATTGTCACCCTCTTACTCCAAGATAACCTAGCTATTGGTTGAAAAAGAAAATCTGTGGAAAAAACACCTTTCTTAGCTTCATTTTCTTCACTTCCCCACAATTAGTGGAAGTCTCTTGTATTCTTGGGATTGCTTGGAAGTGAAGTTTCACCAGGTTGCCTAGGCAGTGCTACACACCCTGCACCCATAAAGCCTGGACTTCTTTGCTTGCCACTTTCTCCTCTCCTGGGCTCTGGCTCTCCAATTGTATGCCTGCAGTGTAGTGACTGAAGCCTGTGGTATGGGATGTCATTGGCCTAGGCTTAGTGTTCTCCTCCTTCTTCCTGTGGTCTCACACATCTTTGTCGCAGCTGCTGCCAACATCACTGATACTTTTTCCAGAAGAAGAAATCTGGGAGCTGTCAAAAATTTTTTTGCTCTGGTGCATACTGGCACTGAATTGTTTCCTTGGTGTAGATTCTTTTCTTTTTCCATGCATGTTGCTTTCCCCCAAAGCATTGGATTGGAATAGAAGCAAAACCACAGAAGCCAGGGAGGTCCAGAACCAATTATTTTCTTTGCACTCTCAATATATACAAAATTTGGAATCTGAATCTTTGCTTGCCTTTAATATACTTTTGAGTAATATCATTTGGGAGTAAACACGATAAACCACTTTCCAGGAAATAAGTATTATTCAACACAGTAAAGATTATTTTTGAGTAGACCTCCATAAAATTATATGTATCATATATCTTCTGTCCTATATGTACTATCCTAGACATAAGCCCTATTCAATTCAGGCCCCTTCTATACTGCACAGTATAATGCACCCCCTATACTGTGGGGTAGGGGGTGCATTATCATGAGGTGTCCAAACAATACCTCATGGTAATGCACATTAACCCTAGAAATCCAGAATAAACCTAGAAATCCAGATTTATTCCAGATTAAAATAACTCCAGAGATCCAGACCATTCAGTAAGGTCTGCATCTTTGCAAGTGTGGGGCTGTGGAGACTGCTCCTAAGATGTCCATTCACAATCTCAAGAGAAGTCTCCACAGCGACTCTGCCTCTATAAGTGCAAGCAGCCCACAGAGGAGGGATGACTGTGACAGCCTGCCCATCCTCTCCCCTTTTCTGTCTTTAAAATGTGAAAAATAGGTTCCTTACTGACAGGGCCAGACTAAGGTAATTTAACTTTGTAAGCAAACATTATTTTGGTACCCCCTTGCTCTCCGGCCTCGTGGAGGGTGTGCATGCGCTCCGAGTGCGCATGCACAGAGCCAGCTAGTTGCACACATGTGCACCGGGTGCGCATACGTGGAATTAGCTGGCTCCGTGCATGTGCACCTGGAGCACATGCGCACCCTCTATGAGGCCGGAAACTGAGGAGGAGGGTTTGGCAGCCAGAGGCGGAGGCTCTGCGCATTTAGTGTCCAGCCTCATGGAGCCGCTGTGGGTGGCTCTGGCCTGCTCACGCCACATTTGGTGTGGCGCAGGCGGGGTGCCTTCCATGGGGCCAGAGACTGAGGAGGGGCGTTTGGTGGCCAATGCACCCCTGAATATATGGCGCCCCTCACGGGTGCATAGTTCGCATAACGTAAGATCCGGCCTTGCTTACTAACCCTAACCCTTCATTGCACCTGTAAATGACATAACAGAGCTTTTGAGGAGAAATCCCCCTTTCCTCCCAAAAACTCCATTCATCCTTTAGACACGTCTCAAAGGAAGTATCAACTTTGAAAATACAGTGCAGGGAGATTCACAGTCTTTTTTCCAAGACTTATCAAAGAATTTAGCAGTTGAGGGCTTTCTAAACACTAAAGTCTTTAAATGTTACAAATTTCATTTTAACTCTCATCATACAGTTCCCAAACCTACTATATCTCCTTTCTTGAAGCCTAAAAAATATGGTGGTGTAGAACTATCTATAGCTTAATTATCAGTGACATTTCCATCTTATGGAAACATATAACCAGATAACTCTGCCCCTTTGCATGACTTTACATTCAGTTCCAACATATTTAAAGTACCCTGAGCCCTTCTCTCTGTACTTCTCATCTGTAGTTGTCAATGTTGCTAACTTTTCTTCTTTCCAATGTCAGTATTAGAATTTCTTATGCAAACATTAATCTCTTTGGCTCCCAATGATGTTTCATTCCTATCTTCTAAGATAAACACATTTAGCCACCATCAGTCATATGGAAACAGGTAACAGGAGAGCCCCATTAAATTTGCATTGTATTATTTTCAGTTACTACAACATTTTTTTGCCTAAATTCAGATATAATTCAAAATGTGACCTTTACACCTGTTAGAATAAATGGGAGTTTTCTCCCATTTTTCGTTATTTGGTCCTGGAGGGCTTCATCTTTGATGGTTTTAGAGTGGCTACAATGACATCTATTACTCTCTCTCTCTTTTTATTGGCATAAAATTTTACTACAATATTATAAAATGGTAGTAATTGGGAAGGGAAGAATCAGTAGAAGAGATTGGTAGGTGGGACTACGCTCTGGGGGAGGGGAATATAAGGTACTAGCTGTGCCCTGCCACACGTTGCTGTGGCCTATAGTAAGAATTTTTGAAGTAGAGGTAGATATCTAAAGAGAGTTACCTACCTATTCCTTCCCTGGAATGTGGCGCAGCTTGCTGGGAGTCAGCTGCATAAGATCTCTACTGACCAGAAGATCATGAGTTTGAGGCCTGCCCGGGTCAGGGTGAGCTCTCGACCAATTGTGTAGCTTGTTGTCTGTCTATATATGTTTCCCCAGCACCATTGTCTTCTCCAAGCTTTCCTGTCTTCTCATTATGTGGTCAAAGTACTTCATCTTTGCCTCTAATATCCAGAGGATAGCCTGAATAAAATGTAATTTATGTACTGATAAAACCAAGCATCACCTGTGATTTGTAGAATCCATAGATCTTCTATCTAACCCGAATCTGCATAATTGTTTATGATAACCACTATGGAAATGGGTGATAGGAGAACTGCATCCATTTGCATACTTTGAATAGCTCACTATTTTAATTCCAGATGTATTAAAAAGTATACTACATATCTGCTGCCTGCTTTTCCTTTCTCAGTTCAATAGCTTTAGTAAGGCAAGTGAAGTCCTCCAATACTGGAGAATCTGAAATATTGAGGGATATGTCCCCTCTTGAGTCCATTGCTGTTTTGGTAACCACAGTTGTCTTGACCATCAGTGGACTCATCTCCAATGGCTTTATAGTTACAACAGCGCTTCCTGAGTTTGAGTCTTTCCAATTTGGAGGCTGGGGTGTTACTGTTTCCATTTTTCATTGATTTCATAATATTCAGCTTCAAGCAAAACAAGACACTAAAAATACTCTTCCCAGTTGCTGTATTTGCTGTCTTCTCCAGATTCTGGCTCACTGCTTGGCTCTGTGTCTTCTATTGCATCAAGATAGTGAACAGCACCCATTCTCTCTTCCTTTGGTACAAACCAAGGATATCATGGCTAATGCCATGTCTTGTTGCAAGATCTCTGCTCATATCCTTTTTTGCTTTCCTGGTGGCATTGGAAATGGATTCTATACACTGCCAATGCAATGTATCAACAATTGTCCTAACACTGAGCCAAGGAAAATCACTGAGAGCTTAGTGACCTTCATTTTTAATTCTTCTTTTTAATTTTTGGTTCATGCTCTCTCCTTCTTACAGTTTTACTTTGCTCTACCCTAGTTGTTGCCTCACTCTTTAGACATGTTTGTCGGATGACAGGTAAAGACAATTTTAGAGGTTTTCAACGCAAACCTCATATCAAGGCAACTAGGACAGTGCTCTCCTTGCTGTTGGTCTATCTCTCATTTTTTTGTGGTACAGATTTGGTCTATAACTCCAGATATAGCAGTGATGATGGCATATGCTCCCGTTCAGGCTGCCATTCTGTTGCACCGTAGACCTGGCGCCCCTCAGTAAACCACTTAGACACTGGCAATGGTTAAATGCTTTATTTAGAATATATGGTGAAAGGAAAGAGGCTAGGAAATATAGTCTATTGATGCTCTTCAAACAGCAATAGATAGCTGCAAATTGTCCAAGAGGAAGCAGGAACAAACTATAGTCCTTTGGCAAACAGGAACAGAAGGAAAAGAATCTTCTTGCCCCAAATGGGCTAAATCCACAGAAGGGTCTTGGCGCAAGGCTTGGCAAATAGAGTCTTAAAAGCAGGAAGGCCCAGGGCCCAAGGCAGAGGTTCCGTGGAAGCATAGCGTGGATTTCTGAACGTTGACGAAGGATGGATCTCCCTTGCTGGGGCCTAACTTAAATAGGTTCCAGAGGCTTTGATCCTTTCAACGCCAAGGTGCATCGAAAGTCAGTTCTCAAAACAGATCCCAGCTGGGCCTTTCCTATCCCCGCCGCATCAGATTGGTATGTGCTCCCAATTAGCGAGGGCAGCTGGCAATAGGGAGTTAACTCCGCTTGATTCTCCAG
The DNA here is from genome assembly GCA_030556195.1 of Anolis apletophallus. Classification (NCBI taxonomy): domain Eukaryota; kingdom Metazoa; phylum Chordata; class Lepidosauria; order Squamata; family Anolidae; genus Anolis; species Anolis apletophallus. Next base: position 58,165,038 of record JARBWK010000001.1, read on the forward strand.
GCACTGTTTATCATTCTGAGCCTGAGGTGAATCTTGGGCAACTGTGGCCTTGAACAAAGAATGAACCTGCCTCTGCCACTTGGGCCTTTCAGGCCTGGCAGGCCTCTGTGAAACTTTGGTTCTGACTTGGGATTCAACATGGCATGAGTCTTGCTGAGGGCTAAAGACAGGTTGGGGTGTAACACATTCTGGTGTTAAATAACCCCAAATTAAAGCAGGCATTGACTGTGATGGTTCAAAGAACAAAGCCTTAATTTGTCAGATCCAAAGTTGATGCTTGTTTTTTGTTTTGTAATTTAAAAATGGGTAAAGAACACAAGAAAAGAAAAATAAAGAAAAGAAAAACTAAAACATTATCAATAAACAGCATCACGGCTAGGGAGCAATAATCAGCCTCAGGGATTTAGCAAATATATATATTGAGACAGTAATGCCCTAAAGAAATGCATCAGGTAGACATAAACTAGTATGGCTTGTTCACATATTTATTCCTCGCATGGTTGATTTCCCCCCTGAAATTGACACTGACATAGGGGAAAAGGTGGGACCAGATGAAGACTGATTTGCAAGGAAGAGAACAAAATGCTTGAGGATCAAATTCAATGTGGTTTTGGATATTTAACTTCCTCAAGCATTTGATGAGCACCCTTCACAGCATGGTGGGGCTGAACTAGATGGTGTATGAGCAACAGCTTTTA
>JARBWK010000001.1:58165835-58180534 GCA_030556195.1 Anolis apletophallus
AAGCAATAGAAAAGGAAGATCACATTAAGGATGGATTTATTCTACAAATGAGAGTACAACTGAATTTACAAGACCTGAAGAATGTTATTCAAGACCTGGGATCATGCAGGTATCTCTTTCATAAAGCCTACATAAGTCAGAGACAACATGATAGCAAAGAACAACAACTATACACAAGCAGCCAAAATATTTATTGGACTTGTGAGTTTCACCACTCAACAACACTTCTTGTGGCATTAAAGAGGCTTCTCTAAGTTTATTCCTTGATAATGAAGGATATTGTCAAGTTTTGCCAAACTATCTAAAGCTAGTTCAAAGGACTATGTTTTAAATGTACAAGTTGATGTTAAAAACAAAAATTGAAAATGACAAATCTAGAGAAAAGACAAATAAGTGATCAATTTGATATCTAGCGGGAATTTAAAAGGGGCTCGCCCAGAGAAGGCAGAGGCCCGGCAGACCCACCAAAGAGGATCCGGTACTCTGGCAAGAAAGAAACACCCAATAGAAGATTTTCCCTGATTTTCCCCAAGTAAATCTCACCAAAGCTGAAGAAAGTGCCACCAGGTTGTTTATTTCATTCCAGCTGGAGCGGATGTCAAACTGCAATCATTTGCCCAAGTCGACATGCCATACAGGGCAAAATAATATAGGTGGGGGTTAACTAGTAACAATTCTCCAGAGGTGGAGCAAACAGTGTGAAAGAAACAATGCAGTTGTATTAAACAATATCATTCGCAAAATGCATACATACAACTAGCATATCATGGTACAATTGAATGGATTATAATTACATGTGGAGGGGAACACTTCCCCAACGCGTACTCACGCTTAAGAGTCCTCAAAAGGAATACCTCCGCAAATAATAACACAGCCCAAAAGGCCAGTTTCTTTCCCGCAACCGGGGGACAATTAGTCCAAATCAAAGAGTGCCAAGGGAAGGGCGGAAAGATGCAAAGGGAAAATCCATGCAGAGGGGATTCCAGGGTCGACGATAAGGGGTATTCCGGCGCCTTATCGTTTCGCCGTGAACAGCTTCTTCCGGACCCAGGACTCAGCTGGATCAGATGTCAAACTGCAATCATTTGCCCTAGTCGACATGCCATACAGGGCAAAACATATAGTTTATATTGAAAAAACAGAACTGTCAGATTCCTGCTCCCGCCTCCTCTGCTGGCTTGATGCTGATTGGCTGATGTCATCAGCTGGAGGGGAAGTGTGGCCAGCTGAGCCGTGCCTCAGCCAATCAGCGAGCCAGCGCCGCTTCGGCTTCTCAGCCAATGAGAAGCAAGGAGGTAGTCCAAGCAGGAAACAATGAATCGGAAAGAGAAGATGAATGGATTAATGGTTCGAGGTGTGGACAAACGCCAGCGATAATTTATTAAGTCCTCAAGCTGGCTTCTTCTATTGTCTTGAGTGTTTGAGATATACATTCCTGTCTGACGCGAATGCCAAACCCTTTGTAATTCCATAATCCTGGATATTGATCTAGTGATGGTATCTGATCTGGGTATTGGCTGAAGGGATAGAAACAAAGGAGGAGGCAGTAGCACCCAAATCCCCCGCGAGCAGGATGTCACCCTTTGTGGTGAATGATTTGATCTTCATATCTGGTCTTCATATTGGACTTTCAAAACCCTCTGGAGTACCATTCACTTCACTTCCTATATTGGACTGTATGTATTGCATCCTGGACATGTGGATTTATATATTGCTCTATGAGACTGTTATGGACTATTTTTCTACACACTGTGGTTTTGTACTCTTGAGCGTTTTTTCATTATATGCATATTATATACATTAGATGCTTTTTCTATACTGTGTGCTAGCGCTTGTGTTTTGTTGTGCTGTTAGCCACCCTTGCTCGGTTTTTTGTAGAATGATTTGATCATGCCAAGGGACGCTTCTTTCAGTTAGGCTTACTCTGATGTCTGTTATTGCCCATGCAAGAGTTTTGGTGGAGTCCTTTTGTTAAGGGATTAACTGGCCCAGGAAATGAGAGATTCCCTGAGCCTTGGCACGCTGGGTTCACGAAGAGGTGGCATTTCATATTTTCATATAGAGACATGGGGAATGGGAAAGCATATAGGGAATACACTCATATAACAAGGAAAAAGAAATCATATGAGCCCTCCCGACCCTTAGAGTCCATAGAGAGTTCATTCTTCAGGAAAAAAGGTTTTCAAAAGTTGATAAGGCAGAAAAAGGAGTTCCAAAGTTCATGGTGCAGAGGGGAAAGACATTCATTAGGGCCCACGGGTTATGCTGGGCTCATGGGGAGCACTGAGAGTCGGGATCCTCCAAAGAAGAAGGAAACTATAAATCCCAGATACTTCAAGGTGCAGGGTGGCCAGCCGGGGCTCGCGGTTCGCAGGGGGTGACCGCAGCGGGTTCCCTAGGCCAACAGGTTCCTGGACATCGACAAGGCAGCAGCAGGAACAATGTGGTGGTAGGGAGCCACGGATCGCAGTCAGCTGATCTCAATATGGAGTTTTGTGGTAAAAACGCAAAAAGTGGGATAGCAGGTAATCTTAGAATTAGTCTAGGAGAAAAATGGCACGGGTTTGGAAGTGATCCATTGACCCGTGGATACAGATGCCTCATGGGTCTCTGTATCCATGGTTCAGAGGAATGCAGTTTCGGCCTGGAAGAGCATCCCGGGCGAGTTGGCAGCGATCTGCAGCTCAGGAGAGGGAAGCTTCATGCCGGAGAGAGTTAGCGACAGTAAAAGGACACAATGTACCACTATAGAGAGAAGAAAGTTACAATTTGATGATACTTTATTGGGGGATTTGTTACAATGTTAGGGTGAGGGGGAGAACGCAAGGCAGAGCGAGGAAAAAGAAGGGTTTTAGTTGAAGCTGCTGCTGCTGCCACATTCCCAGCGATGCTGGCCCAATCAGACAACCAGAAACTGTGGAACTCCCTGCTGCAGGTCAGATCAGCTTGAACACAGGGAGCTTTCCATTGTCTGCTATCAAATTCATTCACCAATGTTATTTAGGAAGCAGTTTAAGATAAGAAGGGCTTATCAAGCAAATGGTGGGCATGTATGTTACCTTCCCAGTTAAGAACCAAGCCAGAAATAATAGCGGAGGAAGAGGGAATAGTGGAAAATGAAAGCCAATGCCTTCTGGACCTACATAAATTTCCCTACTTGAAAAAATGACATTGTAAAAGAGTTTTCAGCAGAAGCACTCCTGGATTGCGGCCCTGTCCTCTGTCAACTTTTTGTAGCATGTGCATAATATGGAGACTTTACACTAAGCTTCCTCTCTCATTTTAACCATAATGGAATGAAATCCTTAATACAATATTTTGTCAATTGTAGATATGTAATGTTTCTGTTCGCTAGCAATAGACACATACATGTTATTCAGTACGCATGAACTAGGAAGAATCTGCAAGGTTTCAAAGTTAGCAGTTTGCAACAACTGAGGAATGTTCATAATATTGCACAGCCATAAACTATTTTACCTGGCAATGCTAAAAAGCAGTGGTTTTATGCATATGCCTTCTGTGTTACACCTTTTTAGATTGTGTGGGCTTATAAATATTGACTTTTGAGAAAACTTATTGTATGAAAAAATACCATGAGTCTCTTTGACCCAGGAGCTAGGAAAGAATGATGTACATTAATTCATTAATGTGTTTGAGAATGTGTAAATTACTCAGCATTTCTTTAATTGCTATCAGAATGGATGTCTCAGGATTAACCAGAGGGGTCACTGTAATGGGGGTGTGGTAGCAGAGTGCTGAGTCTGTTGCATATATGTTTTTAGTAACCTGTTGAGGTTTTGATGACGGTTGGAGATTGGTGGATGAAGATAGAGAGTTTGTACATACTGTGTTACTATGTGTACTGTACTGTTACTGAAACTTAAGTACTGCTAGCTACTTTTTCTGCAGAATGTTGACCATTTATTGTGTGCTGGAGGACTTCATGATTTCTAAAGGTTTCTTCTCCCAGGATTAAAAAAAAACACTTTTAATTTTTTTTACATATTTGAAAAATGAATGGTTGATTACCATTCCCCCCCTCATTATCATCATTGTTTCCTGTATTCCTTGCCTTATGATTTTTCCTGTTTCCTTTTACAAGCAGTCCCCAAGTTACAAACAAGGTAGGTTCTGTAGGTTTGCTATTATTAATACCAAGTTCCAGAGAACTTCTCACTTTCAAACTGATTTGACCTGTAGCAGGGAGTTCCACAGTTCCTGGATGCCCCGTTTGGGCCAACTAGAGTCGGAGCATGTGGCTACAAGCAGCCGTTCCATTAGAATGTATCCTTCTTTTTTTGCTTCTTTCCCCAACCTAACATTGTAACCAATCCCCCCAATAAAAGTATTTTAATTGTAACATTTTAACTCTCTATAGTCTTACATTGTGTCCTTTAATGTCTCAGCCAACCTAAAACATAAACCAAACCATTCCCCAAGCCACAGAGCACCACCAGCCTCGGCGGCATTCCGGGGAGACCGGGGCCACGTTCCTTTAAACCGTGGATATGGAACCCCCGTCCCTGTATCCGCAAGTTAACGGATCAACTCCATTTTGATAGCATATTTTTCCTATACGACTTTCTCACAGTCCTGCTATCTCGGATTTTTCATTTGGACCCTTCCTCCCCGGGAATAACCCTTTTGTTTTAAAGTAATTTTTTTTTGCAGAAAACTAGCTGATTGTCAAATCTGCCGGCTCTCCTGCCTTTCGTTGTCCTCAATGCTGTTCCCAGGCATCAAGGAGGTCTGTGTCCCATGGGTCTGCTATGTGATCATTCCTAGGGACTTCATGATGGCAGACCAGAGTCGTCAAGCCCATGACAGCCTGGGATACATAGTTCTCTTCCTCCTCAAAGTATGGGATCCCTTCTTCTAAATGGATTTTTCCCTTGATTTCCCAAGGACTTTCTGAGGCTCATCTTCATGGACTCTTTCCCAACTTATCATGGACTTTATCTTATGAATTACAATCAATGCTCGAACCTCTATGGAGTCTTAATATGAACTTTTCCCCAAACTCATGAACTTGTCAAATGACCTCTCTTCTCTAGGAAGTCTCCTAGGCTTTCTCAGCCCTCATGAACTGGCCAAGAACTCTTTGGGTTTCCCTCCTTTATGAAATAATGTTTATAAACTTTGGTTGGTGGGACGATGGCAGACATGAATCCCTTTATCCTCAGTGTATTTTTCCTGCATGTTTCCTTCTCCCTATGCATACTCTGTATGAAATATTGAAAAATATGAAATGCCACCGTTGTTTTGCAACTCACAGCTTTCCCAAGTTTTGAGGCTGATCTCACTCCTGGGATAGGCACATTCCAGGCTGATTGGGCCATCTACATTTCCTCTTGCATGAAAGATAAGAGATGATCTCTTCACCTTTGAAACTAGACTCGTGAAGAGGATATTTTACTTCATTGTTCTCAATTCAGAGTGCCTCTTAGCCCCAATTGGTTGAAATCTGGAAGCAGGGCTGATTCCTGATTGGTTGGGACACAGGTGGCACTGACTTGTGATTGGCTGAAGCATAGCCGGGCCGGCAATGCCTCCTAGCTGACTGAAGATTCCATTTAATCAGCTCCAAGCCAGTCAAGGGGCAGGGAGCGGGAAATTTGAATCTGACAGTTCTGTAAACTCTTTAAAAATTGCATGTTTTCCAATGTAACTTTATGTCAGTTTTGCGGACATCAGGGATTCATACTTTCCAGCTGGACTAAATAAAAAACTCTGTGGCATCTTTAGTTAGACTCATTTTCGTCAGGATGTTTATGGTGCTTCTAGCTCGCCAAGGTAAATGAATCTCTTTTCTGGATTCTTTGGGCTCTGGCCTCTTCCATGCAGAGCCCCCTAAATTTTGTTCGATAACATTATGTTGAATTTGTTAGTCAAAACAGGTACATTTTAAAAGTGTAACTTCACACACACACACATACACGCATGCATGCTTTGGCTAGCATAGGGAAGGGTTAACACTCCTGTGGTGTTTGTTTTGCTGTCTATGCCCCTGTTCAGGCAATTGCACCTCACTTTTTGTTCCTGTAATAATTGGATTTTGAAAAAAATGGCTTGTTGTGGAAACAAGGATTGGTGATAAAGCTTCAGTTAAGACACCTTTTCCCCACGATAACACTTTTATGAGTGAATTTCCTGAAAGAGGGGTACATATATCTCTCATTTCCTGTTGTCTCACCCATATTCTTAAAATAAAGCATTTGTAAGTCAGATATTTGTAACTCAGGAACTGCCTGTACAGTCCACTCTTTTTCCTGCTTCTGGTGTGAGAAAAGAGTAGCCAGACATTTACTGGAACTATTGGTCTATCCAGAGGAGCCCTGCAGAGGACTTTAAAACTCTCTTTATGGTTTTACTTGGCTCCTTCATTGTGGCTATGACATGTCCACTGGCAGACAGCGAGGAGTCCAGTTTCAGCACCTTCAAGTGAAAGCAATTTGTTTTTCTTTTCATGAGAAAATGTCCTTATTTCAGTCAGGATACCTCTGTCTTCTAAATTCTTTACTTGGACAGTAAAAACTTGGTCATCTATATCAGTTGTCCATCCAACAGTTACCAGAATCAGGAGCTATCCTTTGAGAATGAAACTCCAGAGACAGGCCATTACATTTAGACGCTATCAACACCAGTGTCCAAGATACAAGCTTTGTGGAAAGGGGTTAGAGAGGTTGCACTATGGAAATTGGAGCTTCATTAATTTGAATAATCTGATGAATATTTCATTTAATATATTTAATATATTTCACTATATTTTAAAAGGCATGGCACAGATCTGTTATCTGCACTTTCAAACTCAAGAAAACAATGTTGTTTGAGTGAGTAGTAGCTGTATTTGCTGTCTTCTCCAGATTCTGGCTCACTGCTTGGCTCTGTGTCTTCTATTGCATCAAGATAGTGAACAGCACCCATCCTCTCTTCCTTTGGAACAAACCTGTTGTCGAACAACCAGACAATCCCACAGACCGGTTGTCGAACAACCGGACAAGTCCCGCAGACCGACTGCGGGACAGAGGCCGTGAGGGTTCGGTTAACCTGGCGAGCCCGGAGCGGCTAGGTCCTCGTAGCCTACCCGCCTCCCATAGATCCAATTATGCTCACCAATACTGCAAGGTAGATGCCACGAAATTGTTTATTCTGCTCAGCTGAGAGGATGCGAACCGCAATACCCTGATTCCCGCAAAGAACGCATGCATATACATTCAAAACATTGGTTTTTAAAGGTTACAGAACTGTCAAAACAATTGAATTTCCCGCCCACTTCCTCCTGGCCGGCTCTGCTGGTGATTGGTTGGAACGTTGAGGCCAGCTGATGGGCGGGAGGCCGGTCAGTTCCAGGGAGCCTATCAGCGCTCGCTCCCACTTGCCGGCTTCGGCCAATCAGAGGTCTGTGGCCATATATGGAGTTCCAGGAAGGAAGGCTTAGGTGAAGCTGTCATCAGGAAAGGATTATGAAAGAGGACAAAGAGGCCTTTGGCCAGGTGATAGCCCAAGGCAACATAATCCGGATTTTGCTATTGTTTTTGATGATGCGATTACTGAGTCTATGTGCTTCCCCCATATGTGAATGAGGAAGAAGGAGAAGAAAAGGAAGAGATCCAATGAAGATAATTCATTTGGATCCTGGGTGGCAAAAAGTTCTATTGTGAAGCACACCTGGGTTCCGAGGCCAGATGTGTCATTCGTTATGCAATTCAATCATCTTTTGTCCAATTTCCAAAGGCAAGTTAAGCTTGACGACTCAGACCGGCGAAACTGCCTCCGGATCCAGTCAGACGTGGAGTTGAAACAAGAGTTCAATTTCCATAACAAGATTCTGACCGGGCAACGCATGCAATATGAAATGGTGGTCAACAAAGAGGTGTGGAAAGGGCTTGGCAACATTTCCTCTCAGCAACAAAGTAAACATTCCAAAGCAATCCTTCTTTCTTAACTAACAAAGGTGGGATGGGGTGGGGGAAGTGTTACAAAGAGTCAAAGGGAAAACATATGAGGCCACACTGTATGTACAGGGATACAGGGGTACAGAAATGAGTCTATGATCCGTGTCCTTGGGCGAACTACATATCCCAGCCTGCAAAGGCTTGGGCTGCAGGTTCAAAACCTCTCAAAAGCCCATAGATGTACTTTTTGGCTCTCTGGCTGCTTCCAGCCAGGAAGGGATCTTGAGTTCGCTTCAGGGTCCTTGATGAAACTATCTTTCCCAGGGCAGGGAGGGTCCATGATGAATAGCGAGGCTTCTTGGCTCAATCAGCCAGGGAGAAGCGTCAGGAGCAGTCCAGGAGAAGAAAAACAATCAGAAAAAGACAAATAGAGGCACAGTACTTGGGAGAACTAGATCTTCTTTTGGCATCAATCTCTGCCCATCACCCACCCCCCTGAAGAGATCTCTTTGGGCCAAACTGCCCCAAAAGCTGCCGCCTTTGAGCTGAGATATGCTTTCCCCAGGCCCAGGGAGAGAAAAGAGGAAAAGGGAACGATGGAAGAAATGGCAGAGTCTTTGGTTTATTAAAAAAGGCTTTCTTTTGCGGTAGGGGGAGGGGGAATGTATTTGCTATTTGTCTTGAGGTGGTCTGCTTATGGGGAGTAAGTGTTATTGCAATGTGTGTGGCAGAGGGATACTGGAAAGATGTCCTTTCTTGTTGCTTTGTAACGTGTGGCCAAAACGTCTTTCATGCTATGTGCTGTATGAGGAGATGGGAGGTAATGGTGGCTGGGTTTCCTGGGAGGGACAAGGTTGATGTAGTGGTGTATGGGACCAGGTGGGGCAGAAAAGGAAAAAGGCTTGGTACTGGTGCAACTTGGGCCAGGGGCCAAGAGGGATTCTGGGGACCCTCTCCTGTTCGTTCCTTTTGGGTTTGGGGCTTCCTGGCTCGACTACAAACCGAGGATATCATGGCTAATGGCCTTGGCTGACTCACCAGCCAAGCTGGTTGCGGGGCAGCGTTGCCCTCCTGCCATCTTAGCTGCTTGAGGGGACTTCTTTCCCCCAGAAGCTCCCTGTGTGGCAGGAAGGCTTCCCGCCATCAAGGCTGGCCGGCCAATGAGGGGGCTGGCTCTGCCCTGCCCCCTCCCTGTTTCCAGCCAGCCCGCACTTCCGCCTGGGCAGCTCTTGTAGGCTGCCCGGGACTGCCTGGCCTCATTCGGAGGCAGGCTTGTTTTGCCTCCCACCCTCCCTACTTATTGCATTGCTTGTTGGGTTCTTTTCGTTTATCTGCTTTTATTGTTACCCTGTTCAGTGTGTTATATTTTGTTACGTTCTTTGTCACAACTCCGTGTTTGGCGTGTGGCGTGTGGCTTGGCCCCTGGATCAGGTTGGCTTATTGCCCCTTGGTTGTTAGGGGGATAATGCCCAGGCCCCCTGGGGTGCTGAGTTTCCGTGGACAGGCATCCGGCCGCTCGCACCCCAGGCTTGCTAACACCTTTGGACATTCGTTGGGGCCGTTCTACCTTGATCCAGGACCCAAGCATGGCTGCCAACCTTTCGTTTCTGTTTTCAATAAATGAGTTGTGGCCATTTTTATCCACCCAATTGTGTCTGCATATTTCTTGGCGCGAGGTGTGTCACGCTTGCACACGCAATGCCATGTCTTATTGCAGGATCTCTGCTCATATCCTTTTTTGCTTTCCTGGGGGCATTGGAAATGGATTCTATACACTGCCAAGGCAATGTGACAACAATGGTCACAACACTGAGACAAGGAAAATCACTGAGAGCTAGTGACCTTCATTTCTAATTCTTCTTTTTAATTTTTGGCTCATGTTCTCTCCTTCTTACAGTTTTACTTTGCTCTACCCTGGTGTTGCCTCACTCTATCAACACACTGGTTCAAAACAATAGGAATGTTATAACTAGAACACACACAAGATGCTTAAATTTGCTCAGAATATCTTCTATATTCATATACATAACATAAATTCACAGTGTCAATACATACAAACAACGCCAAGTAGAGCCGACTTGTATAGCTGGGAAAGACCGGGAGTCACGGAAAAGTTCTTTAGGGTGGGGATATGGCGAGACCGGGAGGAAAATTCAATGAGGAATATAGTCCCAAGTCCGGAGGTGATTTGCCCCGCAAGTACGATATGTCCGTACACAATCCCGGCACCCTCGAAATCAAAAGGCAATGCCCGAGCGACTCCACAGTGCTGCTTGCATCCAGGTAGGCTCCGGGAGGCGTGTATGGCAAGGGCCGCGACGGTCTAATTACGAGCCCGGCCGTTTCGCCCTCCACGGGCTTTTTCAAGCGGCAAAAGAGTGGTACAACATGGCGTGACACAGGAGGATCAATTAATCTGTAACAATAATGCGCATTTAAAACATAAACTGCAAGCAACCCATTCCCATTGTAGTAGCCCGTAGAGAATTAACAGACATACCATTTCATGGCTGGAATCACACATACATCTCCTGCGGACCCGAAGGTGCATATAGGTTGGCAAGGATACAATTTATACATTCAAAACAAAGCTGATTCAGGTGAGTAGGGCGGATAAAGGGAGGGGCTCATTTAACCAGATTGGAAATTCGGTTTGTAAATGGACTATCCACCATGTTTCCCGCCTAATGAGAAGGTCATGTAGATTACTGTGAGGGGGTGCCCTGACTTTCTCCAGTGCTGTAAACTTAAAGGAGCCAGGTGCATGTTTGGCCTCCAAAAAGTGCCTTTTGATTTCGAGGGTGCCGGGATTGTGTACGGACATATCGTACTTGCGGGGCAAATCACCTCCGGACTTGGGACTATATTCCTCATTGAATTTTCCTCCCGGTCTCGCCATATCCCCACCCTAAAGAACTTTTCCGTGACTCCCGGTCTTTCCCAGCTATACAAGTCGGCTCTACTTGGCGTTGTTTGTATGTATTGACACTGTGAATTTATGTTATGTATATGAATATAGAAGATATTCTGAGCAAATTTAAGCATCTTGTGTGTGTTCTAGTTGCCTCACTCTAGACATGTTTGTCGGATGACAGGTAAAGAAAATGTTAGAGGTTTTCACTGCAAAGCTCATATCAAGGCAACTGGGACAATGCTCTCCTTGCTGTTGGTCTATCTTTAATTTTTTTGTGGTACAGATTTGGTCTATAACTCCAGATATAGCAGTGATGATGGCATATGCTCCAGTTCAGGCTTCCTTTCTGATGTTGAATAACCCCAAATTAAAGCAGGCATTGACTGTAATGGTTCAACGAACAAAGCCTTAATTTGTGAGATCCAAAATTGATGCTTGTTTTTTTGTTTTGTAATTTAAAAATGGGTAAAGAAAACAAGAAAAGAAAAAGAAAGAAAAGAAAAACTAAAACATTATCAATAAACAGCATCACGGCCTTGGAGCAATAATCAGCCTCAGAGATTTAGCAAATATATATATTGAGACAGTGATGTCCTAAAGAAATGCATTAGGTAGCCATAAACTAGTATGGCTTGTTCACATATTTATTCCTCGCATGCTTGATTTCCCCCCCTGAAATTGACACTACCATAGGGGAAAAGGTGGGACCAGATGAAGACTGATTTGCAAGGAAGAGAACAACATGTTTGAGGATCAAACTCAATGTGGTTTTGGATATTTAACTTCCTCAAGCATTTGATGAGCACCCTTCACAGCATGGTGGGGCCGAACTAGATTATGTATGAGCAACAGCTTTTAATAATTTTGTCATGTTTTGGAATGAGTCGTGCTAACTGGAATTACTCCCTACTGCACTAGCTGTTCTCACAGAGAGGAAAACATCCACTGGTGCAAATTGTAAAAGCAGCCACTCATATGCAGGTAAGAATCTGATTTCAATGGAGACTGTGACCACAAACGACATCCCCCATCCACTGGATGTTTAACATGCTATTTAAATAATGGCATCTAGGGCAGGAAAAACAACATATTCAATTTAGACTGTAGTAGTATATCTCTCTGAACACAAACATTTTTCAGGTGGCATAGATTGATTTTCTGCTTCTTAAATACAGTAGAATTTATGACTGGGCCTTAGAGTTCAACTTCCAGGAAACACAGTGGGTGGAGAAGATTTTAAAAACCCAGCTGTCCCAATCTGAATTTGAGCAAGTAAAATGTATGGCCATCAACAAAATTTCAGTGCGGTATATTACAAATATTTCATCAAATAATAGTCACACTTCCATGCTCCCCGTTCGGTGGGAAAAAATGACTACACTTTTACACAGTGAAAAAAAGCACCATTCAAGGTGGAGGGCAGAGCATGGGATGCGAATGGTGCTAGTTCCTCAATCTGTCTCTCAGCTGACAATAGGAAAATTTAATTATTTCCCTGTAAAATAGCTTACTATGAAAAGATAGAGCGGGAACAGATAGCCTTTAGAGGCCTTTTTCTAGCATCTAAAGCAGAGGAGAGACATCAATCAACCAGCCACATTCCTCGACATCAGGAACTCAAAGGAATAACTGTGGAGAGGGCCATAAAACAACATTACCTACTGAAAAGGTAATGTCAACAGATGACAAATTGAACTATTTAATGCCACTCATGAGTGAAATGTCTCTATCAATTATTTATTTATTTATGTATACGTCAAACTTGTATACCGCCACTCCCCGAAGGCTCGGAGTGGTTTACAACAGTTGAGTACAAAGTGGGGGAGGAAAGGGGGGTAGGGAAAGGGAAGGGGAATACAGGGTAAGGAGTCCAGCAGCGATAACCAACTAAGGCACCATCCTGTCATCAAAAGATGGCAGGCGAGGAGGCCCCAGCAAGATCACCGGTACCCGGGTGCAGGCAGGAGACGGCGCCCGCAGACTTCCGTCTGCGTTGGGGGTTCCGACCCGCCGGCAAAGTGTCCTCACCGTCCCTCGTAGTGGGCGGGTTTGTCTCTCGGAGCTCTGACTGCTTGTGGCAGGAGCTCCAGAATGTCCTGGTTCGAAAGGTTTTCTGGGGCATAAACGCCCTCGGTGTGTGACGTCCCTTCTCCAGTGAGTCAGTGGGAGACCTGGCTCTGGAGGCTCGAAGCTCTCGGAGCGGAGCCACTCCTGTCTCACACTCTATGATCGCGGCCGGGACATGGTTCCTATCCCTCCGCTTCCGCTTCCGGCGCCGCCTCCTCCTCTTCCGGGGGCCTCGCTGCTTCTGGGCAGGGTCATCGCTAGGAGTGGAGTCCTCCAAGGGCAGTGCTTCCAGTGGGTGGCTGCTTCTGGGTCCTGCTCCTTCTCCGGATCCAGGCACATGGCACAGAAGAGCGTCCTCAAGGCCAGCCGCCATGCTGGGCCACTCCATCTCAAGCTGGCTTCCCCAGCTTCTCGCAGCACGGCGCCGGCAGGCGCGGGGGTTCCGGGGGAGAGCCAGGATGGCCGAGATGTTGAGCTCAGCCAACGACGGGTCAGTTAGTGCCAGTGGGCCTTCCAGGCTCGCCTGCAGGTCACCGAGGTCCTTGGTTATCTCCTCCACCGAAGGTAGGCAGCTGGTCTGGGGGTCATCTTGGCCATCAGGGCTCTGTGTCCGACTCGGTACCACCATCACTCCCCCGGATGTCTCCGCCATCCTCGGGGCATTGTCGCCGGTAGTGGCTGGTCCGCCTTCGGGACTGGGGGCTAGCCTCTCTTGGTCTGATCCCAGCCCCCCAGTGGGAAAATCCCACGAATGATCCCAGTCGAAGTCTGGGTCGGTTGGGGGTTCTTGCTGGGGTTCTTGCTGGGGGCTAGCCCATTTGTCGAGTCTACAGTTCGGAGTGGGGCCTGAGGGGCCTGTGGGCAGGGCATACCCAGCTTCTCTAACAGGTCGCCAAATCTGCTCCTGAACTTCTCGATATGGCCCGAGAGTTTAGTATATTCTTCAATTAGCTCCGTGATCGTGCTGGGGTCAAGCTGATCGGGGGATGGGTCCTGTGGCACAGGCGAGCTGCTTCTCGGGTTCTTCGGCGCCTTAGGGGGTTGGAGGTCCCGACCCGCTGCAGGCGTCGCCTCCACAGGGGGGGATCTTAACCGGCATCTCCTACCGAAGGATCTCAAGAAGTGTGCGGAGGCAGGCGTTACTGGCCGAACGAACCATCAGACTTGTTGCTCCCGCTGCCCTTCGTGGCTCTCACCTAGTGCAGGCCTCTGGGAGGGCAACCAGTCCGTTACCCCATGCGGCCTCAGGGACCTCCGGCACAGCGCCGCTGCTTTCCCCAGCCAGATCAGGCTGTCAGGGGTCTGCGGGTCACCAAAAACCATCTCCTGGGACGAGCAATCCACCGTGGTCTCCCCCCAGAGGGGTTTACGGGATCGACAAGTCGTATCCAGGGCAATATCTGAGAAAACCGGCAGACTAGGCTGGAGCTCACCCGAGGGGACCTCTACAGCCGCCGCCATCTTAATCTCAGAGACCTGAGATCTTAAAAAAGAAGTATGCCTGGAATGAAAGAAAAAGGAGAAAAAAGAGAGACAAGAGCTCAAAAAAATATGCAGCCAAAACTTTGAAAGAAGGAGAAGAAATGCTTAAAGAATTTGGACTAAGTATGGACACTGCCAGTGATCAGACAGTTGACAGAAAGTCAGAAGATGGACACCAGCAGATGGAGAATGACAAGGACAAACCACAGTAGGAAGAGGAAGGGAGTGAAGATCTGGGGATGAAAGCATGACCCAAAACAGGGAAGAAGGAGTGGATGCAATCAAGAGCCATGGACAAATAATCATTTTTTAAAAACCCTCAAGACCAAGGTCTGCTCCAT